>BLSH010017301.1:578645-589153 GCA_018402905.1 Glandirana rugosa | reverse complement strand
CGTTAAAACCAAGCACACCATTGTTTTTCTTGTGAAATTCTCAATAAGTTTGATGTGTCACATGACCCTCTTCCTATTGAAAAAACAAAAGTTGGATTCAAAATGGCCGACTTCAAAATGGCCGCCATGGTCACCACCCATCTTGAAAAGTTTCCCACCTCACATATACTAATGTGCCACAAACAGGAAGTTAATATCACCAACCATTCCCATTTTATTAAGGTGTATCCATATAAATGGCCCACCCTGTATATGCTGAGGCATGTTTTTATTTGTGAAAAAGCTCAAATTAGTGGGTTGGCGCTGCTACAGATGTGCAAAAATGCTTGTAAACTCATTGGCAGTAAATAAATAAAATAAACCTTATTCCAATTAAAGTGCAAAAGGTCTGAGAAAGTGTTCAAATTGTGCTGTAAACTAATTGTTAAAGCCCATATACATTTGTGAACATGTGTATGTCAACCAGCATTTAGACTAAAAAAATAGTGCAAATGTGCTAAAAAATAATAATAATAAATGAATCCCATAAAAAGTAATTCATAGATAAACAAGTCAGTGTTATAAACCAGCCGTGAATCAATAAATGTCTCAAAACCTTACGCTGTCTTCAACCGTATCTGCTATATGTATTGTGTCACAGGAATCCTGGTGCAGTTTGCCTGTGGGCTTGCAAGCCGACTGTCCCATACCCTCACAGAGATAGGGCCATTACTGCTGTTACAGAGATGTTCCAGCCTCATGCAAACAAGTAGAGAGAAGCTTCCTTAGTATATTACCATATAATGGAGCAGTGCATGCATTCAGTTACTCACAAAGAAGAGTCGGATCGTGTGCCAGGAAGTCCACCGCTAGTGCGTTCCAACGGACCTAACCGGAAGCCGCACAATGATTTACTGGCTCCTCCTTAAGCACTTCGTAATCAGACGTCATCGGAGGCACACTAGCAACTGACTTCCTGGCACACGATCTGACTCCTTTATGTGAGTAACTGAATACATGCACTGCTCCATTATATGGTAATATACTAAGGAAGCTTCTCTCTACTTGTTGGCATGAGGCTGGAACTTATCTGTAATGGCAGCAATGGCATTATCTCCTTGCCCTACCCTTGTAGATTGTAAGCTCTTTTGAGCAGGGCCCTTATAACTATATTGGCAAATGCTGTAGCATCATTACCATGCCTTTTTGTATGTTATTTTTTGGCCCAAGTACTTCTCCTGCTCCAAAGCTGTATTTCAGGGGTCTGCTAATTATTTTGAGGACTAGGTAAGCCATGAAATACAGCATGTCAACTAAATGTGAATTCTCTCTAAGGACAAAATTAAGAAAAAAAACCCCAAAAAAACATTTTTTTAACAAAATTTGGTATGGGGTTCCCCCAAAAATCTATACCAGGCTCTTTAGATCTGGAATCGATTTTAAGGGGAACTCCATGCTAAAATTTTGAAAAAAAATTGGCGTGGGGTCCCCCCCAAAATCCATACCAGGCCCTTTGGGTCAGGCATAGATTTTAAGGGGAACTCCACGCTAATTTTTTTAAAAAAAAAGAAGTGTGGAGGCCCCCCCAGTTCCATACCAGGCCCTTCTGGTTGTTAAAGGGGGCTACCAGATTCTGATAAGCCCTTGCAGCCCCGCAGACCCCGACAACCACCAGCCAGGGTTGTCGGGAAAAGACCCTTGTCCCCATCAACATGGGGACAGGGTGCTTTGGGGTGGGGGGCACAGGGCCCCCCTGCCCCAAAGTGCCCACCCCCCCATGTTGAAGCCATGTGGCCTGGTATGCTCCAGGAGGGGGGGCTTGCTCGTCCCCTCCCTATCCTGACCTCCAGGCTGCATGCTCAGATAAGGGTCTGGTATGGATTTTGGGGAGGCCCCATGCCTGGAAGGGCCTGATATGGACTGGGGGGCTCAAGCCGTTTTTTTTCTCTGGATTTTTGAATAGCTGGATTTTTGGAATTCCATACCATAATATTATTGAATACTTATGGAATCAACCAAGCTGATGTGCATTGGATAATTATGCCTGCCGACTACAATGCAGGTTTTCAGGAGGTGATACCATCGGTGGGATGCGAACCCATGCCGTGAACCTTTGAAGGTAGCAGGGCATACCACTACACTACAGAGCTGATTACAAATATACATAGAAAATACAGTTACCAATGTTTGATTCTTTTCATTCTATACAATAATGTTTTGCACTTGAGGCATTAATATTATGGTAACAACCATGCTCATGTGGCAGCTGACAGCTGAATGTAAAAAAACAAAAAATTGCTGGGAAATAAAACGCAAAAAAAAAAACTGCATGGGATTCCCCCCCAGGTCCATACCATGCCCTTCAGGTCTAGTATGGTTTCAGAGGGGAACCCACACGCCAAAATGTTAAAAAACTTTGCGTGAGGGTTCCCCCTAAAATCCATACCAGACCCTTATCCAAGCATGTAGCCTGGAGGTCAGGAAAGGGAGGGGACGAGTGAGTGCCCCCCGAATCATACCAACCCACATACCCTTACATGGAGGGTGGGGGCTTTGGGGTAGGGGGGTTCTACGCTGCACCACCCCAAATCACCTAATCCCCACATTTATGGGGATAAGGGCCTCTTCCCGACAACCCTGGCTGGTGGTTGTTGGAGTCTGCAGGCGGGGGGCTTATCAAAATCTGGAAGCCCCCTTTAACAGAGGGGCCCAGATCCTGCCCCCCCTTGTAAATGAGTATGGTGTACATAGTAGTGTGATAAAAAACAATAGGCAGTTTTTGGCAAGTCCTTTATTGTAAAATAGCTCTCAGCCATATTCTTTCCCCGCTTCTTCCTCCGGTCCTACTCCATCTCCTCCTTCCCCGCTTCTTCCGCTGGTCTTCTCCTTCTTCCCTCGGTCTTCCTCCAGCTTCTTCTACCCCCACTCCTTCTTCCGGTCTTCTTCTTCTTCCTCCACCGCCACTCTTGCTACTGACCCGCTGAGGGTCAAAAAACAATCCTCCTCTGCCACTGCAGCCTGCCGATGTGTCCGCTTCCATAGCTCTAACTATGGGGCGTGGCCACTGGATGACATCATCCAGAGACCCCACCCCCTTGGGAAATCTCAGACCAATCATGGGCAGTGAAGTCACAAGGGGCAGGGTCTCTGAATGACATCTTCCGCCCCATCGCATCATCGGAGGAGGTTCATTTTTTTAATCTTCCGCGGGTCAGCAGAGGGTGTGGCAGTGGAGGAAGATGGAGGACACCAGAGGAAGGAAGAAGCGGGGGAAGAAGAAGGCAGAGGAAAAGGAGAAGACCAAAGGAAGAAGCGGGGAAGGAGAAGATGGTGGAAGACCAGAGAAAGACTGGAGGAAGAAGCGGGGAAGAAGAAAAGAATTTTAATAAAGAATTTGTCAAAAACTGGCTACTGTCTTTTGTCACATTACACTACCCCATACTTATTCACATAGGGGGGCCAGGATCTGGGTGCTTCCTTGTTAAAGATTCTGATAAGCTTCCCACCTGCAGACCCTGACAACCACCAGCCAGGGTTGTCGGTAAAAGTCCCGTGTCCTCATCAACATGG
This sequence comes from Glandirana rugosa, assembly GCA_018402905.1. Lineage (NCBI taxonomy): Eukaryota > Metazoa > Chordata > Amphibia > Anura > Ranidae > Glandirana > Glandirana rugosa. The sequence goes on along the minus strand of BLSH010017301.1, from coordinate 585,604 downwards.
GGACAAGGGGCTTTGGGGGGACCAAATACATTACAGCCGCAAGCAAATTAAAGTGACTTTTTCCTTTAGAAATGTCATTATTGCTGTGGCATATTTCTACACATCTCACAGATGCACCACTTTACAAGAAGACACGATGTTTAAAGGAATTTTTCATTTTTATTGTTTCACTTTAAGCATAATTAAAATCACTGCTCCTTTAAAAACGATTGTTTTAAAAACATTTTTTTCTATTGATACATGTCCCCCGGGGCAGTACTCGGGTCCCCATATACTTTTTATGGTCAATAACTTGCATGTAAGCCTTCAGTAAGGGCTTTGGTTAGCAATACATTACAGACGCGAGCAGGTTTACATGACAATTTTTCCTTTAGAAATGTCATTATTGCTGCAGCATTTTCTAAACTTTGCACAGATGCGCCACTTTATAGGCCGACCAAGGGGACCCCCAAGCATGATATTTAAAGGAATTTTTCATTTTTATTGTTTAACTTCAAACATCATTAAAATCACTGCTCCTTTAAAAACGATTGTTTTAAAAACTTTTTTTTCTATCGATACATGTCCCCCAAAACAGTACCCAGGTCCCCATACACCTTTTATGGCAAATAACTTGCATACAAGCTTTCAATGATGACTTGGGAATTTCCAGGTTCAAACCCCATTGATTCCACTATTCCCTTCCACTATTCCTGCATATGTGAACTGACTCGCATTTCGCTGGCAATAGCACACTGTTCAATTTGCATGTCCGCCCAGTTTCTGAGAGTTGAAGTCTTAATTGCTTTTAATTGGGGGTTATTTTCATGCACCGCAGGAGCACATATGGGCACTATAGTAAATTACCCCCCCATCCAATGCCTTTGTTGCTGTAAACTTCAAAGCAGAATTGTCAGCCCTGCCTGCTACAATGCAAAATTCCACCTATCCCTCAACCTCTGCTGTAACACTCTACATATATACACTGATTTTTTTTTCTCCATAAAACAATGATACTACCTTGATTCCAAAGAGCCTGCCCACACACAGGGATTGATTTACTAAAGGCAAAGAGACTATTCACTTTGCAATTGTAGTTGCACTCTGCAAGGCAATTTTCCCCAGAACTTTGTGAATGAAGTAAGGCTCTGCTGACTTCCATCGTCCAATCCTGTGCAAGCAAAAATACTCTATTTTTATTTTCCTCACACGTGATTGCATTATTATCATTATTATTATTATACAGGAATCATATAGCACCAATAGTTTACACAGTGCTCTACAACATAAAGGCAGACAGTACAATTACAATACAATACAGTAGGAATCAGAGGGCCCTGCTCGTTAGCGCTTACAATCTAAGAGGGAGGGTATTCAAATTAACAACAAATTAGCAACTGATGATGTATACTTGGACAGATATTTTTCAGTTAATTATAATGCACGTGGGCAGCAAATTATTTTGCCATATGGAAGGTTAAGATTTTTTACAACAAGCTGCACTATTAGGCCTCATTTACCCGGGCGTACCTATCCGTACATTTGTGCGAAGGGCAGCCCTCAAACAGGCGTACGGACAGGGATTTCCATGTGAATGAGGTCATGTTCTGGTTTGTTTTCTAAACTGCATGATGTTTTGTGGTTTAATATTTTATTTAACATTGATGTAATACAAATGCAGGTAGCATGCATCTGAGAAAAAAATAGTAGTGCATACATATGTAGGTGTACCTCCCAATAGAAAGTTAGTAAAGAATAAAAAAAATCTGGTTATAGCAGGGTAGTATATTATTCAAAGCATTACTAATCAGTCAGCACACAAAGAAAAACTCTCTTCAAGTAATCACTCAGTAACCCACTCCGGTTGAGTAAAAAATTATCGTTTAATGAATTCTATAAAAACCAAATACAAAAAATGCCAACCATTAGTACCTTCACCAATCCCAATTAAAATAAAATACAAGTTGTCTAAAGGCAGGGAAAGCAGCTGCGCATTCACCTATACATACATCCATTCACTCATATAGAGCCTCTTCGCTTCATAGTTGAAGCGGATTTAATTAGCAAGCAACCTCTGTTGCGGTTACAGTTTTGGTGATGGACCATGCTTCTTATACTAACTGGCTCCGCTCTTGTGAGCGACACAGTTATATCAGTTTTGGCAGGAGGTTGGGAGGGGTCAGTCTGTAAGCAGAAAGTATGTGACTCTCCTGGTTAGTGTTAAGAGGGATGGGCTGTTTAAAAGCACATAAGGTCCTCTTCCATGCAAGGAGGGTACATACAGACTACCGCTTCTCAGGTGAGGTGGGTGTTTTGCTATGGAGCATCTTTGCGGCTAGGAGTAAACGCCTATGTATTGTGGGAAAACATTGTGGGTATTTCAAAAGGTCTCAGCACCTATGGCTTACATCCAGTTCGTAACCCACATCAGTGCATCTCATCCCGTGGTGCCTCTCCGGTACCCTGAGTACCATCAGAAGGCTTGTATTCCAAACTGGGTTGTCTGTCACCACTCCTCACTGTCCGTGCTGACCCACTAGTTGCTGCCACTGCTGACCCACCAGAGATGACACCACGTTGATGCGTTTCGTTAGCCAATCTCTAACTTCTACAGAGCCTTTTCAATCAGCTACAACCAAACATTCAATTTCCCCTGGACTAGGACAGGTTGCATCAAAAGAAAAGGAAAAGGAGGGGAGAATAGGGAAAAGAGAAAGGAGAGTTGCTAAAGATCCAAGACCTAACAGCCCATTCTCACTTGCCAGAGCAGTTTAGTGTGCAGGCAGCAGTCCATTTTGGACTTCAGATAAGTGCATGAAGCTTCACTGCATTCACTAAACTCTGGTGAAAGTTACCCTACAGAGTCACTTGCAAAGAGAACAGTGTACAGTATTTGCCTTTAGTAAGCTCACCCTTTGTTTAGGGAAAGGGCTGTTGGCAAATTAAGTTCTGGGAGCACTCCTACGTCAGTAGGAACTGACCTCTCAACAGCTGCCCCTGCACGAATTTTTAAAGCCTGTTGATGACATCACAGGTAGTATTAAAATAAAAATGGTTTATGCTACAGAAACAAGGTATAAAATAAAAATAATGCTGGGACATGCTCAAAAGGAGCAGAGGGAGGTTAAGGGTTAAATTGAGTCTAACCTGCACAAATCCTTTAAATAGCCCCATCTCACAATGTTCTAATGTTATACATTTTCCATTTAAAATTGTGTTTGTGATATACAGTAAACCTAAAATATCCATGTAGGTTTTGAACCAAGGAACAGGTTCAAAATAATAAAACATAAAAATTGTATATGTACAGTATAGTCTTTTTCATGATAATATTCTTGTAATAAATATGAATTCCTTATTAAGTATAATAGCAAAAGTTATATTATTTTTTTATAGCATTGTTTATATTTACAGTAATATTCCTTACCTGAATTTTATCAGTATTTTTTAATTCTGACAAAAAAGGAACTTGTTTTTATATCTCATGAGTCCATTTTTTTTCTTTTTCCTTTCTGAAAACTTTTCAGTTTCTGTTTCAGTATGTGTGCAGTATCCACATTATGTTTACCCAGCTCTAGATCCTATTTGAGAGTAATAATCGACACGGTTTGTCGTGTGACAAATTAATTTATGTTAATTTTCCTGCTTGTAGCATATGGCTGAGCTTCTAACTTTTCTAATAGAAACTTGGTGATCCGTATCAATCTGGAGACTGACGTTTGCTCAGGGGTAATATGATATTAATGTTCATATTGGCCATCGATTGGGAGAAATGCAAGAGAGGCATATTAAATTAAATTATAATTGCACTGGGAAAGGTCTTTCCTGGCTAAGATATTTAAATAAGGTCACGACACCTGCACCTGGCTTATGTCGTTCAATATTAAATGCCATTCAATTGGAATCCTGTACAGCCTAGTGCATACCTGCTCGGTAGCTGACAGAACTTCATGCCATCATCCTCTAAAAAATGATTGATATCCCTTCAGAAATCAAATTCCCGAAGTTATGAGTATGCAGGTTTTCTAATATATTACAATAATGCAAAGTATAGGGCATGTTTGTTGCTTTCAGGCATTGAAGCAAGCTTTCTCCCTATTCTCCAACACTGGTTTTGTTCAAAATTTGACAACCTCATTTTGTAGAGTGACTAATGTAAAGTTTGTCTTTAATGGAGCGTACTCATGAAAAGGTCATTGCATGTATTTGGTTTGTTGGCACAGCCTTAGGTTAGCTTGACCTTGAATAGTTGATCCTATTCCAGTGTTTAATTGTGTAACTTACATTGCTTTGTAAAACTCCCATGCCTGTATGTGTAAATAAAACAGGCAACCAAAGACCTAAGCGTTGAGTATTACTTTTTTTTTATTCTAGCAAATAAAATCACCTGTTTCTTTTATTTTCCAGCATTTTCCTAGCTATGTTTTCCTGTAACTTGAAGTCTTATGTCTTCTGCTGCATTTTACATGATGCAAAAGAGCAATCCTGCAAGGAGAGCGAATCCAGCAAGTGAAAATATATAGCAATTCATGCACAGAGATAGTTCTACATTCACCAAAAACAGAAATACTGTATCAGTTCACTATGTATACCTCCCAACTGTCCCTGATTTTGAGGGACTGTCCCTGATTTGGAGCACTGTCCCTCTGTCCCTCATTCCTCCTCATCTGTCCGTCATTTTGGTCTGATCTATATAGTTGTATATAAAATGCACTATTTATCCTTCAAAAAGTGTTTCCCAGAGCTAAATCTTCCACCCAATTACTAAATTGCTGCATTTGTAAATTTCAAAAGCTAATATAAAGGAATAGTAGTGGAAAAATAAAGCACTTGTGGGTTTAACTTATATTTTTTGTGTATAATTCTCCTTTAAGGGGACGTAGCAGGGAATGTGTCCTACGCCTACATACATTTGCTAATAGATGTCCTTCGCTCCCATCTCTAAAAGTTAGGAGGTATGCACTATGGACTGGCCTTCCTAAAACAGATGTTAAATGGAAAAAATAGAAATTATAGTATAACCTATATCATTGTTCCCTCAGCTCTGTATAGTATTTGAAAACACAACCTTAGGCTATGAGAGATCCTTGTTTGCATTTTGCCTAATGCGAATACCCATACCAGTTTGTAATCTGAGGTGGCTCCAGCAAAAGATTTGTTCCCCCCATATTCAGGACCACTAATGATACCTGGTTCCATGCCCTGGTTATTGAGATACTTTCAGCATGCTCAGAAGCTACAGTTTTGCTTAGAGTTTTAGGACACCTCTTTGTCACTTTCTCTAGCAGAACCAGCAGGACAGAGATATCATCCAGAATCATCACTGGATGGGTCATTCCAGCTAGCCAACTGGCTTATAAGGCTTAGGACTTAGTTCCTACGGAAGCAGTTACAACACAGTCAACCAGGAGGGAACTTAGAATAATTGTAGGGGGATGACTTGTCTTGCACTGAGGCTGTTATAGCTCACTGTGGTGTTTAGCAAGCTTCCCTATACTGTAAAATTTTTATCCATTAGATTTCTGTTGGCCAAGTGCTATGATTGAAATCCTACTTTTTTGGCAGCCCACTCTTGTTTTCTTGTTTAGTTAGTTCCCAAACGTATTCTGCCATGATGTTTTTCAGGAAAACAGAACATTTCCTATCAAATACTTACCATAATTTTCCTTTCCTGATGGACTCCATGACAGCATGGGCATACTCCTAGTATCATGAGTAGGCTAGTTAGGGAACACATCATCTGGCTCAGACTAAGAATTTATGAAAGTGTGGTCCCATGGGCTAGGAGTGAGGGCAGAGCTACCCAAACGTATACTGCCATGGAGTCCATCAGGAAAGGAAAATTACAGTAAGTATTTGATATTAAATTTCCTGTTATATATGCTTTAAGGTTAGGTTCACACATATGCAGCTCTGTGAGCTGCGTTTTGAGCGGGTACAGCAGCCCATTCATTTGAATACACTACAATGCCTCCTGAAATGCAATTTCCAGTGTGTGCGGCATGTCATGGCAGCTGCATGAATCCAGCATATTTTTTTGTGTGGGTGGTTGTAGCTGGGGGAGAAGGTGTAAACCCGCAGCTGGAACTATCCACACAGATGTGAACCTAGCCTAACTCAGCTCTTCAATCTCCATATTTTAATTTGGAATATTTTACATTCAAATGTTGAGTAAAAACAGGTAATATTGTATGAGTCTGATGTACTGTAGCTATATACAGTATCTCACAAAAGTGAGTGCACCCCTCACATTTTTGTAAATATTTTATTATAGCTTTTCATGTGACAACACTGAAGAAATGTCACTTTGCTACAGTACAGCTTGTATAACAGTGTAAATTTGCTGTCCCCTCAAAATAACTTAACACACAGCCATTAATGTCTAAACTGCTGGTAACAAAAGTGACTACACCCCTATATAAAAATGTCCAAATTGGGCACAATTAGCTATTTTCCCTCATTAGCACTAATTAGTCAAGGCCTCAGGTGTGAATGGGGAGTAGGTGTGCTAAATTTGGTGTTATCGCTCTCACTCTCATACTGGTTACTGGAAGTTCAACATGGCACCTCATGGCAAAGAACTCTCTAAGGATCTGAAAAAAAACATTTTTGCTCTACATAAAGATGGCCTAGGCTATAAGAAGACTGCCAAGACCCTGAAAAATAGATGCAGCACGGTGGCCAAGACCATACAGAGGTTTAACAGGACAGGTTCCACTCAGAACAGGCCTCGCCATGGTCGACCAAAGAAGTTGAGTGTACGTGCTCAGAAGACTCACCTTGGACAGGACAATTTGGAGACATACCAGAACCGGTGGCACGACGTAGATAAAAAGTCCCAGAACCGTCAGAAGAATATCGGATCCGGTAGAAATACATCTCGTTTTTACAAAAAAAAGTCTAGGAATCTCTCAAGAAACGGTACTCCACGGTACAACTTGAAGGTCATTGGTCATACTCTCACTCTCGCTATTGTGGTT
>BLSH010017301.1:561357-577622 GCA_018402905.1 Glandirana rugosa | reverse complement strand
GACTTTTCTCAGTTCACGGGCAGTTATTTTGCGCCTTGGTTTTTCCACACGCTTCTTGCGACCCTGTTGGCTATTTTGAATGAAACGCTTGATTGTTCGATGATCACGCTTCAGAAGCTTGGCAATTTTAAGAGTGCTGCATCCCTCTGCAAGATATCTCACTATTTTTGACTTTTCGGAGCCTGTCAAGTCCTTCTTTTGACCCATTTTGCCAAAGGAAAGGAAGTTGCCTAATAATTATGCACACCTGATATAGGGTGTTGATGTCATTAAACCACACCCCTTCTCATTACTGAGATGCACATCACCTAATATGCTTAATTGGTAGTAGGCTTTCGAGCCTATACAGCTTGGAGTAAGACAACATGCATAAAGAGGATGATGTGGTCAAAATACTCATTTGCCTAATAATTCTGCACACAGTGTATATATGTAATTGTTCTATACAACTCCTGTCCTGAAGAAACCGTAGGCCCATTTTGGCTGTAGATCACATGACTGCTGCCTAGTTATTAGTCATGTGGCCAAATGGGGATCTTCACAGAGAGAACAACCTGCCTGCCCCTTAAAATTATTGTAAGGGTTCATTTTTTTTATTTAATTGAAAAAAACCACATATCATACTTAACTGCTCTGCGCAATCGTTTTGCAAAGAGCAGACCCTTTTCTCTTCTTCTTGGTTCCCCCGCCGGTGCTCCAGGCCCCACCCCCAAGCCGAGTGCCCCCATAACAAGCAACTTACATGCTCGCTCCTGAGCTCTGCTCTGTGTGGCCATAAGACACATAGAGCGGGCCTGGGCCCCACCACCCTCCTCACTGGCTCTAATTGACAACAGTGGGAGCCAATGGCTCTTGCTGCTGTATCTGAGCCTATGAGGAGAAAGAGAGAGAGAGAGAGACAAAACAGTTTTGGCTCTTGTGCACATCACTGGATGGAGATGGGCCTCAGGTATGTATTTAGGGGCAATCAAATGCTCCCAGTGCTCAGTGGTCTTCACTAGAGGGACAGCCATGCAATATCACATCACAAACATGGTCCAATGACCGGTGGATTCAGCCCTCCTCGGATGGGGATATCCCATGTGGAATTACAATAACAAAGAAAGGGAAGGTGCAAACTAGTGCATTATCCGAGTAAAAACTTTTATTGATAAAAAACAACCAATAAAATTCATACTTACAAAGGTGCATACGTATACAGCAAGTACATAGAAGGATGGCATGAGGTAGAACATCCAAGTGTTTCTGCAGCCTCACATATGCATGCTAATGTGTTTCGGGGGCGCACCCCCTTCTTTAGAGCTGTGCTTACCAGCACACCCAAATGCTTCACATTTAAATGCAGCAAAGCACACCAAGATTTGCCCCCAACCAGCAGGAGGGGTGGAACCGAAAACAATCAAACAATGTCCATAGGGAACACAGGGGCGAACATGGGAGCTCAGCCGAAACTGGAAGTGCGGCTTCACTTACGGTTTTTGGGATCCTGGCTATTTGCAATCTGCGGCCAGCTGACAGCTCGCCGGCCCTAACACTGATAATAAGAGGTTTGAGCACAACAGGGGTCCCCAGTGCTGATGACCCCAGTCAACTATCAACCATCTGGAGCAGGTAACATCTCCCTGCTGATTGTCACAGCTTCAGCCTACTTACACATTCAATGTTTTAAAGTTTTGAAATATATATATACATTTTTTTTCTTTTTTCGGCTCTGACCTTCTTGTTGGTTGAGGGTGATTTTTGGTGTGCTTTGTTGCAATTATTATTATTATTATTATTATTTTTTATTGTTTTCGGTTCCGCCCCTCCTGCTGGTTGGGGGCAGAACTTGGTGTGCTTTGCTGCATTTAAACATGAGGCATTTGGGTGTGCTGATAAGCACAGCTCTGAAGAAGGGGGTGCGCCCCTGAGACGCTTTAGCATGCAAATGTGAGGCTGCAGAGACACTTGGATGTTCTACCTCATGCCATCCTTCTATGTACTTTCTGTAAACTTATGCACCTTTGTGAGTATGCATTTTATTGGTTGTTTTTTATCAATAAATTCTGTTTTTACTTGGATAATGAAATAGGGGTTTGCACCTTCCCTTTCTTTGTTTATGTATTTAGGGGGGCTGCAGGGGAAGCTGCATGTAGGAGGTTTTTTTAATCTAACTGCATAGGATGCAGTAAGGTAAAAAATATTCTGCCTTTACAACCACTTTAACCTAATAGAGAACACATGACCAATTCCTGGATATTCATAATGTGTTCCACTGCCAGTTAGATCTTAAAGCAGTAGGTTAATATGAATAAGAATGAACCAACAGCCTTTACTATCTATTGGGAAAGTGAGGGTTGGGGTGGGGCAAATGGGCTAAGGATCTTTGAGTACAATAGGTAAATTTTTAAGAATCATTCCACTGAAAATCAAAAGAAGATGTAAATTTGAATAGGCAGACCACTGAAAAAAAAGGGACCATGGACTGTAACTGTGACAATCACACTGACTTCATAAAGAAAATTCCCTGCTACCTGACTACCAAGTAAAGGGATAGTGTCTTGCTATCTTAAGTAGTATTGAGCGAACCCATGGATGTTCGGGTTCGGTGGGTTCGGCCAAACTTCGGGAAAAAGTCCGGGTTCGGGACCGAACTTGACCCGAACTTTACCCCGAACCCCATTGAATTCAATGGGGACCCAAACTTTTCGGCACAAAAATTACTGTAAAAGAGTCCTGGAAAGTGCTAGAGGGCTGCAAAATGATTTTAGAACAATAATCTGTCCCTTACAGCAACAGCAGGAACCTGACCCTATAGAACTAGGAGATGATTTTAGAACAATAATCTGTCCCTCTAAGCAGTAAACTCTACCTAGTCCAGTCAGATATTTCTGTAATGCAGGATGAGATCTGCAATCTGTCCCTAAAAGCAGTAGTAGTAGTAATGTCTACCTATCTATCTATCTGCAATCTGTCCCTCACAGCACCGGCAGCATCCTCACCCTACACTACCCAGAGAGCATGTGACATGCAGCACTGTGACTCCAGCCTCATATAGAGTCTGGGTCACATGATGCACTGGCCAATCACAGCCATGCCATTAGTAGGCATGGCTGTGATGGCTTCTAGGGAAAACCAGTGAAACACTTGTTGATTGGCTGCCCTGCAGCTATTCAACATGCGTGATCAAATACCCGAACCCAGAACTCGAAACCAAACTTTTTTTCAAATGTCCGGGTTCGGGTCCAGGTCATGGACACCCCAAAGTTCGGTACAAACCCGAAATTTACAGTTCAGGTTCTCTCAACTCTAATCTTAAAGCGGTAGTAAACCCATCCATTTAACAGTTTAAAAACCAGTTCCGTTTCTGGCACGTGCCGGAAATGTAACACTCCCATTGGTTGTGCTCTAAACCAAACTGTCAAACCATCCAATGGCTGATGTCATAGCTGATCACATGTGCACTATCATGGCAGTTGTAGGTTAAATAGAGGCCAAGATGGCAGCTTCCTTGGCTGAACATGATAGGAGGGTTTACTACCACTTTAAGTAGTGGGTTTATCCTTTCTCTTGTTTGTTACAAAAAAAAAATATTAATCATTTTAAGTGAAGACATTTTTTGACTGCTTTCAGAGCTGCTGCGCATCTGCAGCCTTAAAAGCCTCTGCAACAACCACTCTCCTGTAGTGCAATACTGTACTGCAATTCCCAGCAGTGTAGTGGTTACAGTAAGTCCAGCTAGTGTGTCGGGGGAAGAGGGGGGGGGGCATCCAAAACCATTGTCTGTCACTGACAAGAAGAGTTAAAGTGGTTGTAAAATCAGAAGGCTTTTTATCTCAACACATTCTAAGCATTATGATAAAACATTCTGTGTGTAGCAGCCCCCCTCAGCCCCCCTCAGAGGCGTGTGCACAGGGTGTGTTGAGTGTGCCTGGGCACACGCTAATCCCCCTGTGCAGTGCCAATTCCCCCTGCTTCCTGGCATCCCCTGCCTCGCCCCTGCAGTGCTGCCAGCTTCACCCCTCTCCCAACAGCTACTCCGGGGGATGTTTCAGGGTGGATGAATGAACTTAATGAGTGATCTGTACCAATCGCTCCTGTGTTCATTCTTAACTGAAGCATAGTAAACTATGTTTCAGTTTTTAAACTATGCTTCAGTTCGTGAAAGAACAGGAAGCTGCTCAACATCTCCCATTCGTTTACTGTCCAGTGCAGCTGAGGCTGCAGAGAAAAGGACTGGGGAAGCTCTGTCCTCAGTCTCTTTCTCTCTGTTTAGACCCTTGATATTTCACCAAAGAGACTACTAAAAATACTGTAAAAAAATAATTATAAACAATATTGTAAAAAATAATAAAAGTAAAAACTACTGACACTGTCCGCTGCCCTACTGACACCAATCTCTGCTGTACTGACACCATCACCTGCTCTAATAATATACATAATGTGTGTTTTTGCTCTGGGGTGGACACCCTAATTTAATACGCTGTACACACCAATGCCCCCCCCTAATACTTACCTGAGCCCCATCTCTATCAAGTGATGTCTATGACTGCCTCCGCCATCTGGGAATCTCCTCCTGATTGGCTGAGACACAGCAGTGGTGCCATTGGCTCCCGCTGCTATCAATCAAAGTCAGTTAGCCAATCAGGAGGGGGGCGGGGGTGAACCAGGGCTCCGTGTCTGAATGGACACAGGGAGCTCTGACTCGGCTCGGGTGCACCCATAGCAAGCTGTGGGGGCACTCGACAGGGGGGAGGGGCCAGGAGAGCCGAAGAAGTACCCAGGAAGAGACGGATCTGGGCTGCCCTGTGCAAATCCACTGCAACAGAGCAGCTAAGTTTAACGTGTGTTGTTTTTAGAGAAAATTTTTTTTACTTTACAATCATTTTAAGTAGACAGCCCAGAAACTGGATCACAAGACTGGTTGATGCAATTACAAATCCTTTGAAAGTTAAAGCACAGTTACTGTATAGATATTTCAACTGTGTTGTTTGCTTGAAATGCAGCTTTAAAAATATTTTTTTTTAGTATTTCTTTAAGCTGTATGCATATAGAATATATGCAGAATAGTTTGGTCTCATAAAGTGACTATAAACCCTTACATATACCCAGTACTAGGACTAGCCTCAGGTGATGCACAGAGCTGAAACAAATCCTCCTCTTTACAGCCATGCAAAGTCCAGAATGTATACAACATTTCTAAGCTTTCAGAAAGCAGGAGGCGGGAAGCTGAAGTTTCACCCTGCAGATCTCAGTGAGAAGAGCTCTGAGAACTGATTGGAGGGAAGAGATACACCTCCACAGCACACAGGAACAGAGCTGAGGTGCTCAATCACAGGCTGTGTGCTGGAGATTCCTTCCCTGTCACCTTTCTATCTTTTGGTGGCAGGATAACCTGTCAGACGTGACTCAATGGAGCAAAACCCTCTCCAAACAAAACAAAAACTGTGTTGGATGATGCTGTGCTTTGAACACTCATACCGTAAAACTCACAGAAATTGCAGCGTTTCACAAATAAAAGGGAACCAGCAAGTAGTAAAGCACTGAACACACACTATAACCGTTAAGCATTACTTTACAATAACAGCCACTTTATACACATCCACCAAGAACTGTGTAACAAACATTGCAAAGGTCTACAACAAGACATTTTCAAACATTAAAAATAAACTATAAAAAAAAATTCATACATTACATTTATTTTAACGACAAATTGACTCGTTAATAAAAACGCAATAGTAATGATAGATTTCCTACAGCAAAATGTTTACGAAGAACAATAAAATACTGGAATGCATATTTCCGTTTAACTGCATTGTAAAAAAACACAAATCAGACATTGACATACAATACTGCATGCAGACTACTCCATGTACAGTAAGTGCATTTATCTAGTTAAAATCGTCTATAAAAATATATAGTCTATCTATGTATTAACAACATCTTTAATAACTTAATTCCCATTTTATAGGTCTGCGGAAAGCAAACTGTTTTATTCACCTCATATAAAGGTGTCATTATGGCTTTCTAATCTCGTGCTAAGTGAATACGGTTGGTGGCTGATTAGGAGGCTTGCAGATAGTATGTTGCTTTGTAGAGTAATATAATCGGGCTATGCATTCCATACGGGCAAATTAGGTACAAGCTTGGGGCTCACTGCTCAGAGAGAGAGGCACTTTTGACCCTTTTTTCTTAGCCTTTCATTACAGTCTGTTTTTAAATGAGAAAATAATACAAGTGATATAATAAAATAAAATAATACAAGTAGAAACGCATTGAAAATGCTTGTATGGTGTTCCAATTAAATATGCTTTCTTAAAGGAGATGTAGACCCAAACTGGATGACACTATGAACTGCAAACTGCTGATCTTTTTTTTTTTTTCTTTCTTTTTTTTATACAAAATACTGTTTTTTCATCCTTTGCTTGCATTTCTGTGAGATGGAGACAGGGACAGAGCATTGTCACTTTATAATAGGAAATGCCTGAACAAGGATCTTCATGGGAGAACCACCAGGGATTATTTTAATGGCAGCTGCAGATTTCAAAAAGATTGCGAGAAACTTTTGAAATTGCATTAACACGTTCATTTTTTTCTGAGATTTTACAGATTGGGTCCAGATCTGTGTGTTAAAGGCCAATTTCATCCAAAACCCATTTGTTATGGATAGAGTGAGGCAGGATTAGAACCTCTGTCCGTTTGCCTTTTGTTATGTGTACTAGAGCGTAGGGTGGATTCTCTACAGCCAATTGACACACAGTAATGGAAAGCCAACAGAAGTTCTAAAGCTGGCTTACACTTGTAGAATTTTTTTACTAAATTTCCATTTTGAGGACATTTGTTTGCATATCTAAGAGTTTGACAATTGATTTTGACCAGAGTGAGCAAAAAAATCGAAAGGCCGATAGAATATTTTTGTTGAATCTACTAATGGGAACATACACATTTATGATCATTTATTTATATCCAGATGAGATAAATAGTCTAGAGATGAATAGTCTTGCGAAAGCGCATGCTCAATATCAAGAAAATCAGGAAGTGGCACTGGAATGAAAAGCTGTTGGAAATTAGTCAAGTCCATGAAAGCACCATTAAATGGTCAGATGAGTGTTTTTTTAATATGTTCTCATTCGAACATCCAACAAAATTCTACAGATCAACATAATTCTTCCTCCCTTCTACTAACAAGGAGTATTTTTTTGCTCTATGGGTACCCAGGTGGGGACATTTTCCTTGCACTAAAAAGATTAAAAGTTGTCAAAACAAGAAGGGGTTGAGCATTTCTTTTGAAATAATTAGCTCTTGGAAAAAATGTACTGCTATTTTCAGCATCAATGCACTCTCAATGCTAGTAATTTAACATCAGAAAAGACAATTTAGTTGATTTACTAAATGCAAGTAGGCTGTTCACTTTGTGAGGGAATTTTCACTTTGAGAGGGAATTTTCCCTTAGCTAAAATGAACACCTAGTCGCATGCAAGGAAATACAGTATTTTTGCTTGCATGTGATTGGATGATGAAGAGTTCCACCCTATGTACTAAGCGAAGGGAAAATTCCCTTAAGAAGTAAACAGTCTTTTTTCATTTAGTAAATCAACCTTAATGACTCCAGGTCTATGATATTCTTTCACTATCATTAAAGAAAACACCCATCAAAATGTCTATCCCATTAGGGTATATTTTCTGGTCATACTATGAAGTTTACCATGTTTTTATCGAAAAAGCACATTAACTGTGTATTGATACTTCTGCTATCTCAATACAAGCATCGGGCCAACTCAGAGTCATAATATTTCATGAAATATAAGGAATTTCTAGGCCCTTGTAATTAATGATTGCCCTCATTTAGCAAGGATGCTAACTGCATATCATGACATGATATCAAATACCATTGGGAAAATACAGTACAAGAATCATGATCAAAATTGAATATTAACCCAAAATGTGTATTTACTAAGTTTAACGTTAAAGGATAAATAGGTAATACTAGTGGAAAAAAAAAAACAGTATTGATCCCTCACAAAAATAAACTTGCATGGTGGGGTCCTTTGTACCTCTTACAAGTTTGTGCATGCATTGTTTACAGGAAGGGCACACCCCTAATTAACCATCTATAAATACACCTGATCTAATGGAAATCTTGCTATCTTTTAAGTCTAGTACAGATGGGCCAAATGTTGGGTGGAATCGCACGGTTCAATAGAATATGCCCAAGTGTACTGGAGTCGGTCCATGACTGGGGGCATGGGGCATGAACGAAAAAGGTCTGCCAATTGGTTCCCGATCAGCCAATGGCTGAGAGCACTGACCGGAGTGTTCTGGCGGGGGGGAGCTGCCCCCCTGTCAGAACACAATAGAACAGCATGGGAGATCGCTGTACTAATGTCAGATAGTTAGTACAGCAGCTGTCAGATTTTTTTTCGTGTAGTCCTGCTGGGTTGAACGAAAAAAAACTACTGGTATGTACTAGGCTTTAGAAACAGAGAGTGCATTGGATGATGAGATCCCCTGATCATTGTAAACCAGCCTTTTTCAACCAGGGTGCCCAGGCTAGTGCCTTGTCAAAATACCTAAAAATTGATCACAAATTGTATACAAGCCAGCAGCTGGATGAAACCTGCCTTTTAGTTACATAAAGCCACAGGTTTTCAATGTGCACCATTACAAGTTTCTAGACATTGCCATCCTAACAACCAATGACGTCATCAGTTAATAAGGAGGATGTCTGTTGTCTCCACAGCATCCTTGTTTGACCCTCCTGTGCCCCTCTCCCTCATCAATGGGATGACATTAGCTGACTGATGGAGAGGAATTGAGGGAGAAGAGGAACATTGGAATACTAGTCAGTATGTGCAAAAGTGTATTTGCTTTGGAAGAATAAATCACTTCTAATGTTGGGTGTCCTACGTGCGTATGATGCTGCACTGTGTAAAGCTGTTAGAATCATGTTTTACATTTTAGAATGGGGTGCCTTGAGACTGTCCATAGTTTTAAAGGGTGCCTTGAGATTGTCTATAATTTTAAAGGGTGCCTTGGCTGAAAAAAGGTTGATAAACACTGTTGTAAAGCATATTACCCAATAAAGCTCTATTATACTGTCTTATTGGGACAACACCTAATGAGGAAAGATAGTATTTCCTTGTTTAGATATATTGACCCTCCTAATGCAAAACGGGTGCTGAAGCTGAATGGGGCCATCCTTTTGGAGATCATTCCTATTTCTTTTCCATGTTTCAGAAAATCTCAGTCACCAATGTTGTGGAAATGCACAGGGTTATTTTGTTATTCAAGTTTAGAAGGAATTCTATATGGTTCCACAGTGTGGTTGATGGTTATTTCCTTAAAGTAAATACTGTATTTGCTTTACCCATCAACTGCTTATACTTACCGTTGTTTCTTTGCTGACCTATTCCCCTATAGAAGCAAAGATTGGGTGCTGTTATCTTACATCACATGACTCATTTCCCTTCCTCGTTTGGCAGCTGTAGTACTTGGGCACCCAACACTATCACATGGTGGCAGAAGGTGGAGTTGAACTCCCACAAGTGAACAATAAGAGAATGAATAAGCAACTGTGGGTGCTAACATTAAAGGGAACCTGTTGATTTGCCCTGCATCATCAATGCAGGGGTTTATTTTACAAATGGAAATACATGTAATATACATGATTTTCCAAAGCATGTGCTTTGACATTTTGTGTTGCAAAAAATGCATATGTCAAACATTTTTTATATAACGGATCACTGAAAATATATGAAAATGTTAGGAACTTGTGGCATTCTGCAACTATTTTCCTGCACATACCTCATTTCCTCTCTGACAGCTCAACAGAAGAAAAAAATCCACCTATTTTATGAAAAGGGTGCATAGCAAAGTGAAATACTCTGATCTCTATCTGCACAGATGATGGTATCTTTAATTATATATTGGTATCAGTAAATCTTTTAGATACAGTATCTATCATTTCAGATTTTCTGGTCCTTTAATATTGGGTATTCATATTACTTTGATATTTGCCCTGAGCAGGGTATATAATATCTTATGTTCTAGAACAAAAAATAGAAGGACGATATATATATTTATATATATATATATATATGAGGATATATATATTTTTATATATATAGGACTATATATATATATATATATATATATATAAAGCTGAACTCCAGTCAGCAATAAAAAAAAATGATTGCCCCTGACACAGCAGGGCTTGAATAGTTGTTTAGTTTAGGGGGTGAGCAGGAATACTTACCCTATTTTTCATTCCTCCGGCAGCCAATGTTCTCTTCTGTTCCCAGTATGTGGTCAGGTTCTCGACCTTCTTGTGTACAACATAGAACTTTTGGTCTAGCATTGCACATGACAACATCAGAGAGGCTGTGACTACATGACCAGCAAAGAGGATTGGCTTTGTGGGACTGGTCGTATGGTGGAAAGGAAACCTGTATAAGTGAGAAGTAAATTAAGTATTTCCTTACTCCCTAGTTTAAATGATCATTTACCTATTTTATGTCAGCGAAGAGGTAACAACTTACCTTTTTATTGCTGTCTATACACCCTGGGTCTGTTTGTGAATGAATGCTACAACAGTGTATTCTGTTTTTTACTTTTTACCTTTCCATACTGTTGCATTAACAAGATTATATAGATCATAAAATGACTTGTGGGAACTTTTTTGCTGTCTTTGGATATATGCCTCAAAAACTCGGTAAAACACAAAGTTGATATTCATTGCCTACAGCTACACAACCACTGAAGTTGCACATTTGATACTAATTTGGCAGAGTTTTATATTTTTTTAAAATCACATTAGGTAGCAAGCCATTCCTCGTGTGCTATAGACTCCATAGGTGAACATTTCGTTGCTGAGTGTCCAGAATATGAAATTTGTTATCGAAAATGTTATGTTGGGGCCTTAGAATGGGTAAAGGATCTGGAGCGGACAATATATAATCAATGCTAAATTTGATCTCATCTGTCTTTCCAAGGCCAACAGAACTGGTTTGACTCTGTCTGCCGGAGAAGGCAGTTGAAAATAGACCATCTGAATCCCCTTGCGTCCTTGGTTCATGTCTGTGTTCATGGCAAGGTGCTAGATGTTCTGAAGGTCCAATAATGGTATATTCTCCAGAATGAAGAGTTTTAGCCAGCATTTGCTTTCGGTCCTTTTGGCATTTTTTCATATTCCTCCTTCTTCGTCTCCTTTTATAATTACCATTTTCAAAGAGGTCAAGCATTGACTCACATCCAGAGGCAAAAGACCAGTAGTTTCCTTTCCCTTTTTCATTTCCTTCGGCTCTTGGAACCTATAAGTGTACAACGTATTGTTACCATTATCATAAAATTCAAGAATGGGAAAATAGTAGTAATATTTCACAAGCCATAAGCCTATTCATTGTTGATGTAAGTTTTAGACTAGTTCAGTTCACCGTTATCAACCAGGGCTCTATCGAACCCTAGGGTTCCTCCAGCTGCAGGTTCCTTGATCTGTGGCCGATTGATCTCCCATCTGATGGTACCTGCATATTTCTAGGGCCAATGCTATTTATAACCATCAGCATGTCATCAGTGATCTTTTTATCTGTCTGTAAGGGGGAAGTGGGGGGGTGCACATTCTGACAATCACTGTAAGTGGGACATTTTACCACCACTGTAAAGGGTTAAGCCCCGTACACATGAGCCGAACGTTGGACAGCATGGGGCATTTTAATAAAAACCTGCCGACATTCGGCCCATGTGTACGGCAGCCGGTCTGACAGAAGCTGTCCGTTGGTCTGGTTTCTGTCAAAGAAGCATAGCCGAGAAAGGTCTGCTAACCAGCTCCCGATCAGCACTCTCAGCCAATGGCTGAGAGTGCTGGCCGGAGTGTTCTGGCGGAAGGGGGGGGCATCACCCTGTCAGAATACAATAGAACAGCAGGGGAGATCGTTGTACTAACAGCGGATTGTTAGTACATCGTCTCTGACCTAAGGTGTCAGGTTATTTTCAATGAATAAAAAAAACTTGCAGTGTGTGCTAGGCTTTATTCTTCACACTGACCACCAATGTAAAGTGCACTTTTACCACTAACCCCCAATGAATTGTTTTCAGCAAGGGTTTCCGTAGACCTGAAAATTAGTTCAAGTGTTCCTCTGACATAAAAAAGTTGAGAAAGGTTGGACTAATGTATATATGCAGAATGCAAACCTGTTATAGCGCAATTATATAGAGCAGGCTATATACAAATCTGTAGATACAAGAATCCAGTGACTCGTGATTTATGAACTGAATGATTCTCAGCTGGTTTGACCAGCCTTCATAAATAAAGTTTGAGGTATAAAAAATACAATTTGCTGCTTCTCCTGATTTAAATCTATTTGCTTATCACTTTTCTTTTTCATTTATTATTATGTTCTGTTTGCTGACTAATAACATTGTAACATCCTAATTTTTAGAAGGATCTGAATTCCTGGCAAACAGCTGAATTTAAATGAGCTCAAACATTGATTCAACAAAGTTAAAGACATACATTCACAAAGAGACACGCTTAATAACGTGGTGTAGGTTCACTGTCAAGAGCAGTAAGTAATAATTGAAAAAAAAAGAAAAAAAAACCCCCACAGAATCACAATTAATTTGACAAGGATCTCTAATGTTATACAGATACAAGTTATCATACTCTAGTATGCTTTTTCAAAAAAGTAAAAAAAAACAACATGTAAAGAGCAGTAACCTGCAGCAATCAGTCAGGTTGTTTTGCTGATCAAAGTCAAAGCAGTATTAAACCCGAAAACGAAAATGTAACATGTTGCTATTTACCAATCTTTTTCGTTAATTTAACTGGTGATCTGACCAGCACCACACTTTCTGTCTTAGGATGTCTCCACTCTGGATGGAGGAGCAATGCAGACACCTTTAGACAGCAGAATTGTCAATCTGGGGAGAGGGCTGTGTTAGATGGACTAGCAAATTTAGATGGACTTGACTAACAAACTAAAGCAGAATTCCAGCTAAAGCTTTTTATAGGTAGTTACAGTAACATAGATGAATAAAAAACTGACCATTGTAAGCCCAATGTCAGTGTTAAATGGTTTGTCTCAACCCTCTAATTGCTACTTTTGTCTGGACAGCTTGGTCTGTTAAAGGAAGTTGAAAAATAACAGAATTACTGGTCACATCACTCGGTGAAAATAAAGAAAGAAAAGCCTAATAAAGAAAACTTGTGCAACCACTACTTTTCTAGATAGGTAAACTAGCACATTTTTGGGGGGTTTAATATTGCTTTAAATGTGAATGGTTGTTGTTATTAGTAATTGCACTTAATGCATCGTCATTGCATATTTCTAATGAATAACTATGTAGGTTAAAACTTCAATGTTTTAACAATATAGTGTGCACACAATATGTATACCTTATGGTACCCTGGTTTTACATAACTATTTTCTAATTTGTGCTAAATAAGATATCAGTTGTAAAAAATGAACAATTTTGTAACAATGGTGTAAATAGCTATTACACTTTATTATCAACAAATCATTAATGCCTGGTGGAGTCGTCATAGAAATCAAAAGACAACTAATAATCAATGACCAAATTGTGCTGGCATGGAACAAACAAACTGTATGAGAATTGACCCAGCTTCATCAATATGGAGTCATTTCACAGTTCTACTACAATGTGCTCAAATTAACTTTAGCTTATTTATGTCTTATATAACTGTATTGGTTAGTATGTATGTGAATGTACAGTATGTATCTGTATATTCATTCACATACAGAAGCACCTGTTAACATGCATATACATACATACAGATGTTCAGTAAATGATAGTTCATCCAGTCATTCATCAGGTTATATTTACCTTTACAAAACAGCTGTTCAGAGAAAGGTTATGTCTTATAGAGTTCTGCCATGCCCTCTGATTTGAGCGGTAATAAGGAAACTTCTTCATGATAAAATCATAAATCCCAGACAGGGTGACTCTGCTATCAGGACTTTGCTGAATTGCCATTGCGATCAATGCAATGTAGCTATAAAAAAAAAATCACATTTTACATTTCAAATATGATAATTTAACTGTTCATGCATCTGCCTTGGGTTATCATGCATGCTGTGCATGTGCCAGTGACAGCATGAACCAATGAGTTTCCCAAAGTTGTCTAACTTGTGACACTTTACATCTTTTATGGAACTTCATTCTCATGTTATCGGAAAGTAGTCTAAGTCTATATATTTCTATTGAAGTGTCCACCAAATCACAAAAGATCTATTATCTATCTATCTGTATTATCTATCTATCTTATCTATCTATTTATCTATTATGTTTGTGCATACATGCTTACTATTTGAAAATAAAACAAACCCAAAATATTCGTACTTAGCATAACTCTATCTAGCTCTATCCTATCTATCTATCTATCTATCTATCTATCTATCTATCTATCTATCTATATATATATATATATATATATATATATATTTATATATATATTTGTACTTAGCCTAACAATAATTTATCATGTATGAATATCTAGCTAGCTATTATTTTTGGATATAGATGTATATAAATACAAAAAAACAAGAAACAAACTCCAAATATATTGACATTAATCTATCATTTATTATCTATCTATCTATCTATCTATCTATCTATCTATCTATCTATATATATATATATATATATATATATATATATATATATTTATATATATATTTGTACTTAGCCTAACAATAATTTATCATGTATGAATATCTAGCTAGCTATTATTTTTGGTATAGATGTATATAAATACAAAAAAACAAGAAACAAACTCCAAATATATTGACATTAATCTATCATTTATTATCTATCTATCTATCTATCTATCTATCTATCTATCTATCTATCGATCATTATTTTGAGTATAGATGCATACTATTAAAAAAAAACTATTAAAAAAATAAATAAAAACAGTATATTATATTCTATTTATTTGTACTTAGATCGAAATTATAGTACAAATACGTTGGATATATTATACTTGGAGTTTTTTTAAAAAAAAGTATGCATCTATACCCAAAATAATGATAGATAGATATAAATTATAGATGAATATTTGGTCTATTATGTATCTCTCTCTCTCTCTCTCTCTCTCTCTCTCTCTCTCTCTCTCTATATATATATACATATTTATATTGCATAGTATCATAAGTCCACTAAATGTAAACAGTTCCTGTAAAAGGAAATATCCTGAAGTGTATACCATTATTGAAATTCTTATCCTAAACTTTCTTACCTATAGGCGGGTCTGGTGCACTTCTTCTCCTCATCAGAGCTGCAGGTTGGGTAATCATCTCCATCATAGTTGAAGCAATTATATGGGTATTGAGAGTGGTCAAACATGGTGCAGGTGCTTGGATGGCTCTAGTGTGGCTGGGTTGGTGTGTTGGGTCCTGTATGTTGCAGCTCCTGGGAGGGAGAGAGGGGTGGGATGCTCTGTGTAGCTCTCCCTTTCCAAGCTTGGATTCCCACTCCACTCCCTCCTCCCTTCTTACTTGAGTAGAGGTTGTTCTCTTAAAATTCCTGACTTCCAGACAGCAAGTCTGTTGGGATTTTTTGTTTGCATCCAATTTGGATATAAGAAAGACAGCGAATAACTGATTAAATTGGGTAGTTTTATTCTGAACCTTTGAACTTTGCACAGCCTCTCACATTGAAATATTCTATCTAGGTGGTCCTGACACAGACAGTAAAGATGCTGGGGAGAAAACAAGGATATTTTTTTCAGTACAAAAGCAAACAAACCTGATCTCTGCAAATACATATATGAAAGGCATGATTTTTTCCACTTTTGTTAACAGAGTGGCTGCTGAGCTATTTTCTGATAACCGAGCATCCTTTACAGGTACCCACGTCAGTTACAGACGTTGGAAGCTCTGATGCTTCCTGTGCTGTAACAGATAGTGATTCCATTCCTTTTAATAAGGAGGCAGCAATATTCGAGACACAAGAAAACTTTTTATAACGACGGAGGAATAATTTTCCTTACCTTAGTGATAGACAATGTCGTGTCCTTCGTAGTCTCGAAGGTTGCAGACATTGACTGCACCCATGGACATTTCCTACGAGCCAATAGTCTTTTATCGAGTCGTCGGTGAGACAATTGTTTTCACCTTTTTTAGTACGGAAAGTATATACATAAACGTCTCTAGTCCAAACAAACGAAAACATGACTTTTTTTATAGGAACAAAAGAGGGGTCGTAGAAATGACAGACACAGTCCTGGTGGATCTATCTTATAAAGTTACACTCTCCGACACGTTTCA
>BLSH010017301.1:543253-561034 GCA_018402905.1 Glandirana rugosa | reverse complement strand
GAAGGAGAGAGAGGGAAAGGAAGGAAGGAGAGAGAGAAAGGAAGGAAGGAAAGAGAAAAAGGAAGGAAGGAGAGAGAGAAAGAAAGGAAGGAAGGAGAGAGAGAAAGAAAGGAAGGAAGGAGAGAGAGAAAGAAAGGAAGGAAGGAGAGAGAGAAAGAAAGGAAGGAAGGAGAGAGAGAAAGAAAGGAAGGAAGGAGAGAGAGAAAGAAAGGAAGGAAGGAGAGAAAGAAAGAAAGGAAGGAAGGAGAGAAAGGAAGGAAGGAAGGGAGGAAAGAAACAAAGAAAGAGAGATAGAAAGAGATGAAGGAGAAAGAGTTAAAAAAGAGGAAGGAAGGAAGAAGAGAGAGAAAGGAGAGAGAGGTGAAAAAAAAGAGAAATGAGAAAAAAAGAGAGGAAGGAAGGTAGGCTTATATTTTATTTTATAAATCTAAAAAGTTAAGAAACAAACAATTGATTAGAAAAGAAGAATAATCTAAGGTTTTATATCATTATATATATATATTTTACATTTTTGAAGGCTAGGCAGTGACGCCTAGCAATCTGGAATTTTACATCATAGTTTGTACTGGAAGGTCAAATAAGTTCCGTATATTTGTTTTTGGCACAGCATCATTTGTGGGAGGCATTGCAGCATACAATGAAAGATATGTATAATTTAGGTAGAAATCATTTTGTCTAGACAGCGCTGTGATTTACATTACAAAGGGAGCATTCAATTAAGTACTGCAAGCTGTTGATGGCATGCTTGAAATATTTTTTTTTTTTATTTTTGCTTGTAAATGAATAAAAAAAAATGAACACAGTCCTGATCCATCTAAAAACACAAAGGGAATGATCAGCTCAAACTCTGAGTTCTTGTTTTTGGTGCTCCATCACAATTCTTGTTTGAAAGGTGAAAACTGATTGGTTGCTGTTGGAAACAGCTCCATTTGTGTGCTTTTTTTTTTTTTGGCTTTTTTTGTTGTGTTTCATGAAGCAGCTCTAAGGACTGATAGAGTAGCAATATTTAAAGTGGGACTAAAGTCTGATATTAAAAAAACTGTGAGCAGACAGGCTCTTTATTGCAGAAACGACATGTAATGTCTCTTCTGCAATAAAATAAACCTACATGCCTGTTCCCAGTCTTCTGTAGGATGTACACTGTTGTACATGTGTAGCTCAGTTTACACTCCGGAGCAGTACCTGTGTCCACTGACGTCATCCTGAGCCAGCCAATCAAGATGGCCAATAACTGGCAAGAATGAGGAATAAGGACAGGTAAGTATAAGACTTTGAGGAGCTTACTACCGGGAGGTAATGTAATGCTGAATTTCAAGAAAAAATGGTCAAACCTTTGTCCCAGAATCTTACAGTCCCTTCTCTACTACACCCATCATAGTATGTCACTCACTGTACATTACCTTCATTCACAAAGTGTCTTGCTTTGCAAGATGTTCTGTGATTGGAGGAGGTGGGGATGAATGTCCCAATCTCCTCATCTCCATTCATAAAACATCTTGCTTCCTTTTCACAGAAGGCAAGGTGTTCTGAGATTTGAGGAGCAGAGATCATGACATACATCTGCACTTCCTTCATTAAGGACTCCCATGGGGTGCTTTACTGCGGGCCCCGTTCAGGTCTGTGTTTTCCCAGCACAGGGATGCACAGGTGTTGCATTCCTGTGGCGGCATTCCATTCGTCTCTATTTTTTTTTCTTTTAATTCTTTTTATTCATTTTTAGAAAAAAGTTTACAAATACAATACATCACAATAGAACCCAAGACAACATCCATAAAATAGACAAGCAATAATAGAAAAAAAACCTTTTAATCACATACCCAACACTACATACATACTATTTAATGCATATAAAAAAGGTGTATATCCTATGACCCTATCAAATCGACCAAATATGTCATATTTATTCCCCAAAGAGAAGAAAAGAGATGTCATTCATCTTTATTGGGACACGCGGCTGCATGGACATTGTGTCCTAATATGACATGCGGGTGAGTATGGGAGTGGGTCCCCAAATGTTCGAGAATACAGGCTAAAGCTGTCTATGGACTTATTCCCATGAGTGCATGCATATTTTCTGCATGGAACACAAGTTCTTGCTGGCAGGGATAGTAGAGGATCCTGTCTAAAATATGTTCCTACAGTAGTGCGTTTAGATACATGCAGCATTTAGACACATATAGTTCTTCTATTGACTTTACGCGTTTATGTATATACATGTGATTACACGCATACAATCCTCAGATATGTATGACTCCGGATGCAGCGGTGTTCTACAGTGAGGGAAAAAGTATTTGATCCCCTGCTGATTTTGCACGTTTTCCCACTGACAAAGAAATGATCAGTCTATAATTGTAATGTTAGGTTTATTTTAACATTGAGAGACAGAATAACAAAATACACAGAAAAACACATTCCAAAAAGTTATAAATTGATTCGCATTTTAATGAGTGAAATAAGTATTTGATCCCTTATCAATCAGCAAGATTTCTGGCTACCGGGTGTCTTCTATACAGGTAACAAGCGGAGATTAGAAGCACTCAGCTTGTTACCTGTATAAAAGACACCTGTCCACAGAAGCAATCAATCAATCAAATTCCAATCTCTCCACCATGGCCAAGACCAAAGAGCTGTCCAAGGATGTCAGGGACAAGATTGTAGACCTACACAAGGCTGGAATGGGCTACAGGACCATCGCCAAGCAGCTTGGTGAGAGGGTGACAACAGTTGGTGAGATTATTTGCATATGGAAGAAACACAAAATAACTGTCAATCTCTCTCGGTCTGAGGCTCCATGCGAGATCACCCCTCTTGGAGTTTCAATGATCATGAGATCGATGAGGAATCAGCCCAGAACTACACTGGAGAATCTTGTTAATGATCTCAAGGCAGCTGGGACCATAGTCACCAAGAAAACAATTGGTAACACAGGCCCGTCTGAAGCTTGCTAATGAACATCTGAATTCATCAGAGGAGAACTGGGTGAAAGTGTTGTGGTCAGATGAGACCAAAATCAAGCTCTTTGGCATCAACTTAACTCATCATGTTTGGAGGAGGAGGAATGCTGCCAATGAGCCCAAGAACACCATCCCCAGCGTCAAACATGGAGGTGGAAACATTATGCTTTGAGGGTGTTTTTCTGCTAAGGGGACAGGACAACTTCACTGCATCAATGGGACAAGGTGGACAGGACCATGTACCATGAAATCTTGGGTGAGAACCTCCTTTCCTCAGCCAGAGCATTGAAAATGGGTCGTGGATGGTTATTCCAGCATGACACTGACCCAAAACACTCGGCCAAGGCAACAAAGGAGTGGCTCAAGAAGAAGCACATTAAGGTCCTAGCCTAGCCAGTCTCTAGACCTTAATCCCATAGAAAATATGTGGAGGGAGCTGAAGGTTTGAGTTACCAAACAATTTAACTTTTAAATATTTACTTCAATTTTTTCTATTTTTAAAATTATTATTTTTTTTTTATCAGTCTTGTTTGGGGGGAGGGGGCTCTGGCGAGATATCAGTGGTCCCCCTGAAATTTCCCCTTTGAGACAGGGAAAGGGACTGAGGATAGAGGTTCCCCAGTCCCTTTCTCAGCAGCCTCAGCTGCACTGAAAAGAGGAATGGACAGGAGACAGAGACTCCTCTCCATTCATAAAGTGAAGCATTGTAAACACAGTTTATGATCCTCAGTAATGAATGGACAGGGTCAGTGATCACTGACTCTGTGCATTCGTAAAAGGAAGGAGCCGGTAAATTACACATTTACTGGCTCCTTCCTCCGCTCTCCATCCTGACAGATCCGGGACTAGGGGGACCCGGAGGAGGAGCTGGAGAGCCGGGGGAGGCACAGGGGGACCCGGAGGAGGACACAGAGGGGGATCCAGAGGACAACACGGATCGGGACCTGGAGAGGATCTGAGGAGGACACAGGGGACACAGGGAGCACAGATGGGGACCCAGAGGAGGACACAAAGACCAGGGGAGCACAGAGGGGGACCCGGAGGAGGACACAGGGGACAGTCGGGGTTGATTGGTGTGGCAGTGAGGGCAGTTGCAAGCACCGATCTCCCTGACAGCGGCGGGAGGGACAGGAGGAGAAGCAGTTGTCAAAAAGTTATACAGGGAGATCGGTGCTTGTAACTCCCCCCGCCACTGCACTGATTATCCCCGACTGCCCAGGTATCTTGTCAAGCATTGGATCATTTGCACAAGTACAAGTACTCATGCAAATGCTCAGTATCGGCACCGATACCAATACTAGCATCGGTATCGGTGCAACCCTATGACCTGCCATTAAAATATAGACTGATCATTTCTTTGTCAGTGGGCAAACATCCAAAATCATCAGGGGATTAAATACTTTTTTCCCTCGCTGTACATTTCTATATGCCACCAAACAGTGCGCATTTTCATTTGTAGACACAACTGTGCTTTTGGCTTTATTAATTCATATAGTGCTGTGTTTAGATGGGTACAAAACATATGCGCTTTATGCATCTTAACAAGTTTTTTTTAATTGCCATTGTGATTGAGCCCTATTACTCAGGATGCAGCAGTGTAAAAAAAAATGAAACTGGGGGGCTTGGCAACCATTTATACCCCAAACATCAAGTCACAGCGGAGCTCCTTTTTTTTTTTTTTTTAAATAAAACCTAAGTCGTTCTTCCTTTTATCAATGGAAGGCTTCGCTTTGCTTACATCTTATTATAAAGAAAATTGTTGGAGCTTGTTATATGTTGTGACATTGCTTGATATGGGAGCCACAGGATGTACAGTATTCTAGCACAACAAGCTAATCACTGGCTGATAAGAGGAATGCACACTTCGTGCTGTGCCATAATAATAACTAAATTGCTTGTTACACTGTTTACCTGCGCTTTTCTGATGTGTGCAGCAATATAGCAAAAGCAGTGTGATTGAAGCATGTGTTTATTGTTACATCCCTGCTTGATAAACAGGTGTCGTTGATTAAGCCAGCGCAGACAGTGACAGGCAGATTCTGAAAAGCTGCTGGTTTTGATGCCGTTTTTTTATGAACGTTTCATTATACACGTGTAGTGCGTGGAAAAGATTTGCAGCTGTTTCTTGTTTTTTATTCATTTAGTGTAGCAGATGAGGTTTGGAGCAGATACCAAACATTCTAAAGGCAAGATATGGAGTTTTCCATCGTTGGGTGGTATTTACCAGTCCGACGCACCACATTCCACTAATTTACAGCCGACCAAAAGGTTGCTGGCAAATGTTTTAGGCAGATTTGCACACTATTTTCTGATCTAACAAATAAATAAACAAATAAATAATTAACCACTTCCCAACCGCGTCGCATACATTTACTGCTGCAGAGTGGCATCGTCCTGCAAATCACTGTCTATAAATGGCGGCTCGCGTGTGCGCGGTAGCAGGCAGGAGCCGCTCGTGATTGCAGAGAAGAAAAACGGGGAACTGCCAATGTAAACATGGCGGTTCCCCGCTCTGTCAGGCAGCATAACAGAGATCTACTGATCCCTGGCACTGGGATCAGTTAGATCTCTTATGCCCCTGGTAGCCCAGCCCTCTCACAGTTAGAACACGCCTAGGGAACACAGTTAACCCCTAGATCACCCCCTGCAGGTTAACCCCTTCACTGCCAATGGCATTTACACAGTAATCAGTGGATATTTACATTTCTGATCGCTGTATAAATGTCATGGTCCCAAAAAAGTGTCAAAATGTCCGTCCTGTCCGCTGCAATATCGCAGTCCTGATAAATCGACCTGACAGATCGCCGCCATTACTAGTAAAAACAAAAAAAAAATTGTAAAAACGCCAGGAATTAATACTCATGGTTTGTAAACGCGGCAACTTTTGTGCAAACCAATCAATAAACGCTGATTGTGATTTTATTTTTAACAAAAATATGAGGTCAAATAAAATCGGCCAAAACCAATGATTAAATTAGTTTTTTATATATATTTTTTTGGATATGTATTTTAGCAAAAAGTAAGGAATATTGTTTTTTTTTTGCAAAATTGTCGCTCTTTTTTTGTTTATAGCAGTGATCAGAAATGACGCAGAGGTGATCAAATACCACCAAAAGAAATCTTTATTTGTGGGAAAAAAGTACACAGATTTCGACTGGGTACAATGTCGCACAACCGCGCAATTGTCACTTAAAGTGACGCAGTGCCGAATCACAAAAAGTGCTCCGGTCCTAACATGGGAAATCCTTCCGGTCCTTAAGTGGTTAAAAACTCCATCTAAAAAAAAAAAAAAAAAAAAAAAATGAATTAATTATAAAATTAGATAAAATAAGGAAAAAAGCAGCTTTTGCTGTAATAAAGACCTTCAACTCAGACCTGTCCCCTATAATATTTATTTATGGCAACTAGATGTCCTCCGTCTAGGTTGAGGCTGGGTTCACACCGTTGTGAATTGGAAGCGGCTTCTCCGCCTCCAATTCACAAAAGCAGGAGATTTTGACCTGGCTCTCTATGGAGCCGGTTCACATATCTCCGCTGTGGCTCCTGTGCGAATCTGCACAGGAGCCCTGTGCGTCCTTAGGTCAGTTTCAGGTCCGAATTCAGCCAAAAATTCGGGCTGAAATCAGACCTGAAATGGTGAACCAGAACGCACTGGACCCCTGCTGGGAGCTGCATGCGGCAATGGTGTGAACCCAGCCTGAATGATGACCAGAACCATTTAACCATTCCTGTGAGCCAAGGCTGTCATGCCCCCTGGAGAGCCATCATCATGGGAACTTAAACTCACCGTACTATTGCACTAAATACATTATTTGAACAGGAATGAAGAAAGTCTCTCTCCATTGTAAAAGCATTGTATTGTATGTAAGTTTATCAAACCATCAAATGCATGGGCTGTTCCACCTACTCTCCAAACTCTAACTCATTTCACTTGATCAAGAGCTTAAAGTGGTTGTAAACCCTTACATAGACCCAGTGAAGGGACTGGCCTCATGTGATACAAAGAGATGATCCTCCTCCTACATAAGTTGTACCTGTTTAACTGCAGTCTTCTCTTTAGCCGTCCAAAGTAGAGAATTCTTAAAGCTTGTCTGAGCTGTCAGAAAAAAGGGGGTGGAGAGTTGAAATTACACACTTCAGAGCTCATTGAAGAAAGCTCTGAGAGCTGATTGGAGAGAAGAGACCCCCCTCCTTCCACACAGCACACAAGAACAGAGCTGAAGTTGTCAGTCTGATGGAGATCCCTTCCTAGCAGACACAAATGACACTTAGGGGGAGAGTTACTAAAACTGGTGCAAACAGAACCCGGTGCAGATGTGCATTGTAACCAATCAGTTTCTAACTTCAGCTTGTTCAATTTAAGCGGACTTCCACACAAAAGTGGAACTTCTGCTTTAAGCACTTACCCCCTGACATGCCACGATTTGCTGCATCGCTGGACCGTGGAACAGGGGAGTGGCTGTTTATTAAAAGTCAACAGCTACACTTTTTGTAGCTGCTAACTTTTAATAAACATAAAAACGAGTGGAACACCGCTTTAAGCTTTGAAAATAAGTCCCCTTTCACATCGGCGCAATTTGACATGCGATTTGACATGTCAAATCACATGCAAAATTGCAGCCCAATCGGTGTGACGCCGACTTTGCGGCGCTGCACCAATTCCCAAAAGTAGTTTCTGTACTACTTTTGGCGACTTCAGGGGCAATTTCAATAGACATCTGTGCATGAAGCAGCACACATTTCTGTCAAGTCGACCCCGAACTCGCAAAGAAATGCAGGTGAACACACACAATTTCAAACCCGTCTCCAATGTGAACGGGGGCTAAAACCTAGAAGCAGATTAGCTACTATGCACAGCTGCATCAGTTTCTGTGTGCACCAGTTTTAAGCTGGCCATATATTACACAATTGTCTTGTTAACCACCTCCCACCCGGCCACTGTACATATACAGCCGGGTGGGAGCTTCCCCGTTCTGACACGACGTGTATACAGTCCTGCAGAATGGGAGCTTGCAGCGCGGCCACGCGGCATGTGATCATTATGATCACAGGATCCAGCTGAGCAGAGATCGGGATACGGGCGCAGTGACTGGCCCTCCCGATCATGTGACGGCTGTGTCCAATCACAGCCGTCACATTGTAAACAGAGACGAACGTCTCTGTGACAGTTCTCCCCCCGCCGAGCTCAGTGAGAGCTCAGTGCGGGAGGGGGAAGCGGGGGAGCTGTAGCTCTGTGACAGCTCTCTGCATGATGAGGATTTCATGCAGAAAGCTCTCACAGATCGCCCCCCACACAGTGCACCAAGCACACTGATACCCCTGTCCCCATACACATAAGTGTCCCCATAAAACAGCCCCCAAAACATCTGTATGTCCCCAATCACATCTGTCACCATACACAAAACATCTGTCACAGCCCCCAAAACATCTGTCTGTCCCCAAAACATCTGTATGTCCCCGTCACATCTGTCACAGTCCCCGTCACATCTGTCTGCCCCGTCACATCTGTCACAGTCCCCGTCACATCTGTCACAGTCCCAGTGACATCTGTCTGTCCGCCAACACCAAATAAACTCCGATTTGGGTTATTTTTACCAAAGAAATGTAGCAGTATCATTTTTGGTCAAAATTTATGAAGAGAAATTACTTATTTGCAAAATTTTATAACAGAAACTAAGAAAAATGCATTGTTTTTGATTTATAGCGCAAAAAAAAAAAAACCCAGGGGTGATTAAATACCATTAAAAGAAAGCTCTATTTGTGTAAAAAAAATAATAAAAATTTCATATGGGTACAGTGTCGCATGACCGCGCAATTGTCATTCAAACTGCAACAGCGCTGAAAGCTGAAAATTGGTCCGGGAAGGAAGGGGGTTTAAGTGCCCAGTATTGAAGTGGTTAAATTGCCTTTAGATTTATCTTCAACTATGTAGTATAAGGGCCTGCCTGATTGCATACATATTGAAAGTGTTTAAAGTGCTACTAAACCTACAGCAGTAAAATCAGTCTGTGTATGCAGTAATTTAAAGCATGCTTGTTATACTCACTGTGGAAGGGGTTAATCCTACACATTGTGTAAAAAGGCTGTTTGATCCTGTCGTCTCTGATCATCCCCCTTTTTTACTGTCCCCAATCCATGTGCTGATAGAATAAAGCCTTGGAGGCACTCTGCACATGCTCAGTTTGGTGTGTATTGCTAGAGAGTTTATTTTTTTGGGGGGGATTCATGTGATCAGCCCAGGGCTAATGAGCGCTGTCCAGACAGAGGATCAGGGGGAATCCTGCCTCATAGGACAGTCAGAGCAGAGTGAAAACTCCTCCTACAAGCTTTAACCAGTGCACAGCCGGACACTTATAGAAGTCACAAGACCGCTATATACTGCTGATGAGAAAAGGTATTTAGCAGTTTATGTTTACTAAAATAATTGCTTTTCCATGTTCCGTGTACTGTGGGAGACCTGATATAATAAATGAAGGGTTCTGGGTTTAGTAACACTTTAACCACTTGCCAACCAGCCGGTGCACTACTGCGACAGGTCAACTCTCCTGCGTAAAATGCAGTTATTGTACATCGGCTGCGCGTGTGCGATTTGCGGGTGAGCACGCTTGCTCGCGGGTTGGGCAGACTCGATGTCCGCCGGTGACCTGCGATTGCCTGTTACAGAGGCAGAACGGGGATCCGCTGATGTAAACACGGCGGATCCCCATTCTGTCACGGGACATGACACAGATCTACTGTTCCCTGTAATCGGGAACAGTTAGATCTGTTATGCCCCGTCCAGCCCAGCCCCCATTTGTTTTTTTATAATTTTTTTGGATATGTATTATAGCAAAAAGTTAAAAAAAATGTTTTTTTTTTTCAAAATTGTCGCTATTTGTTTGTTTATAGCGCAAAAAATAAAAACCGCAGAGGTGATCAAGTACCTCTAAAAGAAAGCTCTTTTTGTGGGGAAAAAAGGACATCAATTTCTTTTGGGTACAGAGTCACGCGACTGCGCAATTGTCAGTTAAATCGATGCAGTGCCGAATCGCAAAAAGGGCTCTGGACAGGAAGGGGGTAAATCCGTCCGGGGTTGAAGTGGTTAAGCTTGACCTCATATTATATGGTAAATCTGAAGGAAAATTTTACAAGAAGATGGTATAGTGTATGACCAGCTTTAGTAGATCTCCCCCTTAGTGCTCTTAATTGAAACAAGTGCACACTAGAAAGGGATATGCTTTCTTCATATTTCATGTCTGAGGTTTACAACCACTTTAATCATAGAGTAGATAGTTATGTGAGTGCCATTCAGTGTAATAAAAAGCACTGTCCACTCTGCCACTGAATGAGAAGAGCTATGACACCATTGGACTGGCCATTAGGCCTTTGGAAAAAGGATATGTATGTGTATTTGTTTTAAGTGCGGGGATTGGCCTTAAGAATTTTATTTATTTTTTTATTTATTTCAGGTACTTATATAGCGCCTTCAATTTACGCAGCGCTTTTTACATCTACATTGTACATTCACATCAGTCCCTACCCTCAAGGAGCTTACAATCTAAGGTCCCTAACTCACATTCATACATATAATGGATAGATTTCAACTTCAATCTCTCAGTGTACTGTATAGAACAGAAAGAATCAAGTTGGTAGATAGTCATCAACGTTGATAGGCCAGCATCAAAAACCAGACCTAGATTTTTGCCTGGGTAACCTATGGCAGAGAAAAAGGGTATTATAAGGCTATTTTTGTTTCATTGGTTACTCCAATCTTTATTAGGTGGGAGATTTTACTCAATATGGGGCCGCTGCTATTGCTGAACTTTGCTTTGCACACTTTTGGTCTCCCTGCTGTAATGGTGATAAAAAAGATATCCATGCCTTCTGAATCACTGGCTCAGTATCCATAAGTAGTAAGATTTCCATGCCTTCTGAATCAGTGGCTCAGTATATAAGTACATAAGTAGTAAAAAAAATCTGATTTTCTTTTGATTTCATTAGTTGATTGCGCCTTCTGGGTCAATCAGAAAGTATTAAAGTGTAATTAAAGCCTAAGGGCCCTTTCACACGGGTGTTCCGATCAGGTCCGTCTGTTAGTTTTTCAGACGGACCTGATTGGATGCTCCATTCACCCCTATGGAGCGACGGATGTCAGCGGTGACATGTCCGCTGACATCCACCGATATCCCATCCTGTCTGTGAAATCCAGATGGATGGAAACCCTATTTTCCATCTTTAAGAATCGGATTGGATGAAAATGGGCAGGTGGTCCATTTTTATCCGATCTCCATAGGGGACAGCGGGGCTTTGACAGGTCCATCCCCGTACAGTGAGCAGAGAGGGATCTGTCATCTGCCTGCTCAGCGGGAATCAGCGGATTGATACCTACTGAGCAAAGTGGAGTCCATACATGGACAAGCCTGTGTCAAAGGACCCTAACACAAAATATTAAATATTTTTCCTCCCCTCCTCCTACCTATCCTGCCTACCCTGTGAAAAAAAGATCTGTACCTTTTTTTTCTTCTTTTTCTTTTTTTTTAAATCTGCTCAGTCCAGTTACACGATCCTGCAGCTCCAGCTCCCCTGTGTCAGTAAGCTAAGCGGCGGCAGGGGGGAGGAGGGAGCACCAACAATGGCTAGGCCATGGTGACATTTCTATACTACAGGTGACATTTAAAGAGACATTGTAAATTTATCAATACTTCAATCAATGCAAGCATATTCTGTCTGGTAAATAGAACAATGGAGCACTTATTTTTTCTGTCTTTCTTAGATTAATAAGTGCCCCAAAACCAGAACAATTTGTTCAGCTCTTTGAAGGTTCCTTTATCGGTTCCTCACTCTTAGCCCTTGATCTTTGGATGTATTTGGGGCACAGGAAGAGTTTTTATAGCCATATACAATTACAGCCCCGGTTTATTTATCGTTGCTGCATGCAGAGCTCAATTCTGGAACAGGCTGTGAGTTATTATTTGAGATCATACAGTACTAGGATCTCTGTGCAGGGGACTGCCCCAGTCCTTTATCTGAAAGAAGGGGGCTGTTTTCACCAGTTCTCCACCATGTACGATACAAGGGCAATGTTTTCTCTGCTTACTCCAGTATTCTATGCTATGGAACAAACTATTAGAGTTACATGTCTTTGGAAGCTCCCTGGATGAAAAGCCACTGGTGGGGTAAAACAAAAAACCTTCCTGGAGCCCCAATCCATGGCAATGCCATAATCAAATAAGTGGAGCTGAAGAATGAGTAGAGGGAGGATGAGGTTAAGGAGGAAGTGGAGGAGTATAGGGAGAAGCAAGGGGAGGGGAAGTAGAGGAAGAAGAGGGTAAAGAGGAAGGAGAAGGAAAAGGTCACATTAGCTGTGCTAGGATCAGAACCTACTATTTCCATGTGGCTGCACTTTTAGCTCACCTTTTAGGCTTGCTTGTCATTTTTGCAATATAATGATTTGAGGAGGGGTGGTCTGTCTATGGCCGTATAATTTTACACTGAAGCCTGCCCATCCCCCTGGCTGTAGGATAATTGCCCTGCATTTACTGCTGCATGGCCTACCCCTATGTTGTGGAAGGGCAAGCAGCCATAAGTTTTTCCCCCTGTAGCTATGCGTTCATTGCCATGAATATAATAACATTATTGGATATTAAAAAAGAAACCCTGGCAGCTGAGTGCCTGGAAGGAGGAAGACTTTGCTGTTAAAGTAAATGAATTGCAGACATGCCTGGCATCTGCCGAGTGCTGCCCATCCACAGCATCAATACCAAATAATAAAGAGAAAAATAAAAAAAAGAACAAATAAAAATAAATATAAAATAAAATAAAAACTAACTGGTTAAAACAAAGAAATGGAAAATAGCAGCTGGTAACTCCAACCCTTGCCGCTAGATTAGATGGGAGGGGTTTCAGCGCATAGCGCTTGGACAAAGTGGGGCTCTGACCACTGGATTTGGGGTGGATGATACCTGAACAAAATGAAAGAGATCAAAAATCACAAGGGTTCAGCGGCCTTCTAATAGTAAGGAAAACTGTGGATAGTGTCGCTTAGGTAAAGCGATAGACAGTTTCAGTAGGGCAGTGGATGGTGTGTGGACAGTGTCAGTAGGGCAGTAGATGGTGTCAGTAGAACAGTGAAATGTGTCAGTAGAGCAGAGGACAGTGTCAATAGAGCAGTGAATGGTGTCAGTAGGGCAGTGGACAGTGTCAGTAGAGCAGTGGACATGTCAGTAGGGCAAAGGTTGGTGTCAGAAGGGCAATGGGTGGTGTCAGTCAGTAGACTGTGTCAGTCAGTAGACTGTTTCAGTCAGTAGAGCAGTGAACGGTGTCAGGAGGGCAGAGGATGGGATCAGTAGAGCATTGGACGGTGTCAGTAGAGTAAAGGTTGGTGTCAGTGGATGGTGTCAGTAGTTTTTTTTTTACATTTTTCTTAAATTATCTTTTACAGTTTTTGTTTAGTAGCCCTGTTGGGGGGGGTGGGGCTTTCGTGAAATATCAGGCATCTAAACAGACCCCTGATGTCTCACTTTTAAGACAGAGAAAGGAGATTGAGGACTGTGTAATCTCCACCTCTGTAGCCTCAGCTGCACAGAATGAATCAACAGGAGGAGCTCTGCAGTCTCTCTGTTCATTCACAAAGTGAAACATAGTAAACACAGTTTACATATTTACTGGCTACTTCTCCTACTCTCCATCCTTAAATGATGCCCTGCAGCAGCTGGTGGGAGGGAAACGGGGGGAGAAACAAGGGGCGTAGGGAACCCGGGGGGCACACAGGGGGAGCAGAAGGAAGGGGAACCTGGACAGAAGGGGTGACAGAGACGGTATTTACAGGAACCAATTCCCTGTATTATTCCACTGCAGCATCTGAATGGCGGCGGGAGGCAGAGGAGGAGAAGCAGGCTTTCAACTGCTGCAGGAGGAAAATACAGGAGTTCAGTTCCTGTAAATGCCGTCCCCACTCCTTCACTTCCTGTCCCATGGCCAAAACAGGAAGTGAGAGGAAATCCCTCCAAACTGAGAGAATTCCAGTGTGTCACCAGCATCCCCTCTATTGTTTTTCTGATGTCATCCCAAAATTTGGGATTTTCTTTTACTATCATTTTTGATAATGATGGTAAACAGATCAAATAGAGAGAATGAATCTCCCTAATGGGGGCACAAACAGCAATAAAAACTGACAGCTGTTCTAATCCCTCTGCACTCTATCCAAAACTAGAAAAAAGTTTTACCTTTATGTAGCATCTTCTAGTGCTCAGTTTAGATTAGGAAAAATGTATCTTTGACTCATGATAGGTGTGAGTCTTTGTAATTGTTTGGGGGTTACTGTAGGTCAGGCTGGAGAGTTCTACAGGTCAGGCCTCTGGTACCTCCCTCTGATTCTAGAAGCTTGGAGAAAGTTCTAGAAACTAGTGGGTGGGGCCCAGGAGGTACTGATTTGCATATTCATGGGAATCTGGGCAAGGCCAGCTGTGTCAGCCCATATTGTGGAGTCTGGGCAGCAAGGGGAGTTGGGTGTAAGATGGAGTGAAGAAGCTGCGTCATGTGCCCTTGGAGGGGACCCCAGGGTTGAAGGGGCTCTGCCTTTAGACTGGAAGCTGAGAAAGGAGGGATCTCTACTACCCCCCAATCTCCTCTAGGAGACATCCTGGCTTACATGGAAGGAAACCACTGGGAATGGGTTGATAGAGACAACCCT
This sequence comes from Glandirana rugosa, assembly GCA_018402905.1. Lineage (NCBI taxonomy): Eukaryota > Metazoa > Chordata > Amphibia > Anura > Ranidae > Glandirana > Glandirana rugosa. The sequence continues at coordinate 546,409 of BLSH010017301.1, read as the reverse complement.
AAAGCAGTTCAAAAACGTGGGAGAAACGGCAGTATAACAAATGCGAGAGCTTTATTACAAAGTAATTAATCCAAACTACAGACAGCGGTGAATGTGAAGACATGAAAACATTCAAATTGACAACGTTGTCATTAAAAGCACTACTACATCCACCCCAACAACATCATGGAACAATATGTGCTAGTATAATGTGCTAGTACCGGGCTTGAAGATGTGTTCTGGGAAACCACTCAGGTGGCACGCCGTAGACGACTGTCTGCCAGTACCGGGGACATCCAGATCATCTATTGCCCATATAGTGTACATCTAAGATTAACCACACTCCAGCAGTAGACATTTAAAGTACACAGTTTCCTGTTGCAGGTGCCCTAGAACAAAATTAATTTTTATTCAAGAGTCCGAAATATAATCCTGGATCCAACAGTGCAGATTCGCCAGTTAATGGGAAAGTATGATTCAAGGATTTCAGTATAAAGTAGACCCCAATACTAAGATCTGATTCCGATCAATGAAGTTCCTCAAGTGTACATAACATATTCTGGAAAGTACTGATCAGGCAATGCAGTCTGATATTGATATCGTAAGTGGGGAGGGAAGAGAACCTCTCAATGTGATAGATCTAGGATCAGATCATGTGTATTCAAGTAATGCATGGGGATAATACCATCAATCCACCAAAAGATCTGGGCTACAAGCAATCATGAATTAAGTTGCTTATGGATAGCCGCTGTGAGGTACATGGCTATGTTTGATAAGCAGAGGAAGTGACGTCCTCCAGGTCCGGGGCGGCTGGAGTGGGACGAAGTCAACCAAAGATGAGTGGGGTGGTAGCAGCAGGATGCAGGCTGCTACCGACGCGTTTCACCAGCAAGTGGCGCTGGTTTCATCAGACCCTCACACCCTCATGAAACCAGCGCCACCTGCTGGTAAAACGTGTCAGTAGCAGCCTGCATCCTGCTGCTACCACCCCACTCATCTTTGCTTGACTTTGTCCCACTCCAGCCGCCCGGACCTGTCGTATAGGAAGTAACAGGATGTCACTTCCTCCGCTTATCAAACATAGCCGTGTACCTCACAGCGGCTATCCGACCCTTCGTTCACAAAAGAAGGCTCTACTGAACAAAGGCCTCCTTGAATGATGGCCCTTCGGTAAGAAGATCACCGAATGAAGATTTCTCTGCAAGCACTTCCGCATCGGGTTATAGCAAAAGAGACGGCCGGTTCTTTTTGATGTTGGAGCCCATCCGGACGTCCGGATCCACTGACCTTTGCAGGTTACCAATATGACCAGTATCTTGTGCTACAACTGTGAGTACTCTGATATAATTCAATGAACGGATGGCACGCTTCAATTACTTTCATATATACATTCAGGACCTACACCTGATCTGACTTTCTACGCCCGTTCATTTTGTTTAGTATTCACATAATGTCATTAGTACCATAAGCAACTTAATTCATGATTGCTTGTAGCCCAGATCTTTTGGTGGATTGATGGTATTATCCCCATGCATTACTTGAATACACACGATCTGATCCTAGATCTATCACATTGGGAGGTTCTCTTCCCTCCCCACTTATGATATCAATATCAGACTGCATTGCCTGATCAGTACATTCCAGAATATGTTATGTACACTTGAGGAACTTCATTGATCGGAATCAGATCTTAGTATTGGGGTCTACTTTATACTGAAATCCTTGAATCATACTTGCCCATTAACTGGCGAATCTGCACTGTTGGATCCAGGATTATATTTCAGACTCTTGAATAAAAATTCATTTTGTTCTAGGGCACCTGCAACAGGAAACTGTGTACTTTAAATGTCTACTGCTGGAGTGTGGTTAATCTTAGATGTACACTATATGGGCAATAGATGATCTGGATGTCCCCGGTACTGGCAGACAGCCGTCTACGGCGTGCCACCTGAGTGGTTTCCCAGAACACATCTTCAAGCCCGGTACTAGCACATTATACTAGCACATATTATTCCATGATGTTGTTGGGGTGGATGTAGTAGGTGCTTTTAATGACAACGTTGTCAATTTTAATGTTTTCATGTCTTCACATTCACCGCTGTCTGTAATTTGGATTAATTACTTTGTAATAAAGCTCTCGCATTTGTTATACTGCCGTTTCTCCCACGTTTTGAACTGCTTTAGGGTTGTCTCTATCAACCCATTCCCAGTGGTTTTGTGCATTATTCAGTTCTTTGTGGTGAGATCCACCTCAACCGAGGTGAGTCAGTACTCTGTGCATGCCCCAGCCTGTTGGCATCTAGGGCGTTTTGGCCCATATTCCCCCTTTCTCCCCCCTCCCCAATTTTGTTACATGGAAGGACCTAAATAGCGGACCGTCTGTACAGTGGTCTCTTCTGAAGCAGCAGGATTTTCAGGGACAGTGTGAGTACCTCTACACCTCCAGGGCCAAAGGGGTTGAAGCTGTCAGATGCAATATCCAGCAAGCTTTTCTGGGACTGTGCTAACAACTATTACCCAATCCTTTGTTCTGGGACATTTCACCAAGAGAGGGGACATAGAGCTCCTGCAAGTTGGGACTTTGCTAAAATTCCACCCAGGGGACACAGGGCTCCTAGAAGAGGGGTTTTATTTTCCCTGAAAGACTGTTGCTGTTCCGGAAAGAATGCAGTCAAGAATTTGTTCGCACTTCCGGTTCCGGCGCCCGCATGGAGAGGAGCTAGAGGGAAAGAGCTCCCGCCGCGTTCCTCTGAAAAGCCGCTTACAAGCCAGCCACCACCGAGGTACCCCCCCCCAGATCCTCCCCACAACCCCCCCCCCCATGGAGCCACCACCGACCGAACATTCGCCGAAAAGTCTCCTTGCGCCGCCCTCGAGAAAGGGAGATCGAGGAGAGGTACGCCCGCGGCCTTGGCCTTCACGCTTGTTTAAGAACTGACGTAAGAAAGGCCTTGTCGTTGTCAGAAAGTCCCTTTTATTTTGGGGAGAAGATCCTCGGGACACAGGGGACCCACCTTAAAATCGTTTCAGGGTTGAACGTCCTCGAGATACAGGGGAGAGAACCACTTTACAGGGTCTTGTTTCCTAACCCATTATCAACAATCGTGTCAGGGTCTTTTCGAACGACCTATAACGTAGACTGTCGAAGTTGGGGAAACCGGGACCTCCACATCTCCA
>BLSH010017301.1:507472-519672 GCA_018402905.1 Glandirana rugosa | reverse complement strand
TTATAAAAGACATTCCCCAAAACAGGGAGACATAAATCGTATTTGGCAGGTAATCTGCTTTTGACCACCTTCTAGTAAACTAATCTCATATTTACCAACACTTTTAATGTCTTCTGAGGGAACAAATGTAAGAAAGGTCTAATTTAAAGGGCAGTGAACACAGGAATTCATTTATCCTCATGCTTGCTGGAAGTATCCTAAAATGTTTTCTCCCTAGCTCCAGTAAACAGGGCAATAGGTCTTCTGATCTCTTTTGCAGCTAAATACTTTTAACAGAGTTGAGAACATTGCCTGTAAACTTTTGAAGAAAATCATATAGACTAGGAATCCAAACAAATTAAAGTCTAACTCCAGCCAAAAAAAATTTAGTCTCTGTCCAGTTTTTATTTCTGACTTTGACCTCATTAGTGAGACTTCCAAATACTTGCTATTCCTATGACGCAGGACAAGAAATGGGGGGGGGGGAGCAGTTGTTTTTTTTCTAAAAGAAGATGTAAAGAATAATAAAAACGTTTGTCAGACGTTCTAACCTTTCTTAAAAAAAATAAGTTTTGTCTGTATCCTGACAGAAAGTAAAGGACAATTTTCGCAGTAGGAACAAAAAAAAGCAATAAAACCCCAACAGAGTTTTTAAGGCTCTTTTCTCACAGACAAAGTGGACACAGACCGTTCTCCTCTATGGTGGCTGGTCAAAGGTAAATGGACTGCCTGTCTGTGTGCACCCAACTACCATCCAATCCAATCCACTAGACAGAAGGGGAATGAATCCCCTATAGAGTTGAGTGAACCCGTACTGTAAAGTTCGGGTCCGTACCGAACTTTAGGGTGTCCGTGACCCGGACCCGAACCCGGACATTTGAAAAAAGTTTGGGTTCGAGTTCTGGATTTGGGTATTTGATCACGCATGTTGAATAGCTGCAGGGCAGCCAATCAACAAGCGTTTCACTGGATTACCCTTAGAAGCCATCACAGTCATGCCTACTAATGGCATGGCTGTGATTGGCCAGTGCATCATGTGACCCAGCCTCTTTATAAGCTGGAGTCACTTAGTGCTGCATGTCACATGCTTTCTGGGTAGTGTAGGGAGAGGATGCTGCCGGCGCTGTGAGGGACAGATTGCAGATATAATAACATCTCATTCTGCATTACAGAAGGATCTGACTGGACTAGGTAGAGTCTACTGCTTAGAGGGACAGATTATTGTTCTAAAATCATCTTCTAGTTCTATAGGGTCAGTTTCCTGCTGTTGCTGTAAGGGACAGATTACTAACCTAAAATCATCGCCTACTCCTATAGGGTCAGGTTCCTGCTGTTGCTGTAAGGGACAGATTATTGTTCTAAAATCATTTTACTTCCTCTTGCAGCCCTCTAGCACTTTCCAGGACTTTTTTACAGTCATTTTTGTGCCGAAAAGTTTGGGTCCCCATTGACTTCAATGGGGTTCGGGGTAAAGTTCGGGTCAAGTTTGGTACCGAACCCGGACTTTTTCCCGAAGTTCAGCCAAACCCGAACATCCAGGTGTTCGCTCAACTCTAATCCCCTAGACAGAAGATAAAATCAGATTGGATGGATTTTTTTCTGTAGAGAAAAATGGAGGTTCCGATCAGGTCCGCCTGAAAAACTGACAGGCAGACCCTTTCGCTAGTGTAAAAGGGGCCTAATCCATCCCTGCTTTATCTAAAAATAAAAATCTTAAATAAAATATTTTGACTGGAGTTAGGCCAGTTCAGCAGGAATTTGTCAGACTTGTGCCGGCCCTTCTCATTTTCGTTCACATACGCAGGGACGTGAACATAGGAGTTTAACAAGACATGCTAGGGTGAGAATGCCCATGCACAGGCATGCGCCATGGCACACATGTACTCGTATGAGCAAATACAGATCCTGGCACCCAACGGCCTATTTAAACCTGAGGTCTGTCCAGCATTATTACAGGATTGTCTTCAGCTTTGATGCCTGTGTCCTGTATTCCTGGAATCCTGCTGATCTAGCTGCTGACCTGGCTACATCTGATGTAGATGATGTCAGATTTCCTATGTCTGTTATGCCTGCTTCTCATCTGTGTTTTTGACCCTGGCCTGGACTTTTGACCACAACTCTACCTCCTGACTTTGTACCTCACTAGTAACAATATTCTCCTGCGCATAGGCATGATAGCCCAAGTCAGAAAAGGCCTCTGTAGTCAGAAGTGGATATTACTTTAGAGCCTTGCTGCCCTCTAGGACTGGGATTGTCCTCAGAAAACTGGAAAATGGGCGCACTGGCCTAGTGCATTATCCAACAACAAATGTATTGAAAATAGAATATAAAATATATCTCCTCACAAACGTAGGTAGTAATAGTGCTCATCAAGCCACTGCATCTTTGCCGAAGCCTCTAACTCAAGGAGGACCTCACCGGGGTCCCTGCTGGCTGATGCATTTCGAAGGACAAGAAGGTCATACCTATGAAACGTGTCAGCCAGCAGGGACCCTGGTGAAGTCCTCCTTGAGCTAGAGGTTTCGGCAAACCTGCTGGCTAATGCATTTTGAAGGACAAGAAGGTCATACCTTCGAAACGCGTCAGTCGCAGGGATCCTGGGGAGGTCCCCCTTGAGCTAGAGGCTTCGGCAAAGCTGTAAGATTGCTGCCACTTGCAGTGGCTTGGATTATCAGAGGATTATCGGAATGTGCATATGTCAATCATGTGCAAATGTAAATAGTGTGCAGAAAGAGTATATTTATTTTTGTACTTACTGTATTTATTCATACTTTCCCTGTCCAAGTTTGTTCCCTTTTCTGCCTTACAATTTTTGACTTTGGGATGCCCTTGCAATTTTTGTAAATTATCAGATGCTTACCAGCTGATGATTGGGGGGGGTGAGCCAGATTTAGTCAGGCCTGACAATAAGTGCGGGACTGAATGTTTTGATCTGGGCAGGGGAGTGGCCCAGGAAGAGCTGGAGATTGCAGGAAGGAACACCCCTTGGTTACTCCTCCCCTTTGTTTCCAAAAGGCTCTGGAAAAGGGGATGAATGAGGAGGTGTCACTTTCTAAAGTATGTTAAGGAGCCCTGACCAATCCCCATGCTGGATTGGCAGGGGGCAGGCCTCCTCAAATACTGTGATCTGCCCAGCTGGGTGGAAGAGTGGAGATATAGCAGAGGTTGCTGAGGCCTCACCCGCAAGGGAGCCCCCAGTCTGGGGGGAGGGGGTGAGCTTGAGGCCTGGTGGCCTGGAAGAGGATGGGCTGGGAGCAGTAGTCCATCAAGACCCGGCTAGCACAATTGTACTTAGCTACACTCTGAGGGCCTTAAAATCCAGGGCCCGTAGTCCTTGCCTATGACGGGCGGTCCGGAGGTCCTGCTGACAAGGGAGTGCAGGCCTCACCACGTGCTAGCAGGGGTGGAGGAAGATGTAATGGAGACTTGATAAATTTCCCTTCAGGCCTAACAGTAAGGAAGCAAGTGTTGTGCAGGAGAGAAGTGAAGGGGTGTAACAGTCAGCAAGTATTAGTGCTGGAGGAAGAAGGAGAGTAACGGTCAGCAAGCATCAGTGCTGGAGGAAGAAGGAATGTATGTACGGTGGTGTATATAAAATGGTCCTGTTTCTTGATCTTTGTGCATCCCACAGTCATCCCTATCCTATCCAAGTTTAACCCCTCAATAAAACAACAAAAACAAAGTACTGGCCTGTTCAGTGAATACAGATGAACGGAAAGGTGTGTGATTGAGGGCAGAGAGACAGGTGAACCACATCTACCAGCTACCCCTAAGGGGGTTAATGACTACATTGTACTCCAAATATATATTTGTAGAACATATCAAAGATGCTTAGCATCTCTTATTTCAATAAAGTGCTGTGCACAGAGTGACAAGGGAGACAGTGATCACTGGAGGAGGCCTTGAGGAAGCCTCAGAAAATGTAATTCTGCTTTAACTGAAAGATCATGGCTCTCTTTTTAACCACTTCAATACTGGGCACTTTCACCCCCTTCCTGCTCAACCAATGTCCAGCTTTCAGCGCTGTCACACTTTGAATGACAATTGCACGTTCATGCCACACTGTACCCAAATGAAATGTTTATATTTTTTTTTCACACAATTAGAGCTTTCTTTTGGTGGCATTTAATCACCCTGGGGTTTTTATTTTTTGCTAAAAAAAGGAAAAATACAGAAATTAAAAAAAAAAAAAAAGTTTTTCTTGGTTTCTCTCAGTACATTTTGTAAATAAGTAATTTTTCTCCTTCACTGATGTGTGCTGATGAGGCAGCACTGATGGGCACTGATAAGCTGCACTGATGGGCACTGATGAAGTGGCACTGAAGGGCACTGATTAGGCACTGATGAGGAGGCACTAATGAGGAGGCACTAATATGCTGCACTTATGGGCAATGATAGGTGGCTGAGATAGGCGGCACTGATGGGCAACACTGATGGGCAGCACTGATGGGCGGAACTGATGAGAAAGCACTGATGGGCACTGAAAGGCAGCACTGATTGTTGTCACTGATGGGCACTGATTGGTGTCACTGAAGGGCACAGTTGGGACTACACTGATAATTAGTGATTATCTGTACAGTCTCCCCTGTGAGGAGATGCCACTGATTGGCTCTCCCTGCCTCACACTCTGTCAGTTTGATGCAAGGAGAGCCAATAAACTATACTTCCATATTTACATGTGATCGGCTGTGATTGAACACAGCCAATCACATGGGTAAAGAGCAGCGTCATGGGCTCTTTACCGACATTGGGGATGCGCAAGAATGGAGACACTGGGGCGAGGTCATATGGTGGTGCCCCAGAATGAGAGAGGATCCCGCCCGCCGTCATTTTACTATATGGCGGTCAGGAGGTAGTTAAACAACAGCCCCTCAGATTTTAGAAAGTTTTGAAATTTAAGTCCTTTACAGGATCAAAATGGAAACTGTAAATCACATAGTGTCAGGAACCATGAATCAGACCAAGACAGAAGTGCAGTAAAATCACACTTTTTAATAAAAAGGTAAAACGGCATAAACAGAGTAAACGTGGTCAAAACATAGCCAGGGTTCGGTAATCAGAGCAGATAGTCAGAGCAAGCCAGTGAAACAGGAGTCCAGAGATCAGTGAGGTCAAACAAATGGCATGCAGGGTCAAGAGCCAGGAGGAGAGTGAGCGGAGCAGGGTCTTGAATACAGGAACCAGAAGGGAACGTCAAACAGGCAAAGTGTTTAACAGGAAAACACAGCAGAGATTTCTTCAGAGATATTTACCAAGGCGAAGGCATCTGCAATCTGATCCAGGCAGTTTATATAGCAGCAAAGCTGGCTTAACAAGGCAGGATATGGTCATCAGGTGAGGCAGAGTGGAAGCTGAGACTGGCAATGGTCAGAAATATAGCAACGTAAAAACTGTTCCAAGGACTGGTTAGCAGAAGAGAAGGAAAGCTGAATTCCCAATTGTGCACAAAAGGCTCACCAAAACCTGGACACAAACTGACTACCTCTGTCCAAGATGATCACCTTGGGAAGCCCATGTAAGCGAAAGATCTCCCGAGCAAAAATGGATGCCAGTTCCTTGGACGTAGACAACTTTTTAAGTGAAATATAATGTGACATCTTTGAGAATCGGTCAACCACCATAATGATAACTGTGTTACCCTGAGAGTTAGGTAAATCCACAATAAAATCCATAGACAGGTGGGTCCAAGGCATCTTCCAGTAGAAGACCTACTGGAAGATGTCATGGTGTTTTGTCCTGAGCACACATGGAACAGGCTGCTACAAAGGCAGCTACATCAGGGCGGAGACTAGGCCACCAGAACTGTTGCAAAATAACCCAAATTAGTTGATTCTTCCCTGGGTGACCAGCAGCCCTGGGAGAATGGTAAGTCTGAAGCACAGCAGTATGGAGAGTGTCCGGGACAAAGCAGCGGTCACCGGGGTTCTTAGGAGGAGCATGGATCTGAGCAGCAAGAGTCTTGTCACCCAAAGGTGAAGTGAGACTGGTACAAATCGTAGCCAGAATACAATCAGGAGGTATCACAGGAACAGGAACCGACTCCATCTTGGAAGCTGAGGAAAACTGTCTCGACAATGCATCGGCCCTTACATTCTTAGTACCGGGTAAGAATGAGACTATGTAATTGAAGCTTGACAAGAACAGAGCCAATTTTGCCCTCCTGGGGGAGAGGCATTTAGCTTCAGACAAGAATGTGAGATTCTTGTGGTCAGTCAAAATGAGAACCAGAACAGTGGTACCCTCCAGTAGATGCCTCCATCCTTTAAGGGCTAAAATGATCACTAACAACTCTCTGTCCCCAACCTTGTAATTGCATTCCACAGGAGACAACTTCTTGGAAAAGTAGCCACAAGAATGCATAGCGCTCTCAGAGGTGGGACGTTGGGACAGAAAGGCACCAATTCCAGTCTCAGATGCATCCACCTCAATGATGAAGGGCAACGTAGGATCCGGATGTGCCAACACAGGAGCAGAAACAAAGGAAACCTTGAGACTTTCAAAGGCCTTAATGGACTCCGGAGACCAATTCTGTGGGTTACCATTCTTTTTGTTCATATAAGTCAGGGTCTTGACCAGAGACGAGAAGTTACGAATAAACTTCTTATAATAAGTGGCAAAGCCAAGAAAACGATGTAGTGGACGTAAACCCACGGATCGGGGCCTCTGTAGAACTGCCGATATCTTCTCTGGGTCCATTGTAAAACCAGCAGTGGAAATTACATAACCCAGGAATTTAACCTGTTCACAATGGAACTCGCACTATTCCAATTTACAATACAGGTTATTATCTCTCAGCCTCTGAAGCACACGGCAGACATCTTTGTGGTGGCTCTCTAGAGACTTGGAATATATAAGGATATCGTCGAGACAAGCCACCACACATTGCTGCAACATATCTCAGAGGACATCGCTGATGAATTCTTGAAAAACTGCCGGAGCGTTGCAAAGACCAAACGGCATTACGAGGTATTCTAATGGCCTGTCGTGGTGTTAAATGCAATTTTCCACCCATCGCCCTCCTTGATCCTCACAAGATTGAATGCCCCTCTCAGATCAAGCTTCATGAAAACCATTGCTCCCTTGAGGTGGTCAAATAAATCAATGGAATCGGATAAGCATTTTTAATCATGAAGTGATTGAGACCCCTATAATTGATCCTAGGTCTCAGTTCCCCACTCTTCTTTTTCACAAAGAAGAAGCCAGCACCAACAGGAGATGAGGATTTGTGGATGAACCCTCTAGAAAGTGTGTCTGCGACATACTCCTCCATGGCTTTATCCTCCGAGACAGACAAAGGGTAAACCCGGCCACAAGGGGGTATGGCACCAGGTTGGAGGTCAATTGCACAGTCATACGACCGGTGTGGAGGCAAACTACCGGCTTGAACTTTATCAAAGACATCGCTAAATTGGCAGTATTCCTCCGTCAGGGAGGAGAGTGAAGAGGTGCACAAGACCTTAGCCACTTTCTGAAAACATGTCTTACTGCAATGTGGCGATCAGGAAAGAATCTCAGCATGAAGCCAATAAAAAGAGGGATCGCGCCTCTGTAACCAAGGATAACCAATAACCACTGGAAAATGAGCAGAGGAAATGACTTGGAATTGGACTATCTCATGGTGAAGAGCCCCTATGGCCATGGTCAACAGAGAAGTCTGAAGAGTCACCTGGGCAGGCTGTAGAGGTCTCCCATCAATAGCATCGATGGCAAGTGGAGTAGCCCAAAGCTGCAGCGGAATCGAGTGCTTAGACACAAAGGCACTATCTACAGTCAGGTCTATTAATATTGGTACATCTACACAATTCTAATCTTTCTGGCTCTACACCACCACAATGGATTTGAAATGAAACAAACAAGATGTGCTTTAACTGCAGACTTTCAGCTTTAATTTGAGGGTATTTACACCCAAATCAGGTGAACGGTATAGGAATATACAGAAAGATTAGAATTGTGTCGATGTCCCAATATTTATGGTCCTGACTGTATGAACAGGCCTGCAGCCCTAGAGTCTATTAGAGCCTGTATCCTGATGGATGACTCACACCAAGAAAGGATAACTGGAAGCAGGGGCTTATCCTTCTGGATACCTGGGGACATAACAACACCACCTAAGGTATGTCCCCTACAGGACCTCATATGCAGGAATTTCCCAGATGGGTAGGACAAGACTTCAAAAAGTGACCTGCCTGGCCACAATGAAGGCACAATCTCTCCCTCCTCCTAAAAGCTCTCTCATCCGCAGAGACGTGTGAAGCCCAGCTACGTGGTTCTACTTCACTGACAGGCTTGGAACCAGGAAGTATGAAAGGTGAGGGAGGCACGGGTGGGACTACAAAGCTCAGAGCCAAACGTTCAGGAGGCTTCCGCAAGCGCTCCTTAAAGAAAGGTCTCTCTCTGAGTCTGGAGTCAATGAGAATAGCAAACGTGATCAACCTCTCCAACTCAGTAGGAATGTCTCGGGCTGCTGTCTCATCTTTGATTTTATCCGAGAGACCATGAGAAAAAGCAGCCACGAGAGCCTCATTGTTCCAAGCAACCTCTGTTGCCAGAGCACAGAATTCAATGGCATAATCAGCAACTGTTCTCGTACCCTGCTTGATGGACATGAGGCTTTTGGCAGTGGCAGTGGAGCGTGCAGGGACCTCAAATACCCCTTTAAAGGAGGCCACAAACTCTGGGTAACTCTGGACAACAGGTTTTTGCATCTCCCATAGAGGGGTTGGCCAGGCCAAGGCTCTGACAGAAAGCAAAGAAATCACAAAGCCTACTTTGCTTCTGTCCATGGGGAACGCCTGGGGCAGCATCTCAAAGTATATGCCAACCTGGTTAAGAAACCCTCTGCAATGAACTCGATCGTCCCCAAATCGCTGGGGAAGCGGAGCGTAACCAGACATACCCCTTATAGAGGTAAAATTTGAGGTGGGTGCCTGTACAGAGACTTGATCATCAGCAGGAGCGGCCTGCAACACAGGTTCTTACAGAACGGCCATCACAGGAGGAACCAGTTGAGCAGTGTGATTCAGCGGCATCTATAACGCTATGGCAAACTGATCCATGCGATGATCCTGCTCATCCAATCTGGAAAAAATATTACCAGCAAGTGGATTGTTTGCACCTTCTGAATTCATGGCCTTCGCCTCCTGTCAGGAACCATGAATCAGACCAAGACAGAAGTGCAGTAAAATCACACTTTTTAATAAACATAAACAAAGTAAACCTGGTCAAAACATAGCCAGTGTTCGGTAATCAGAGCAGATAATCAGAGCAAGCCAGTGAAACAGGAGTCCAGAGATCAGCGAGGTCAAACAAATATCATCTAGGGTCAGGAGCCAGGAGGAGAGTGAGCCGAGCAGGGTCTTGAAACCAGGAACCAGAAGGGAACATCAAACAGGCAAAGTCTTTCACAGGAAAACACAGCAGAGATTTCTCCAGAGATGTTGCTCAATGTGAAGGCATCTGCGATCTGATCCAGGCAGTTTATATAGCAGCAGAGCTGGCTTAAAGAGGCAGGATATGGTCATCAGGTGAGACAGAGTGGAAGCTGAGACTGGCAATTAACCCTCAGCTGAGCAGCTTGCTCTGAGAAGGGAGAGCTGAGCCCAGCCCTGACACTTAGTTGACTTGAGATGTCCGATTTACATTTTTATAAAACTTTTATAGGGTCAAAGCAGTTATTCCCAGTTCTCAGCAATCACTCTATAGTCTACAACTGAATCATGCCTGCAGTTTACTGGTCTCAGATTATTTGCATAAGTGGCATTACAATCATTGCTTGAAATTAGTGGACTGTTTTTGATCTTCTAGGTAATAGTTATTAATGCTTCATGTGGATTGAAGCATATGCCATCAACTTGTTGGAGAATCTCAATGCTGAGATGCCTGACATTTTTCTCTTGTATGAATTCAAGGAAAAGTTCAAATGACCACACATGTATATGTGCACATGTACCATCTTGGTCTTGACATTCAGGTTACACTGGAGAAAGGGCAAATAGTTCTCATTAATTGTTCTCAAATGTCCATATGACCTCATTTGACTACAGCAGGAGAGGTGAAGAGGGTGAGTAAATTATTGGGTTGAGTATGCAACTTGAGCTTTAGCAATTCAGCTCTGTAAACAACATTCCATTTTTTCAGGAAAGCAGCTTAGTAAGCTGTAAGAATATTTTTTAGTAGGTATTTTTATAGTCCTGAAATGTATGACAGTATAAGGAGAACTCAGTGTCCCTCAGAGTTCTCGCACATGCAGGTTGAGGTGGCTCCAGGATGTGTGTCTCATATGGAGGAAACAGATTTTTTACTTTTCTCCAGAATTGTTAAATCCTGGTATGGGTCGTGGAGTGTAGAGGCTTTGTAAAATGTTGCATGGGATGAAGCCTCCAGCCCTGGGTCCACATTTTGCCTGCAACCAGCCTTCTTAGCATTGACCGCTCACTATGGCTCACTACTCCACTTGGGAGGTAAAAGATTTCTCCATTAAGGAGGCAGATGTGAGCCAGTGCAGCTGGGAGCAGCTAAACAGTATGTCCAGAGTTTGAGGATTATCTGGAGGTGAAAAACAGGGCCCAAACCTGAGGTCAGTACAGAAGTGCTGCAAGAGAAAACCAGAAAGCTGGTATGTGTATTTGGTTTTGGAAAAGGAAAACTGAAAATCACCTGTGTGGGAAACCATTTGTGAACTTTATTTTTAATAAAAGTGGGGAAGCCCTTAAAAAGATGATTTTGGTGAGTGGTTGCATACTTAATGTTCCTAGCACTCAAATAAATGAAATATAGATAGATAGCTAGCTAGATAGATAGATAGATAGATAGATAGATAGATAGATAGATAGATAGATAGATAGATAGATACTGTATAACACATCAGAAATCCTATTGACAAGATTTCCAGGTAGGTGTTAGTGAAGGTTGAGAGCCAGTAGCCTTTTTTTCGGAGGCCTGGCAGGATGGTAGATATGGAGAAGGTCCTGCATCTTGATTCAAAGCCTGGAGTATGACTAGACTAGTTTATGGAATATGCTCCTAAATGCCTCATTTGGAAATATTACGCAGAGGTAACTCTCACTCTGCCCTCCTTTGTGTCTTACAATTTCTTACTCTACTCTGAATGCTAGCTCTTACCTATGCCTAGCAACCTCTACATAAGGAAGCAAAGACAAGTATCTGGCATCATGGACAGTGACCATCTGTGATCTGAAATATGTTTGGTTCGTCTTGTAAAATTAACGCTAATAACTTTGACAGCCACACATACCCATAAATTAAATTTCACTGTTCCTAATTTAAAACAGCATAGAGAAAATTAGTTTTGTATCCCCAAAGATGGCATAATTGGTACTTAAAACCTGTACGTGAGATTGAAATATCTAATTAATATAAACAAACAGGCACAGCAGCAGAATTGCTTAGCTGCTGATGTTTAGTTTGGTATTTTTAAACCAAGAAATCATTAAGAATTGTGTTTGCCATTTTGTTGAAATGTCTTAAATGTTTTTTTTTCTTCTTGTTAAAGGATTTTTCCCGTGTAAGCCAGTTGACAAATCAGCAAAGTTTTAATAACGCCCATTGGTGCACATCCAAAAAAGTAACTTCCTTTGGAAAGGTATTTAAATCGCCTAGGCAATGCTCCAGTCATCACTAGGGACTATATCCCAAGGATCTAATAAAAATTGCAACATTAAAGTTAGATTTGAGTTTTGAAATCCACAATGCCTCTGTATTAACTATGGGCTGATAGAGTTCCCAAGGGATAGCTGTCAGATAAATATTTCATTACTGGATCACTGAATCTCACTACTCTATAGAAAAACCTACAAACTGCTCACAAAGTACAAAAGAGGGACGAAAAAAATGGAAATTTGAGGCTGTAAAGCCTCACTTTTTAATTTTTTATCTTTGTTCTCTTTCCTTTGTTCTAGACATCGTATATTTTTCTACCAACACAGGAGCCAGTTACAGCCTCTAATGAAACTATGATTTGATGACAATCCTGCATACCCACATGCATAGGCGTGCGTAGCTTAACCACAACAGTACCTGGCACGAAAACCCCCTTCCTGTCCAGGCCATTTTTCAGCTTTCAGCGCTATCACACTTTGAATGACAATTACTCAGTCATGCAACACGGTAGGGAACCCTTGAGATAGTCGGGTATCAATTATGTCTCCGTAACACCTAAAGTTTTGAGTTTAGATTGAAATTACAACGTTAAAAATAATCTA
>BLSH010017301.1:482877-494174 GCA_018402905.1 Glandirana rugosa | reverse complement strand
GCATTTAAATGGTGATTCCCCGATGATATAGCATACCCATAAACTCATAAAAACAAACGTTTATTGAAATATACACAAAATATACATATCCAAATACATAAAGGGGGCTGACAAAGAGTCCCCTATATCTATAAAATTACAACATGTGTAACATAACATCAAATGGTATAATCTAAAAACTTGTCACAGCATAATGTCAAATGGGTGTTGTATGGAGCTTACAGACATGTTTCCCGGGAAAATGGCCACTTCCTCAGGGCTTCATTCCATAGAGTATAAATCCACACTTATGCTGTGTATAAACAAATATAAACATTAATAACATACAGTATTCTAAATAAAACGATATAGCTACCAATCCCTCAAAAAAGAGGGGAAGAGAATATGGAATGGAAAAAAAAGGGGGGGGGGGGGGCTAAGAACAAGGCCAAAAAAAATAAATTGTCAGCCACCAACATACAAGAAAGGAAACCCAGCTATATCAGAGGATACATGGTATATACCCTCAAACCTTGGAAGAATAAAGAAGAGAGTACATTGTATTTAAAGAATCCCGTATCTATATGGGGATAAAGCACTATGCATATGTGTTAAAGAAAAGGATTGCATCAAACTCACTACTGTGTTGTAAGAAACACACATGGCCCACCTGGATATGATGAGCCACTCAAAATTCAATCAGAGATTAGGTAAACCCTGCAACAAGTGCATAGCATCCAATGTCTCAGTCAATGCAAGGATCCTTATTCTAATAACAAATAAATATACATATCAGTACCTGGGATAAATCACCTCCCACCCATTGTGGACTAAACCAGAGAAACAGACATCCATCCAACAATGCTTACCAATATTGAGATATATATCGCCCACCAGTGACACTCACATCTCTGCAAAATGCATGGAAATACCTTCCATATGTGGAGAGGACAGAAACAATAAGTATCCGGTCTCCCGAGAAACTCGCAGTTCAGCCTGAAAGTCCTCAAAGCCAAACTGCCCCTATATATACACCCAAAAGAAGAGGCAGTCGACAGGGTGCTGGGCGGGTCCTCTCTCCATAGACCAATCAAACCAAAGAATAGCCTATTATAGCCCATCCTCATAGATTCAAAGAAGGGGGGCACCAAAAATCAGTCAATGCACACCGACCATCCTACATACAGACGCTCACCTAATAAATGCCCAAAAAGGGCATCCCCAATAAGAACAAACGTCCAGGGGGAAGGGGCGAGTGCGCCGTCCAAGACGCCTATGCACAACACAAGACTTGACACAGTGTTCCACTATCAAAAATGGCCCCTCGACCGGAAAAGCGTTCAACATGAGAGCACAAATTGAAGGTGCCAAATTCGCACCGAGCCTGGCTAATTTGTTTATGGCTCGGTGGGAGGAGGACGTCATCTTTAGGTGCCGTCCGCCACAGCTACTGCTGTCACTGATGGTGACCTCCCCTCTCTGGAGAGGTTTATGTCAGAATTAAACATCAATGACCGAGGGATTAAACTAGTAGTATAACACAAGTACAGATCAAATATCATTTCTAGATCTATGGTTGAGGGCCCGAGATGATCGTATCATCACGACTACACACTTCAAAACTACAGATCATAATAGTTTTATACCGATAGACAGCTGTCACCACACAACATGGTTGAAAGCAGTCCCTAAAGGACAATTTTTGCGTTTAAGGCGAAATTGTACCCGGGTTGAGGACTTCTTTGGACAGGCAGAGGTCCTCAAAAAACTATTTATGGAAAAGGGGTACAATACAGTCTCTTTAGATGCAACTATTGGAGAAGTAGCGGCTCTTAATAGAGATGATCTCCTTAGGAAACAGAATAGGTGTGATCAGAGAAACTCATTTCAGAGTTCCTTTATCACCTCCTATTCTGCACAACATTATGATGTGAAGAACATCCTCACAAAACATTGGTCAGTACTTAAAAATTACCCAATTTTAGGTCCACTCTTACCTACACATCCAAAGGTGATATATAGAGGGGTCCCTTCTCTGCGAAACAGAATCGCACAGAATGTGGTCGACCACCCCATTAAACCAACATTCTTTCAAGATCTTAATGGTTTTTTTTCCGTGTCATTGATGTAATGTTTGTGCCCTTAACTCCTTTAAGGGGAGAAGGGTAGAAACATTTCAATCGATTCAAACTGGTTGTGAATACCACATCAAGTCCTTTATCACTTGTTCCACTAAAAATGTGGTATACCTGATTCAGTGTAAATGTGGTAAACAGTATATAGGTAGGACCATTAGAGCTTTACAGGTCCGTCTCAATGAGCACATGAGGAACAAAACAGGTTTCCCAAATCATAGTGTCTCCAAACACTATAATTTATGTCACCATAGAAACCCTGGGGACACATTATTCATTGCCATTGATAAATTAAAACCCCATTGGAGAGGATGTAATGGCAGAAGAACCATCTCCCAAATGGAGGGAAGATGGATCTATAGCCTTAAGACCTAATTTCCCTATGGGTTAAATGTAGAGTGGGACGTTAATTGTTTCATTAACAATAGTTGATGCCGTTACCTGCATTTGGCTCTGTGTTTTTTTATTGTGCATTTTTTCACTGGATAAGGGTACCTTATTTTATATTGGTATATATGACTCTTTTATTATTATATATGGTTCATGTCTTTATTAGGGAGTAAGGGTGTAAATGAACTATCCTTATTAGTTGCTATCATAATTAGTAATACATATATTTTATTTATTAATTTTTTCTTATAAGTGCTTTTTTCACTTTTTACCACTAGATGGCGATAATTCCTAGATGTATCAATTGATGCTGCACCTGAGGAAATGCCGAATTTTAAACAAGGATGTTACAAAACACTCTGTTCCCTTTAAATTATACTTTTTATTTTTCATTATTAATTGTTGACACTTCGATGAGGACTTTCAAAATCCTTTAAATTGCTCTTTTTATAAAACATTTTGCCCACTTTAGTTGACCCTTCTGTGGACACTAATGTTCACTTCCGCCCTTACTCGATGATGATCCTTATGGGTGCAGTGCACGTCTGATAGATACGCCCAGGGAGAAGTCAGTGTATGACGAAACCGGTAGGCGTGGATCTACAGACGTGCAACGCTGCGCTCCCACGGCCGTGCTACAGTGTATAGTTTTACCTTGGAATCTTATGGGTTATCTTTTATCTTCAGAAATGTGAGTGTAACCTGATTGTTTTTATCTGTGAACGCAATAAATACTCAAACGGGATTACACTATTATTGTGCATACTTTTTTACATTCTCAGTGAGCCGGTGGAGGATTCCTTAACCATACTGAGGAACCTGCGGGAACACTTAACAGAGTTACTTCCAACTGGTATAGGGAGTTGTACACATCCCTGCAAGCACTCTTTGGCTACTTCATTAAGTTGGAAGCCAAATCGCTCTGGTAAGAGTTTTAATTATCAGAAGGTGGAGGTTCCTGGTCACTCTTCAGATGGATTGTTCGTTAAACCTTCCTCACCGGGTGTCTTATCCTTTACCTCCATGAGACTGTTTTTATATGCTGCATAAGCTGGCTGAATTTTTGTCTACTTTTTTGCCAGTATTTGGACTAGACGTTCTAATTTATCCCTTTATAGTCATTTTGAGGTGGATGTTCTCTTATCATATTTTATGTGATGCGCCGCTGCTTATTTGATTTTGTGTTTTGGGGTTTTGTTTATAGATCTTGGTGGCAGGCTGCCACGTTATTAATTTATATCTATCTTAATATTGTTTCTGGGTTTAGCACAGATATACATTTGAATTACATGAGAGCACAACCGCATCAACCAGGCAGTCCCAAATGTAACGCATGACCACAGCATCCCCCAGAGGTACATACCAACGGCTGGTCAGACCAACTCCCCCCATCCGATCCAGAGACTCCAGCCCGTGCATCACCATAAACCAACCAGCAGCAACAGTACTCATCGAAGGACAAAAAAACAATAACAACACAGGGTCGAACCGACCCACTTTAACTTCCATCAGCTCGATGTCTCAAGACTGAAGGAAGATCTCAGAAAGAGTATAAATATCATGTCTACTATCAAACGTCCAATGGAGACCTAGCACGGACACGTCAAAGATCGGAACACCAATACACATACAGTAGACAGACAGATAAACAGACAGACACACAGACAGACACACAGACAGACAGAGGAACAAAGAAGCAGAAAAAAATTCATCAAAATGAAATTTAAAAAAATAAAAAATGGCCATGTCTCCTCACCATTGAGAGGGCATATAACCTATCTCTAAATAAAACACCCAAAAGGATCTGGTGAATGTATAGTGCAAAGATCCAATAAGTATAACCTAGCTCAATGATGGAAAGGGCTCTAATCATACAGAAAAGGGGCATAGCTCATAAAGCCATTTAAACCAGGAGGGTAGTTTGCCTCGGGATTAAAGATCCATGATTCCGAACGCAAAATGCGATTATCGAAATCTCCCCCTCGGGATTTGGATGTATTCTATCAATTGCTATAAACTGGAGAGTATCCAAATTACATGAACCGCATTCATTAAAATGTCTTGCAATGGGGCTCTCAGGGACCCCATCCCTGATATCACTTACATGTTCCTTAATACGTTGCCATAGCATAGGCTTTGTTTTACCCACATAAAACACATTACATCTTCCTTTCAATAAATAAACTATGCCCATTGTTTCACAATTGACAAAATGTCTGGTAGTAGATCCAATTACCAGAGGATCCTTGAGTTGATTGATAAAGCGACAATAGTCGCAATGTCCACAATGATATGTACTCCTTGGGTGTGTCCCACATTGATCCTCCCCATGTTGTCTATCAAGGTAGCTTGCTGTGAGACTATCTCTCAGCGAGCGACTTCTTCTAAAAGTAATATGCGGATTGGGGTCCACAAAGTGTTTGATAGTAGCATGCTGGGTGAGCAGATGCCAGTGCTCATGCAGGATAGCAAAGATGTGGTCCCCCTGTTGGTTAAATTTCATAATGGGTCTGATTTTACCTTATTCAGGTGAATGGTCCCCCTGAAACAGGAGGAGCTCCCGTGGACTCTCCATTGCTTTTTTATAGGCTCTTTTGAGTGCATTGTGACTGTATTCTCATTATAGGAATCTATCCCTTAATGCATTAGCTTGAATTTTAAAAACAGCATCACTTGTGCAGTTTCTTCTAACCTGTAGGTACTGCCCCACCGGTATACTTTTTTTAAGGTGCATAGGATGGGTGCTAGAAGCATGGAGGAGTGAATTCCCTGCTGTAGGTTTTCTATAGAGATTGTAAATTATGGAGCCATCAGAGAGTTTAATAATGTTTAAGTCCAAGAATGGTATGGTGCATGCATCCATGTTTAACGTAAAACATAGGTTGAAATCATTTTAGTTTAATATGTCTACAAATTGGGTCAATGTGTCTCTATACCCTGTCCAGAGGATGAGGATATCATTGATGTACCTCCACCATAGGGCTACATGGCAGAAGTAAACCAACAAGTCCTCAGATCCATAGACATATCACTCCCACAGATTAGCATAGGAAGGGGCACATGTGGCGCCCATAGCTACCCCCTGCACCTGGAGGTAGTGGGAGCCATCAAACAAAAACGCATTGTGCGTCAATATGAAATGCAACAATTCAAGCACAAAGGTTTTGTAATCACAATAATCTGTACTTCTCTTATTCAAGTACTGCTTAATTACAGCAGTGCTCTTTGGTGCGGTGTACTTGAATAAAGGGCTTAAACATCAATTGATATTAATAAAGTATCTGCCTCAACTTTCATACCCTCTAAAATCATTAGCAAATGGAGAGTGTCCTTTAGATATGTCGGTAAACTTTCCACATGGGGGGCGCAAATAATCATCCACAAGTATAGAGTACTTGCTCTCGAGGAGATACTTTTGATACCTGACACAATAGGCCGCCCTGGAGGATCATATACCTTTTTAGGGAGAGCATAAAATGTAGAGGTTACTGAATAGGTAATGATGAGAAAATTTGGCTCCATTGGAACATCAAGGTCCTCATTGTTCATAAGGGCTTCAAAATTACAGTCACAGCTCTCACTTGCCAGTTCATTGAAGATTTTGAGGGCACGACATTCAGGACGAGTAAACTTGCGTCGCCATGTGTTAGAATCTCCCGGGGGTTCATCATTCATATATTTAGCACTCTCAAATTGATGTTAAAAATTCAATTTAAGAGTGAACAGATTCAGATCTTTGACTACTTCGAAATGGTCCATGTTCACTTCCGGGCAGAAGTTAAGTCCCAGTTTAAGTAATGCAAGTTCTTAATATATAAAGTCATGAGTTGTCAGATTAATGATCTCAAAATTATCGTCACCTACTGATTTGGTCTCATCACATATACATCCATTTTCTCCTGTATCGGGTTCGATTGTAGGAGTTTGTCGGTGGATGTGGGTTCTAAAAAATTGTCATCCGCATATTGGAGGGTAGATGGTAAGGGGTCCTTACGGCCCTTAGTTTCCTTCCTCCTGACTGAACCATACCTCTATTATCACCCATGTGTTTGTGAGCCCTCTCCGTCTGTCCATCCCCAGAGGGTGGATCTTTCCATTTCATATGGAATGGATGGGGTGGATGGGGGTGCGTTGGTATTCACCACGTGACTCACTACCACCAGGTCTACTATGGTTCCCATGGTTTCCACATGAACGACGATTGGATCTAGTCCCTCTCGCATAAGATTGTTCCTGGAGAGAAAAGACTGAAGAGGCAGATGAGTGATTAGAAAAAACACTTTCAGAATCCACATCCGCTCTCTGGACAAATATTCTCCCCCGTCTCGCATTGTGCCATCTGTATGCTCATCCTGTCCTAAATGCTATCTGATCCTTGATAATTTTTTTTATATTTTTTAGCTATGATATTTTGATTATCTTTCCAGGCTTTCCTTGAGTTTAGTGTTTTCCTCCTTAAAGGTCGAGGATTCAAAATGTCCACCCAGCTTGTTAAGAGTCGATTGGACCTCTCTGTCCAGTCTAATGACCTCTTCCTCATAATGTTGTTTGATTATCCCAAGCATGCTTAATGAGCATGCCATGAGATTCTGTTCCCATTTATCCTTCAGATCTTGCGAAGGATTATGGACAGTAGGAAAAATCTGGACACGTAATCCAAGTGGTATCACTTTGGCTTCCAAATATTGACGAAAATATGAGGCATGCCAGTTTACCCTGATTTGTGTTCCAATAGTTGTTTCAATTGTGCAAAATAAGTTATTATATTATTATATTATTATCATCCGTTTCATACAAAATAAAAAATGTTAATGTCACTTTAACCACTTCAGCCCTGCAAGGATTTGCCCCCTTCCTGACCAGGCCATTTTTGAGATATAGCACTGCGTCATTTTAACTGATAATTGCGCAGTCGTGCAATGATGTACCCAAACAAAATTTATGTCCCTTTTTCTCACAAATAGAGCTTTCTTTTGGTGGTATTTGATCACCTCTGCGGTTTTTATTTTCTGCGCTATAAACAAAAAAAGAGCAACATTTTGGAATAAAAAACATTTTTTTTTACTCTTTGCTATAATACATATCCAAAAAAAAACAAATTTATTCTTCTACATATTTTTGGTAAAAAAAAAAAATCACAATAGGCGTATATTGATTGGTTTGTGCAAATGTTATCGTGTTTACAAACTATGGGATAGATTTAGGGACTTTTATTTTTTTAATTGTTTTTACTGATAATTGCGGCAATCTGTGATTTTTAGCGGGACTGCGACATTGCAGCGGACAAATCTGACCCCAAATTACACTTTTTGGAGACCAGTGACATTATTACATTGATCAGTGATATAAAAATGCAGTGATCAATGTATAAATGACACTGGCAGGGAAGGGGTTAACTCTAGGGGCGATCAAGGGGTTAAGTGTGTTCCCTCTGTGTGTTCTTACTGTAGGGGGGATTGGCTGGCAGGGACAAGACAGAGATCACTGTTTCCGATGACTGGGAGCAGCCGATCTCTGACATGTCCACTGGCAGAACAAGGATATGCCTTGTTTACATCCCTGCTCTGCCTCTGTACAAGGCAATCGCAGGTCGCCGGTGGACATCGAGTCCGCAGGACCTGCGGGCACGCTCCTGCAGCATGCTGCGGGTACGCGCGCCCACAATAGCTCGTGCATGGACCGCCGTACAGCTACGGTGATTTGTGCAGGAGAGCCGAACTGCCACCACATAATGATGGCGGCTGGTCGGCAAGTGGTTAAACACTTGACCTTAAAGATTTACCCCCTTGACCAGGCCATTTTTTGCGATACGGCACTGCATTACTTTAACTGACAATTGCACTGTCATGCGACGATGTCCCCAAATAAAATGTATGTCCTACAAATAGTGCTTTCTTTTGGTGGTATTTGATAATTGCGTTTTTTATTTTTTGCGCTATAAACAAAAAAAGGCTGACAATTTTGAGAAAAAATTATACTTTTTACTTTCTGCTATAAGACACATCCAATAAAAAAAAAAACTTAAAAAAAAAAAATCAAACTTCTTCAGGAATTAAGGCCAATATGTATTCTGCTACATATTTTTGATAACAAAAATACCAATAGGCATATATTAATTGGTTTGTGCAAAAGTTATCAGGGTTGATTTACTAAAGTCAAATAGATTGTGCACTTTGCAAAGTGCAGTTGCACTCTGCAAGTGCAGTTGCTCCACAGCTTAGTAAATAAAGTAAAGGTTCACTTTGCAAAGAATACCCAATCATGTGCAAGGAAAATTTTAAAAAAACAGCATTTTTGCTTGCACGTGATTGGATGATGGAAGTCAGCAGAGCTTCTGCTCATTTACTAAGATCTAGAGCAAATGCACTTGCAAAGTGCAAGGTCTATTTGCCTTTAGTAAATCAACCCCCAAGTGTCTACAAACAATGTGATATTTTTATATATTTATTTATTTATTATTAGTAATGGTGGCGATCAGCGACTTCTAACACTTTTTGGGAACCAGTGACACTAAATATAAATATACCCTGTCACTGTATTAATGACATTGGCTGGGAAGGGGTTAGCATCAGGGGCGATCAAAGGGTTAACTATGTGCCTAACCAGTGTTTATGTGAACTGTGTGAGGTGCTTTTACTAGGGAAAGAGATGGAATGTATTCCTTGTTTTGCAGGGACACAAACTCCATATCCTCCCTCTGTCAGTAGGTCGACTTGCCTTGTTTACATAATCAGATTGCATTTCTGTCTCTCTCCCTGACGATTGGCGGGTGCCGGAGAACATTGAGTACCCGCCACCCGCCGGTGGGCTTCCGCTGTGTGTAATCACACACACGTACACATGCACCCCTTACCTAGGAGTGTGGGATCACATATGTATATGTGATCTGGTGCACAGCTGCCCCCCTATACCAGTGTAGCACTCTCTAGGTAGGTAGGTGCTATAGTGAGTTTTTTTTTCTAGCAGAGTACTTGTTTCCAGAAAATTCTGGTGTTCTCTGGAAAGAGAGGTGGAGAGGGGAGGTGTAGCCACGTGGGGTAATTTAAGGAGCCCTGACCAATTCCCAACCTGGATTGGCAGGGGGTAGGCCTCCTTAAATGCCCAGGGTCAGGGGAGGAGTTGTCAGATGGAGGAGCTGTAGTGAAAGAGTGTGGAGGCTGTTGGGGCCCACAGAAGCTCCCCAGTCTGGGTGGAGGGGTGACCTTGGGCTGGGGCTCGGGTGCATCCAGGAGGAGTGAAGAGATCTTGGAAGAGAGTCACATGAGAGAGGAAGTAGAGGACAATGGAAGAGAACCCTGCTAAAAGTCTCCAAGGAGGACAACTGGTCGCAGCAAGTGACATGCTGGTGAGTGAGACTCAGTTGAGAGGACTGGGGAGGCACGCCTGAGAGAACTGGGAGATTGCAGTTTGAGAGATGGGTGCAGAACCAGAAGAGAGGACTGTGGAGACAGGTCATTGCAGCCAGGCTGGCTGGCAGGGCCTGAAGAGATTTGGGAGTGGTAGCTGAGTAAAGGACGGCTAGCACCTGAACTATTCTACGCCACAGGGGCCTGAGGCCCTTGCCCGCAAAAGGCAGTTCATTGAAGTCTGGCTGAAGTAGTGTCAGTCCTAACCATGCAGTGCTAGTGAGTAGAGTTGAGCGAACCCGGACTGTAAAGTTCGGGTCCGTACCGAACTTTGGGGTGTCCGGGACCTGGAACCAGACCCGGACTTTTCAAAAAAAGGCCGGGTTCGGGTCCGGGGTTCTGGTAATTTTAATGAAAATTCTTAAAAATGCTGTAAAAAAGTCCAGGAAGGTCCTAGAGGTCTGCAAAAGGAAGGAAAATGGGGGTAAGGGTGGGACAAGTGCCCTACAACGAAATGGGGACAGGGAAATAACTTTAAATATTTTTTAAAAAATAAAATTATAAAAAAGCAAAAATGGAGGTGAATGGGGATCATCTTCAAACTGGCTCTGAAAAGTATTAATTAACATTAGAGGCCATAGAACTGTTCTAAAATCATCTTCAAACTGTGTCAAAAAAGTATAAATAAGCCGGGAGAACCCATATCACTGTTCTGCAAAATGTGTGTGTCACTTTAAATGAAACCGGGAATAAGTGCACATCTGTTCTGCAAAATTCTTTAAAGTCTGTGTCACTTTAAATGAAACCGTGAATAAGTGCACATCTGTTCTGCAAAATTATTTACAGTCTGTGTGTCACTTTAAATGAAACCGTGAATAAGTGCACAACTGTTCTGCAAAATTAATTAAAGTCTGCGTGTCACTTTAAATGAAACCGTGAATAAGTGCACATCTGTTCTGCAAAATTATTTAAAGTCTGTGTGTCACTTTAAATGAAACCGTGAATAAGTGCACATCTGTTCTTCACACATCTGTTTAGTCTGTGTCACTTTTATTATAGCCGCTAATAAGTGCACATCTGTTCTTCACACAGAACAGATGTTCTGCACCAGAACAGATGTTCTTCACACAGAACATCTCTTCTGCACACATCTGGTAATAGTTTAGAACACTTTACCTAAAACCGGGGAGGGACCATACACCTGTTCTTCAAACATCTGGAATCTGTGTGTGAAACTACAGCATAGAGAAGAGCAGGCATATGGTTTATACCAAGGCGAGAAATGTGTGACAAACGTCTACAAACTTCTTGTCACTATAGTATAGTCACTATATTATAGAGACAAGACTTTTGTAGACGTTTGACACACACTTCTCGCTTTGGTATACGGACGAGAAGAGATACGACATCAAAGTGTGTGTCTAAGGTCTACAAACTTCTTGTCCAC
>BLSH010017301.1:455309-468364 GCA_018402905.1 Glandirana rugosa | reverse complement strand
TACACTGTCCAACAGTGTTGCCAACCGAACCGCCAGTAAATTTACTGACAGTTGGTAAAAATCAGTGATTTTTACAACTGTCTATAAATATCAGGGTCTGATAATTTGTCATGCTGTGCTGACTTATTAAGTGTAAATCAGGCAAATTACTTGATATGGGTATTGTCAGTGTTTCCATGTTGTGTTTAAATATCAATTGTCTTAGTTTTTAATAGGAGTTCTGTTATTTTTCATGTTGCCAGTAAAAAATGTGCTCCGCCAGTAAATTTTTCATGTTTTGCCAGTAAAAAAGGCTGCGGGAGGTTGGCAACACTGATTGTGCGATGTTTCATTTTACCAGAGCTTTTTGAAATTGTGGGCAGAATTGTGGCGTCACATTTTCAATCATTTTTTCAAGTGTTTTTGAGTGTTTTTTTGGAGCAGAATTGCATGTTTTTGCAGCTTTTGCCTGGCATTTTTCCCAGTCGTTCTTCAATTAACAGATGTTCAGTGCTGTTAAAAGAGGGCGGAGAGCTGCTGTTTGAGCAGAATGTGTGCGACAAAACGCTTGAAAAAATGCTCAAAAAAAGCTCACACGCTTTTTGGAGTGACAGGAGGTTTGCTACAAGTGACAGGATACTCAGATGTGAACCAGGGTTATTGAAAACAATGGGTTTTTGCTTTTTGAGCATTTTTGAGCTTCGAACTACAAGCTGTGAATGGGGCCAAACTGACACTGATAGGTTGATCATCCTCCAAAAAAACTGACTCTAGTATGACTGGCATTCAGGCTGCATGAAGGAACTTCTGTATGTTAGACAGCACTGTGAAAATTGTCAGTATTATATACATTAAAATAAATAAAAAGAACTAAAAGGCGAAAAAAGATGTTCTATTATTTAACATGAAAACTATAAAAAAATATATATTTTCCAAAAAAAAAAAAAAAAACCCATATAACAGCATGGCATGCAATTTTTCATGTTTCCTCTAGATGGCAGAATGGGATCATTGTTCAATGTCTTAACATAAACAGTGAAAATGGTATTTATAAAATTAGACTATTCCAAAAGAAATTGTTAGAGTGCACATTAGATTATGAAAGCACCCTATTTTTGAATATAGAAATAGTTAATTTAAGATGTATTGGAATATCCCTTTAAGATCATACACAGAATGACATTTTTTTATTCAAACCATCATTTTCTTTTTTTTTTTTAATTCAGATGAAAATGGCTCAGTCATACACTATATTCAAATGTGCCTAAGCTCTTTTTATACCATTTCTTACTTGAAGCTGGAAATAGGCTTCATTACACAGAGAGAGATTATTTTGCCATCTCGTCTTGTGGATTGGCATTACCCTGCTTTATATTTTCTGGTTACGCAACAGATTAAAATGATCCCTGGGAGAGTTCTTGTCTGTGAAATAAAAAGTGTATCCTTATTTTAAAAGTCCCCGATAAAACATTCATTGTGAACTTCGCATTTGTTTTATAAGACTGTGCGATGTGTGTGCACACTTTCAAAAATTAATATCTTCTTCAGAGATACGCACTTCTCAATTATGGATGAACACACAAGCAGACAGGAGCCCCACTAATGCATTTTTAAAGCGAGACTTTCATTTCTGTCAGTGCTGCTTAATCCTATTAGATTAGATGGTTAGGTAGTTGACACTCTGCATTTAACAACGCTGCAGAGAAATCTATTTTTCTAATAACCTAGTACAGGTTAGTAAAGATCGGCACTCGTCTACTTTGCAGCCTGCTTTGCCAACAGCTAAGTTGGATATTTAACTTTTACATCAAGAACTGAAACTTTGACAATCTTGCTTTATTTTTTTTTTTTTTTATGTATTTTTTATCAATCTTGCTTTTTTTTAAAAAGGCAGCCAAAGCCATGCAAATACCTCACTAAGGAAGAGCAGTGGAATTATTTTCCAGTCTTCTGTCACTTGGTGGGCATGGAGACCAGCTACAATCTTCTCCCCAGTGTAACCGACAGGTGACAAGTTCTTTCTATAAAAAGGGATTAATCAGAGTTCAGTATCTCCGTGTGTGATGATAATTGCTTTCACTGTTTGAAAGTGCTTATGAACTCCCTCTTGTTAACCTCATACGTGCCTGTCTACCAATGTTCACAAAGTATGCTCCTTCCAATCTGTTGCATTGTTACCATTAGGCCACCTATGACCAACCATAGCCTAGCTAATACATCATCTGAATATTCAGGAGACAATATACACTATATTACCAAAAGTATTGGGGTGCCTGCCTTTACACGCACATTAACTTTAATGGCATCCCAGTCTTAAGCCTCGTACACACGGGACGACGATCGTGTTCAACACGTCGTACTCACGACCGTTGCATGCAGAATCGATCGTCTGTGGCGGCGCTTTCAACAGTTGAACGTACGACGGTCGTTCGTGGGAGTTGTATGTGCAGACTAGAAAACTTGGTCGTGTCAACAAGCTCGCATACGACCGTTGAGTCGTGTGTAGAGCAGCTGTGTTCAACAAAGTTGTATTGTGCTAAACACGCATGCGCCAAGTCCACTTTCAACTAACATGAAATTAGAAAGGAGCCCAAAAGGTGACGCTACTTCCTCATTATACGCTCGTTTGCATCATCACGTTCGGCCGGCCGCAAGTTGTATGTACGACCGTCGTGTGCATGTCAGTGGGCTACATACGACCGTCGACGTACGATTCAACACGGTCGTGCGCACGATCGTCATCCCGTGTGTACGAGCCATTAGTCCGTAGGGTTCAATATTGAGTTGGCCCACCCTTTGCAGCTATAACAGCTTCAACGTCAGCTTCTGTGAAGGCTGTCCACAAGGTTTAGGAGTGTGTCTATGGTCGAGTTGCCACCTCATCCCTTTAATCCAGGACACATATTCATTACACAGGTTCTGTGATTGATTAAGGTGGTAATTAAACTCACTTGGTGCCTTATCTGCATTAAATTAGTCTCAGAACCTGTGTAATTCATATGTGTCCTGGATTAAAGGGATGATGTGGCAACCCTAGTCTGTGGGAATGTTTGACCATTCTTCCTGAAGCACATTTTGTGAGGTGAGGCACTGATGTGGACGAGAAGGCCTGGCTCACAGTCTCTGCTCTAAACTGATCCCAAATGTGTTCTATCGTGTTGAGGTCAGGACCTCAAGTCAAGTTCCTCCACCCCAAACTCGCCCATCCATGTATTTATGGACCCTGCTTTGTGCACTGTTCCAAATCATTTGGTGGAGGGGGGGTTGTGGTGTGGGGTTGTTTTTCAAGGGTTGGGCTTGGCCCCTTAGTTCCGGTGAAGGGAACTCTTAAGGCATCAGCATACCAAGACATTTTGTACAATTTCATGTTCCCAACTTTGTGGGAACAGTTTGGGTATGGCCATTTCCTGTTCCAACATGACTGCACACCAATGCACAAAGCAAGGTCCATAAAGACATGGATGACTGAGTTTGGGGTGGAAGAACTTGACTAGCCTGCACAGAGTCCTGACCTCAACCCGCTAGAACACCTTTGGGATGAAATATAGAGCAGAGACTGCAAGCCAGGCCTTCTTGTCCAACATCAGTGCCTGACCTAACAAATGTGCTTCTGGAAGAATGGTCAAATATTCCCATAGACACACTCCTAAACCTTGTGGACAGCCTCCCCAGAAGAGTTGAAGCTGTTATAGCTGCAAAGGGTGGGCCAACTCAAGTTTGAACCAAGGAGTACAGCAAATTGAGGCCCTAGGTAAGGTAGCAGCTTTGCTTCTCCCCTTCATATTCATTTGATTCATATTGATAAGGGTTGCAATAGGCACAGGAAGCCACTCATTTGCATTTTCTGTACTGGAATGGCCCACCCCATTGGGCACCAATTGTCTACAAGTGCATCCTCCTAACATTTAACCTGACAAGAAGGTACATCATTTTGGCCAGTTGTGCCATTTTCCTGATTTCCTGCAGGAGCATAAGGTTCACATGTTTTACCGTAACCACTTCACCTTCAGAAGATTTACCACCCTCCCTGACCAGACCAGGCCATTTTTTTCAATGTGGCACTGCGTTATTTTAACTGACAAAAATTGTGGCCTTTTTTTCCCACAAATAGAGCTTTCTTTTGGTAGTATTTGATCACCTCTGCATTTTTCTTTTTTGCACTATAAACAAAAGAAAAGAGACCCACAATTTTGAAAAAAAACCCCAATATTATTTACTTTCTTCTCGAACGCATATCCAATAAAAAATGTAAAAAAAAAAAAATCTAATTTCTTCATTAATTTAGGCCAATATGTATTCTTCTACATATTTTTGGTAAAAAAAATCCCAATAAGCATATATTGATTTGGTTTGTTACAAAAGTTATATCATCTGCAAACTATGCGATAGTATGAATAGCGTTGACAAACTATGGGATATTTTTATTTATTTTCTTTTTTACTAGTAATGGCGGCAATCTGCGACTATTAGCGGGACTGCGATTATGCTGCGGACAAATTGGACACGTAGTTGACACTTTTTTGGGAACCAGTTACACTAATACAGTGATCAGCGCCAAAAGTATGCACTGTCACTGTATTAATGACACTGGCTAGAAAGGGGTTAATATCAGTAGCAATCAAAGGGTTAACTGTGTGCCTAGCTAATGTTTCAGTGTAGTGGGGGAGGTGCTTTTACTAGTGGAAGGCATCCATGCCTTCTGTACTGAGAGAATGGCAATCTGCCTTGTATACATAGGCAGACTTCTGTTCTGCTTGTGTACAGAACGATCAGTGGGTACCGGTGCACATCGGATCTGCCAGCAGCACATACTTGTGTCCAATACCCAGAAGTGCAGGATCACGTACATATGTGATCCTGCGCAGCGCAGCTGCCCCGTAGCAGTAAATGTGGTTAAAGTGGTTTTAAAGTCTGAAGGTTTTTTTACCTTCATGCACTGAATACATAAGGGTAGAAAACCTTCCGTGTGCTGCTACCCCACAACCCCCCCCAATACTGAGCCCCCTCTCGATCCAGCAATGTGCACGGGAGCCTCTGCTGTCTCTCTCCTCATTGCCTGAGACAGCAGCAGGAACCATTGGCTCCCACTGCTGTCAATCACAGCCAGTGAGCCAATGAGGAGAGAGCTGGAGACGGGACTGAGCCATGGCTCAAGAGTGAGCATGCACCAGTGCCCCCATAGCCAGCAGCTTGCTATGAGGGCACTGGACAAGTGGGAGGAGCCAGGAGCGCTGGTGGGGGAACTGAGAAGAAGAGGATCGGGGCTACTCTGTGCAAAACTAGCAGGAAAGTATGATATGTTTGTTATTTTAAAAAAAATAAACCTTTAATGTCACTTTAACCATTTCAATACAGGGCCCTTTTACCCCCTTCCTGTCCAGACAAATTTTCAGCTTTCAGTGCAGTCATACTTTGAATAACAATTGTGCGGTCATGCATTGCTGTACCCATATGAAATTTGAAACATTTTTTTCTCATAAATAGAGCTTTCTTTTGATTTCTTCTTATGTAAAGGCCGCTGGGTTTTTAATTTTTTGCTAAAAAAACAAGTTTCTGTCAATACATTTTGTAAATAAGTCATTTTGCTCCTTCATCGATGTGTGCAGATAAGGCGGAACTGATGAGCACGGATAGGCTGCACTGATGGGCATTGATGAGATGGCACTTATGGGCACTGATGAGGCGGCACTGAATAGGTGGCACAGATGAGGAGGCACTAATATGCCACACTGAAGGGTACTGTTAGGTGGCACTGATGGGCGCTGCTAGGCGACACTTATGGGCAATGATATGCAGCACTGATGGGCGGCACTGATGGACAGCACTGATGAGCAGGCACTGATGGGCACTGAAAGGCAGCACTGATTGGTGTCACTGATGGCCACTGATTGCTGTCACTTCTAGGCACTGCTCCCTGCGAGGAGACTGATTGCCACTGTCAGTGTGAGGCAAGGACAGCTGATAAACGGCACTTCCATTAATTACATGTGATCAGCTGTGATTAGACACAGCTAATCGCATGGGTAAAGAGCCACGCCATCGGCTCTTCACCAAGACCAAGGTTGCGCCATGTCCTAGGGACACAGCGTGACCACGATCACCATGCTGTGCGCCCCCCACAGACACACGAGAGCAGTGACACTGGGACGTCATATGACGTAGTCCCAGAATGAGATGAGACCCCACCTTCATTTTACTATACAGCGGGCTGGAGGTAGTTAAATATGAAATCCAGACATGACCAATGTAAGTATGCATATCTCATACTTGAAGGGCTTCACTACTACAGTGATAGCAGCAATCCTCTGGGTTCTGTGCCAAGCAGCTTCCCCTCTGCACACTGACTACAGGGGTTCCCTAGCTTGACACTGTTGCCATTCACAGAAAGCCTTCTAGTTTTTTTTAAATAAATATATGATGCTCTCTAATTGGGCAAGGTGGAAATCATGATGTTACATCTTCTCTTCTCCACCTCATTCAATTAGAGATCGCCCTTGCATTCTTTGAAAAAAAATACAAGGCAGTCAGTGTACAGTGGGGAAACCACTCTGCCCAGGACCTGGAAGATTGTTGCCATCACTGTAGCTATTACTGTAGTAGTGCAATAAAGAACATAACCAAGGTTCAGCTTTAACATAACCGAGGTTCAGCTCTTTTTCAGCCCTGGGCTGAGCTGCATGTTCCTGCTATCGCGCATTTTACATGTTTGAATGCTCTGTGGCAGCTGCCTTCCTTTTTTACCATGCAATGCTGTTTTTACTATGGATACATGTAAGTCCAATACTTTATATTGAATGCAACCCTTAAGAGGTATTACACTATGCAGCGTTTTATGTATTATATGGATCTGACTACACGATCATTGTTTGGGTGGAGTACTCTGGATGATCTGGAGCTGTTCCTGACGTGGTTCCTTTGTTATCTCCTGCTGATAACCCCTACTGGGATATATTCATCAAGCCTGTTTGACCTTTCATAATAAAGGGTCCAGGCTCTCTGGTAAGAGCCCAACCTATTGTGGTGGTGGTGTGTTCACTGTACCGCAACACACTTTTATTTTGTAAAAGGGTAGCTGACCTTCTTTTTGAAAAGGCGTTTAAAGGGGGGCTGATATGGGGTCTTAAAGATGAGTTTAAAGGGGGGACTGATATGGGATCTGAAGAGGAGTTTAAAGGATGTTAAGGGGGGACAAACATGAGGTCTAAATGTTAAGGTGTATTGGTCTGGGTCTGAATGTTAAGAAGGGGAAATACCTCAGGTCTGAATGATAGGGGGACCTTATCTGGGGTCTTAATATAAAAGGTGCTGATCTGGGGTCTGAATTTTAATGGGGACTGATTTAAAGTCTGAATGTTAAGGAACACTGATCTGTGGTGGATGTTAAGAGGGACTGATCTGGGTTCTGAATGTTTAGGGGGGCAGATCTGAGCGCTGTTTTTCTCCTACCACTGACATCAGAGCATTTGTTTCTTACACTGACCACTGACACATAATTCATTTTTACTCCCACCAATGTTTTTCCAACCACTGCCCAATATTGCCAGGCATTTTTCTCTCAATGACTGATAACACCTGGCATTTTTCTTCCACTGACCAATGACATTTTTTCCTAAAATGGTTATTGCCCAAAAATGGAACTTACTCTTAAGGGATTCTAACCCCCTGACATACCACATTTGGCATGTTATTTCTTTGGGGGGGGGGGGGTAGGGGGGATGAGTACCTAGTTTTGACAGGTGCCCAGCTCCCACTTCCACTCGGGGCGACTCGAGCAGAAGTTCTCCTCTCCCACTCCCTCCCTGCCTTGCCTGGCAATTGTGAAGGGTATGTACCCAGCTGTGAAGCCACAAGCTGTCACAGTCAGGTGCCCGCGCTTGTGATGCCGGCACTGGAGAGAACCGAGGAAGGGAACCGAGGGTTCAGACGGCTGCATTATTGGAACATGGGACAGGTGAGTGTGTGTTTATTAAAAGTCATCAATAGGAACATTTTTTCTCTCCCACTGACCACCAGGGCATTTTTTTCTCTTACACTGGCCAGAAATGTAAGGGGTACTATGTTACATCATTTTAAATACTGCAGCCTTTAACCACTTCAATACTATGCACTTAGAACACTTTCCTACCAGACCAATTTTCAGTTTTCAGTGCTGTTGCGCTTTGAGTGCGCTGTCGTGCGACGCTGTATCCAAACAGATTTTTTTATCATTTTGTTCCCACAAATAGAGCTTTCTTTTGGTGGTATTTGATCACCCCTGCGGTGTTTATTTTTTGCGCTACAAATAAAAAAAATTCTCTATTTTCATCACAAAACTTTGTAAATAAGTAAATTTTCTCCATCACTGGTGGGCACTGATGAGGCCACATTGACGGGCACTGATGTGGCAGTACTGATTGGCACTGATGAGGTGGAACTGATGAGGTGGCACTGAGGATGAGGCACTTATATGCAGCACTGATGAGCACTGTTAGGCGGCACTGATAAGCAGCACTGACGGGTACTGATAGGTGGCACTGATATACAGCACTGATGGGCACTGATATGCAGCACTGACGGACACTGATAAACGGCACTGATGGGCACTCATAGACAGCACTGATTGGCACTCATAGGCCGCACTGGCCACTGATAGGTGGCACTGATGGGCACTGATAGGTGGGCACTGGTAGGTGGCAATGGTGGGCACTGATATGTGGCACTGGTATGCATTGATAGGGGCACTGGTAAGCACTGATAGGGGCACTGGTGGGCATATATACTGATAGGGGCCCATTCCCTGGCATCTGAAGGTGGCATCTGAAGGTGGCACTGAGTGCCATCCACATTGGGCACTATGCCTCTTACCTGATGGTCTAGGGGGGTCTCCCTAGTGGTCCAGATTGGCTCCCTGGTGGTCCCTGGTCGGCTCCCTGGTGGTCCTGGGTGGGCACATCCCTGGTGGTCCCTGGGCAGGCTCCCTGGTGGTCTAGTGTGGCGATCCTAGGGGGGATAAATCATCAGCACAAACCCCCCCTGTCAGGAGAGCAGCCGATCGGCTCTCCCCTACTCAGATAAACGGCTTTCCTGTGTTACACTGTGACCAGCCGTGATTGGTCACGGCTGATCACATGGTAAAGTGCTTCAGATCGAAGCACTTTACCGAGATCGGTAATGCGGGGGGGTCAGGCTGACCCCCCACACCACCGATCACCGCGATGCGCGCCCCCCAGGCGCACGGCGGCATGTTATCCTGAGGACGTCATATGACGTCCAGTCAGGATAACTAAGCCACTTCCCGGCCATCATTCTGCATACGGCGGTCGGGAAGTGGTTAAAAAGATCATGTCAAAACTTAAAAAATTACAGGTAAAAGTAGGACAAAAGCAAGTTTTTTTTTTCCTATCCATAAATAATTTTTTTTTAATTGGTTTCCAATGTACTTCTGATTATTCTAGGGAACTTATACTCTAGAAAGTGTCAATTGCTTGGCAAGGTCCGTCCTTCCTTGCAGTTCATATCCCTCCCCTCTTCTGGGACTAATTACTGTCTTTGCTGGTCCAGCTCTTTCACCCCTTTCCTCACCTCCCTACATCAACTTTTATGTAGCAGTTAGTGGGGGAGTCAAGAGGAATACTATTAGTGTCACTTGAGTGATGGGTCTGAGTCAGCTGATGCTGCTGAAATCACATCCAAGATGGAAGCACCTAGTAGAAGTCTCAGAACTAATGGATGTATGAACAAGGGAGGCTTTTACTGGTAAATTACATTCCTAACATACATGAAATGCATGTATAATCCTATGGAAAGATTTTTGTTTAGATCAATGCTTTGGCAGCAGTCTTTAAAAATGTACTTACATTATATCAACTTCTCAAAAATATTGGCCCTTTGAAGCCTACATATGCAGCCCAGTTCCCAGTGTGAGTCCAATAGTTTAATCTCTCTCTCTCTCTATACAGTATCTCACAAAAGTGAGTCCACCTCTCACATTTTTGTAAATATTTTATTATAACTTTTCATGTGACAACACTGAAGAAATGACACTTTGCTACAATGTAAAGTAGTGAGTGTACAGCTTGTATAACAGTGTAAATTTGTTGTCCCCTCAAAATAACTCAACATACAGCCATTAATGTCTAAACCGCTGGCAACAAAAGTGAGTACACCCCTAAGTGCAAATGTCCAAATGGAGCCCAAAGTGTCAATATTTTGCATGGCCACCATTATTTTCCAACACTGCCTGCCAGCATGAAGTTCACCAGAGCTTCACAGGTTGCCACTGGAGTCCTCTTCCACTCCACCATGACAACATCACGGAGCTGGTGAATGTTAGAGACATCCACCTTCCATTTGAGTATGCCTCACAGATGCTCAATAGGGTTTAGGAATGGAGACATGCTTGGCCAGTCCATCACTTTTACCCTCAGTTTCTGTAGCAAGGCAGTGGTCATCTTGGAGGTGTGTTTGGGATCGTTATCATGCTGGAATACTGTCCTACGGCCCACTCTCTGAAGGGAGGAGATCATGCTCTGCTTCAGTATGTCACAGTACATGTTGGCATTCATGGTTCACTCAATGAACTTTAGCTCCCCAGTGCCGGCAGCACTCATGCAGCCCCAGACCATGACACTCCCACCACCATGCTTGACTGTAGACAAGACACACTTATCTTTGTACTCCTCACCTGGTTGTCGCCACACATGCTTGACACCATCTGAACCAAATAAGTTTATCTTGGTCTCATCAGACCACAGGACATGGTTCCAGTAATCCATGTTCTTAGTCTGCTTGTCCTCAGCAAACTGTTTGCAGGCTTTCATGTGCATCATCTTTAGAAGAGGCTTCCTTCTGGGATGACAGCAATGCACACCAATTTGATGCAGTGTGTGGCCTGTAGTCTGAGCACTGACAGACTGATCCCCCACCCCTTCAACCTCTGCAGCAATGCTAGCAGAACTCATACGTCTATATACCTCTGGATATGACACTGAGCATGTGCACTCAACTTCTTTGGTCGACCATGGTGAGGCCTGTTCTGAGTGGAACCTGTCCTGTTAAACCACTGTATGGTCTTGGCCACTGTGCTGTGGCCCAGTTTCAGGGTCTTGGCAATCTTCTTATAGCCTAGGCCATCTTTATGTAGAGCAATAATTCATTTTTTTCAGATCCTCAGAGAGTTCTTTGCCATGAGGGACCATGTTGAACTTCCAGTGACCAGTATGAGAGAGTGAGAGCGATAACACCAAATTTAACACACCTGCTCCTTGTTCACATCTGAGACCTTGTAACACTAACGAGTCACATGACACCGGGGAGGGAAAATGGCTAATTGTGCCCAATTTGGACATTTTCACTTAGGGGTGTACTCACTTTTGTTGCCTGCGGTTTAGACATTAATTGCTGTGTGTTGAGTTATTTTGAGGTGACAGCAAATTTACACTGTATATAAGCTGTACACTCACTACTTTACATTATAGCAAAGGGTCATTTCTTCAGTGTTGTCACATGAAAAGATATAATAAAATATTCTCAAAAATGTGAGGGGTGTACTCACTTTTGGGAGATACCGTATATAAATATATTGTTGTGTCATCTACGGTGTATATAGAATGACTTACATCAAATGTGACCAATTTTTGCAAACTATAACCAGCATCAATCCCACCAGAGGGGTATCCAAAGGAGACACTCAGAGGAAGACAAAGGGTCTGAAGAGAAGAATGGATGTATAGGATAAAATGTAGGAAATGTCTATATGAAAGGATAACTATAAATAACTGCATAATAATGATGGAAAAATGAACACCCCCTTTAAAAATGGAGGAGCAAGATAATGATTAAAAATTAAAGATATATGAAGGCCATACTTACTTGTATGTAGGAGACGAAAGGTGTCAATAATGTACCATCCCAGATGCAAATACAGTCAACTCCAAAAAGAGATATTCTGTCACTATGTATGCAGAGGGGGTATGGGAGCCAGATAGTCCAGTTAGCAAAATATAGATGAAATATTGTATGTGCCCATATCAAGACATCCCAATAGAACAAGGGATAGGAGGACACTTAGGCAGGACCTGTAGAATTGATAAAAAAATTTATATATATATATGTTACACATAGATACACAAACTAAAAAATATATAATGAGTGGAAGGAAAAACAAAATGGGAAAATGGAGGCATAGGAAAGCCCAACCATAGACTCAAACCCTCCAAAGAATTAACAATTGTATAGCAAGCCCAGAAAAATGATTATACAGTTATTTATAGTTATCCTTTGATATAGGCATTTCCTACATATTATCCTTTACATCCATTCTTCTCTTCAAATCCTTTGTCTTCCTCTGAGTGGCTCCTTTGGATACCCCCTGATGGGATTTATGCTGGCTATAGTTTGCACAAATTGGTCACATTTTATGTAAGTCACTTTATATACACCGTAGATGACATAACAATATATTTATATATCTACTTTGACACTAAGGCCCCTTTCACACTGGGGCGTTATTATAGCGGTAAAGCGCTAAAATTACCGCTACAGTAACGCTCTAAATATTATTTTCATGTATCTCTATGGATGCTTTCTCACTGAGGCGTTGCGCTAGCGCTGCGCTGAAGAAAATCATGCAAGCATGATTTTTCAGGAATGTGGAGAGCGCTAAAAATAGCACTTTTCAACGCCTATCCCCATAGAAATGAATGGGTAGCGCTGTAAAAGCGCTGGAAAACCGCCCTGCAAGCTGTGGGGAGGGTCACATGACCGGACTGAAATACGATACGAAGTCAGGCCAGTACACTGGGAGGGGTGTCGAACGTCCCGCCAAAAGGTCGCGAAAATGTCGCGATGGGTAAGTAAAGATACCCCTATCCGCAACTTTTCACGATAAAAATCGCGAGAGGTGTAAGGACTTTTTAGTACGAACGTACTAAAAGAAGTCGCGTCGCGATCGCGTTGCGGAGTCACTCTTTCGTAGGTATCTCTATGTACTTTTATTATAAATCTCGCAATGACATCGCCATTAAAATCGCGAAATGGCGATATTATTGCGGGGTCACACTTTCCCCGGAATCACAGTTTCATCTATATATTTATAT
>BLSH010017301.1:445204-455299 GCA_018402905.1 Glandirana rugosa | reverse complement strand
CTCTAACTATGTCCCTATGCAGCTATTATCCCTTCCCCAGACTATTTTAATAAAGTCTATACTACTTTATGAAATTCAAAATTGAGAGATATGATTTTACTACATACTACTAAAGACATAAGTGAAAAATCAACTCACAGAATTCCTCTACCAAGTTCCATAAATTTACTGTTAGAATGTTCACAGAATGTCATATTAGCAT
The DNA here is from genome assembly GCA_018402905.1 of Glandirana rugosa. Classification (NCBI taxonomy): domain Eukaryota; kingdom Metazoa; phylum Chordata; class Amphibia; order Anura; family Ranidae; genus Glandirana; species Glandirana rugosa. Next base: position 455,097 of record BLSH010017301.1, on the reverse strand, counting down.
TGATAAAGTCCTGAGTGCTGTGAGGTCTTCATCATATTACACAGTACAGTAGAGGCTTTGCATAATGCCTTACCAATAAAAGAATAGATTAATGCACATCCTAGAGCAGATCGCCTGATAATAAATCAGAGGGAATCAAATTACTATTACCTGTTTTCCAGAAAGAATTTTAGATAGCATTACCCAAGCTTCGATTTTGCCTCCTCTGTATAGCTACAAATTATTTGGCTTGAGACATAGATTGATGAGTCTAAATGCCCTTTTCCAGCTCTCTCTGCTATTGATTGGCATAGAATAGAATTATTACTGTTTGCTACTAAGGCCATTATAAGGCATTTTAGGTGAAATCATTATATGTTATGCATTCTTTTCTCACATTTGCCTTGTGTAAAGTACAACTTGAAATAAAATGTGTTCATATAACAGACATTGAAGTGTATTCAAAGTGCATTTAGACCCAAAATCAAGAATAAAATATATTGCTGCTTACCAGTCCTTAAATGTGTTGGCTGCTTTAATTGTATTTTTTAAGCTTTTTGCTTTATTTTTACCTGGTAATCTTGTGAATAACAGGTGGCTACATATACTCACTCCCCTGTATTTATGGCAGAGAAGTGATTTGAAAACACGTCCTCTTTTCATCTCCATTACATGGGGTGGGAAAATTTGCAGTTTAAATTCTTTAGTCATTGACTAAAGGTAGAATAAATATTTATAACCCACAACATTGTATCTTCCCACTCTATCCACTGGAGAACACTCACTAGAAGCAAGCAATGTCCCTGGACTTAGGAGAAAACTATCAGAGTTTGGGCTGGCTACAGTCTAGCTACCAACGTTAAATATCATAGAAACATAGAAAAGTGGCGGCAGATAAAGACTGAGTAGTCCATCGAGTCTGCCCTTTTCATATCAACTAGGGACAATATCAACTAGGGACACTCCAGCTTAAGGCAGGGCCCCTACAGAACTTTATGTAGACATGTGAACTTGACTTCTGGTTCTGACGCCGTACGAACTAGCAGCTCCTCTCCTTGGCCCCAGCTGCTCCGCTGCAAAATCAGCTTGTAAAGCCCTCTTGGCTCTCCACACAAGCCCGCCGATGAACCGCAATGCTCTCCCACTCCCATGGATCATTTCCTGGATAAGAGTGGTGCCCGCTCTCAGACACCAGCGCTTTCACGCGATCCTCCAGATCAGACCACGCGGCCCATGGGATAGAGGTCAGTACCAACTCCACACACCTCTCCCTCCTGCCAACAGGATCAGCAGACTGAGAGAATCACTCAGTCTGTTGCTGCCTTGCTTGCACCTACCATTACCTCCATGTTGGAAAAGGCAATACAGACAGGCATGGAGCTTATTAAAAGAGAATTGTTTTAGCACAATACCCGCAGAGGCAAAGATGAGACTGTCCTATCTGGAAGATGAATTATATCAAGTACAGGCAACTGAGCAAACCCAGGATAAAACAAATCAGTACATATTACAAAAATTAGAGGACTTAGAAAACAGATCCAGACGTAATGACCTGAGATTTGTGGGAGTGCCAGAATCCTTTCTATTTTCCTCCCTTATGGAATTGTGTGCCTCCAAGATCCTGGGCCTAAACTCCTTTATTGTTGAAAGAGCCCACCGCCTAGGTGCACAATTTGCTGACCGCCATTCCCCACATCCAATCATCACTAAGTACCTAAATTATGCAGATAAAACTGCAATCCTGCAGAAATATCGTCACACCTGCTCAGAACAAATTGATGGAATTAAAATCCTAATTTTTGCATATTATTGCATGGAAGTACCAAAAAAAAAGAAAGGCCTTTCAACATATCTGTACAACGCTCTTCCAACATCAAATCAAATTTACCTTGGACTATCCAGCAATTCTACGCTTATAATCTCCAAACAGAGAACAGCTTACTTTTCAAGATCCTTCAGAAGTCAAAGCCTTCCTGAGATCAATTAACCTGGAAGCCAAATCTAACCTTCCTTCCAAGGCACCCTCTCCCTCCCTTCCTCTAGACCAGTGGTTCTCAACCCTGTCCTCAAGTACCCCCAACAGGCCATGTTTTGGGAATTTCTCTTAGATAAAATAGCTGTCCAAAATACCATGCCATTGACTCTGATTTAAAGAACCTGTGCAAGATAAAGGAAAACCTGCAAACATGGCCTGTTGGGGGTACTTGAGGACAGGGTTGAGAACTACTGCTCTAGACCAACTGAGCCCCAGGAAAGGTCCCCCAAAATGGCTCAAATCCTTCAACAGCCAGGTAAGTTTTCATTGACTTTAATATGTTCAAACAACCTGGCTTTACCTAGCAGAAAGGTGCCACCAGGCATTATTACTGATTGATGTACTATGCAATGTTGTTTGATCATTTTGTCTCTGTTTTTTATAAGTTCATATAATTCTTCGCTTCTGCCTGACCCACGGTTGATACTGATTGCCTCTCCCAAGAAGCTGTTCTCAACCAAGTCAGTGGGTGTCCTGATTAAACCTTGATCAATGTACTAACAGGCTCCCTTATTTGTTCTGTCTTTGGGTGGGTCCGTGGAGACGGCTGATGCTATCATGTGGAAAGAAGCAAAGTCAATATTTGGTATATTATTTTTGTTTAATTTTTCCCTACCCCTGTTTTACATCCTTTTTCCTGATAGCGATATACAGTACATATCTTTCTCCTTAGCTATCCAACATATATCCCTGACCACCTGGATGATACCCCTAGGCATTCTACAATTCTCATATATGTCACTAACCTCAACCACCTCCACTACTTTAGCTAGCATTTCATATCCTAGACCCAAACAACCCCCATGAGAATTGTCTCATGGAATGTAAAGGGACTTAGATCCCCAATTAAAAGGCTGAAAATTCTTCAGCATCTCAAAAGATTGAAAACGGATATTGCTCCTACTCCAAGAAACTCACCTTAAAAATCCTGATTTTGAACGTATGAAGAAACTATGGGTAGGCGAGGTCCTTGGGTCCGAGGCAGTGGGGAAAAAGGTGGAGATACTTATTTTAATCCACAAAAACCTCCCATGTGAGATTATATCTATTGACAAAGACAAGCAAGGGCATTTCATCACTGCCCAGCTCCGCCTGGAAAATGAATTTCTCCGGGTCACTAATATATATACGCTCCCAATAATGCAGGTCAATCTTTCTTTAGTGAGTTATCTAAAAAACTTTTATCGAGGTGCGCATACGCGGAGCGTCCGGTATGGCAGCCTAATCCCGGAGCTCCGTCTTTCTTCGGCCAGCCGAACCCTTTCCTGAGGAGCAAGGGATGAGGATCACTCCTGAAGACCCCCCTGATATTTGGGGCAACATAGAAGGAGCGGGCCTCAGCCGGGACCCAGCGGGAACCGTCCCCAGACTGACCCCTGAAATCGAGGCTGCGGCTGCGGCCTGCGCTGCGCTATCTCGCCGGTCTCAGTGCCTGGATCTCCCGGTTACAGCTTGGTAAGGCGGCTCGGGGGGGGGGGGGAAACAAGATTTCCCCATATAAATCCTTTGAGGACTAGCTATGGGTACCCCCCCAGCTAAAAAGGCCCACACAGAGACCCAGGAGCCCGCGAGCGGTGATGGCCACCTAATTGAGACCGCGGCTCGGGCCTACCTTGTATATCAGGAGAGGCTGAAATTGCTTAAAGGGGAGACACACTCAACCTCAGATTCTGTCCCAATCATAGTGCAACCCACTATGCCCTTCTGCCAGGGCTGTCTCCTTAGATACTGATTTTTATACTCAGGCATCTGAGGTCAATGCGCTTGATTTAAGGCCACATTAACAGCACAAAAGGGGACCACTTATTAGCCTACTTTAACCTACTTTATGCCTGGACTACATAGCAAGAAGGAGGTACATCGTCAACTCCTTTTTGGGGATCAACCTCTAGAACCCTGCAAAATGGTGACTAACATTACGTCAGGCCACACGCCATCTCCAGAGGACTCCATTGCTGACCCTCCTTCTCCTCAATCCTCCTCAAATAATGCCCAGGGGCCCCCCCATGGACTCTATAACAAATCAGCTACTTTCCCCAGCCTCCACTGAATCTCTCCTGGGGAGGACAATGGAAGACATGTTGAACTCTCCCTTGGGGAACTCTCCTCTGGGAAATTCCTCTTCCCTTAGTACCCCTAATGGCCTCTTCATCAGCCCTCAAATTAGTCCTATTTCACAACAGGGCCAACCAGAACTAAAATTATTGCTTCATAAGATTTCGGAGATGCTGGCCTCTGGCCTCGTACTAACCACCGCCCAGATAACCTCCTCAATCAAGGCATATTTGCAGAGGTTGGGGACAAGAATGGACACTATAGAACAGGCAGTCGATAACACAATAGCCCATGCTAATCAGAACACTGCCTGTATCCAAACTTTGCAAGACCAACTAGATTCTGCCCTAGCGAAAATTGACGACCTTGAAAACAGGAGCCGAAGGGAAAACTTCCGCATTAGAGGCCTACCAGAGTTGGTCACAGATGTGCATGGAGCAGTGACTACACTTATCAAGAGTTTAATACCTGATATTACAAATCAGAAGCTTGATTTGGACAGGGCTCATAGAGCCCTGGGCCCCCCACGTCAAGACGGTCTACCCAGGGATATTGTCATTAAACCTCATCATTATGGGGTCAAAGAGGAAATCATGAGGAAGTCCCGCAGTGCTGACACCATCAATATCCAGGGTCGTCCTGTACAGATATTTGCGGACATCTCACCAACACTATTCAGAAGAGACGGGCCCTTAAACCCCTGATGGCGGTCCTCACTCAAAAGAACATTAAATATTGGTGGGCCTTCCCTTTTCGCCTATCCTTCCAGTATAAGAATAAAACCTTCCACTTCGCTAACCTGGCAGAGGTAGAGAGACTCTTACTACAGCTGGGGCTTATCTCCCAAGAATTACCCCCTCCGCCCTCCAGCTCCCGACAAGGCTCTTCAAAAAGACCACCACCAGGGAGCCCCTTGAATCCTGTTTGGCAAAAACAGAAACCTAAGACGGTTCGTAATTCCACCCCCCCGATCCAATATTGGGGACGCCCCAAACTGGGGTTTTCTTTTTTCATTTTCGGAGATATTCCCGACACCACCACCTGTTGTTTCCCGTGATAAATTTTTCATACCTGAACTGTGCGTTCCTACTCGGCAGAGACAAAACCCCTATGTTATAATAGATCTGTTTCTCTCCCCTTTTTGAGTCTCTTCCCGGGGGCCCCGGGAGTTTTTTGTTTACTTGGCCTCATTCCAGATGTGCCCGATCAGGATTTGTTCGGTGTTTATCGCTACTTTCGAAGGGTTCCTGATCGAGCATTGGACTTTGGGACAGTTGGCCTTCTCATTATTACTAAGTGAGGTTGTTATTTTACACATAATACTTAACCTTCTGGGATCTATGTCTCATTTAAAGCTTATGAGGAACGGGGGAGAGGAAATCCTTTATTTCTTCTCCTGCTCCTCTTCAATAATCTGTAACATTGAATCAAGCCTTATCACCTATGGTTATATAGTTACATATGTTGGATTGAAACAGTTGGTGTGTATTACTTTAATGCATCACTATTTCCCTATGTTTTATTAATCTCACGTCCCTCATTCTTTCGGAGGTATTATTTTCCCTCTGAAGTATATCAAGTGGGTTCCTCCGACCGAGGGGAGACAATGCGACACTCCTGCTGCAGGACCTGGGGGCCTTAACTGCCCTCGGAGACTCAGTCAAGGTGCTCGTATCTGAGCCACCATCCTATGGGGCCCCGGCTGATCTGGTGCCCCGGGTAAGGGTTAGACTGGTTCTGCCCTTCCCGCAGGGACATCGGGACACTTCTGCCCTGATGGCCCTTCTCCTCTTATTGTCTCTTTTTTCCTTTTCCTTCTACATACTATCTAAGTCTTCTGTTCAACTAACCCTTTTTTCTGTTACAGGCTCCTCCAGGTGTCCCGGCTCCCAAATGTATCTTTATTCGGACACCAGTGTACTTTGACGGTCTCGAGGTCTCGCTCCTAGTCGTAGGGGTAAGTCACAATTCCCAAATAACGGGGTTCTCTCCTCCATGCCATGGCTGACGTAACCCATTCCACGGCAACCTTTAAGCTCGCCTCTCATAATGTTCAGGGGATGAATTCCCCATGTAAACGCCGCAAAGCTTTTGATCACTACAACCGTAGAGGGTATGATATCCTCTTATCCACATTTCCTGAATAATTACAACCCGACCCATATTCATCATAGATACCCCACCTTTTATTTGGCCAATGCCGAAGTAAAGAAAAGGGGAGAAGCAATTTGTCTGTCTAAAAGGACTACTTTCACCCACAGTATAACAATCAGGGATAAAGACAGGAGGTATATTCTGGTAAAGGGGCACATTAATGGATCTCTTTACATGCTCATCTCATACAAGCCCCCAATCACGGTCAAGCCTCCTTTTTTTCCTCCATGCTGAACTGTCTAGCTCCTCACCTGGAAGGGAAAATCATAATAGGGGGGGCTCCAATATAATGTTTGACCAAATTAGGGATAAGACCACAAAAGGGTCACCTAGGCTTAGGAAACCACCAAAACAGAGTTTGCGTATAGCCCGGCTTCTTCATTCTTTAGGAATGATTGACACCTGGAGGGAACTTAATCCGTCTACCAGGGACTACACCCATTTTTCTGCACCACATGGGACGCATGCTAGAATAGACCATATATTTGTCCCCACATCCTCCATTCATCTAGTTAAACGAGCAAATATCCATGAGGTCCCCTGGTCCGATCATTCATTGGTCCTACTTCATCTTGAGGAAGGTCCCCTCCTTAAGGGTCCACAACCCTGGAGACTGAATGAATCCATCCTTTCAAACCCGGTCCACTGTACGATCCTTGAAAAAGAGCTACGTGAATATTTCTCACTAAACGATATAGAAGGGACCACCCCAGAGCTATTGTGGGGGGCCCATAAAGCGGTCATGAGAGGGAAGATCATTCAGCTCTCCTCTCGATTAAAACGGGAGCGCCAAGCAGACATAGTAAACCTGGAAAAAGAATTTCGATTAGCCAGCAAACAACATAAAAGACACCCTGCCAGCCTATCTTTAGCAACATTAGAAGCCGCCAGGTTATCATTAAACCTAGCTCTCACCTCGAACTCGGAAAAACAAATAGCATGGACTATAGGTAGGAATTACCTTTTCTCTAATCAAATTGGGCCCTGTCTTGCTCATAAACTATCCCCCAAGACACGCACGTACTCCATGCCCAAAATTAAAACCTCTTCAGGACAATTATCCCAAAACCCCCAAAAAATTTTAGAAACATTTACTGAGTTCTATAAGGAACACTACTCTAATAAAGTTCCAAACTCTCCGACCACTATAGATGATTTCCTACTTGGAGCCACCTCTACCGCCTTCTCGGATGAACATCGAGAAGCCTTAGAGGCTCCATTTATAGAGGCTGAGGTCAAGGAGGTCATCAAGGGTTTGAGGAATGGTTCAGCCCCTGGTCCAGACGGGTTCTCCTCCCCGTACTTTAAAATCTTTCAGGAGGTTCTCCCTCCCTTCCTGGTCCGTTTTTTTAATTCTCTGCAAGGGGGTAAGTCTATCAAAGCTAATGCTAACCTTGCCTTCATTTCAGTCATCCCAAAACCCGGGACAGACCCAAGTGAAGTCAGCAATTTCAGACCTATATCCCTCTCCAGGTTCATAGGCCTCTATGTACACAAAGATCAGGTCGGCTTCATTCCGGGAAGGCAGGGACCAGGTTAGGAGGGCGACTAATATCATCTCCCTGATGAAATCAGGCTGGGATGGCGGGACTCCTCAGGAAGGCCTCCTACTTTCCCTAGACCTGCAAAAGGCCTTCAACACGGTCTCCTGGCCATTTCTCTTTGCAGTTTTAACTAAATGGGGTGCTGGACCTAAATTCCTCAATATCTTAAAATCTTTATATTCCTTCCCAACTGCCAGGATAAAGCTATGTGGTCATTTTTCTGAACCCTTCCCCATAGCGAGAGTAACAAGGCAAGGCTGTCCATTATCCCCACTGTTATTTGCGCTAGTGATTGAGATGCTAGCTATAGGGATCAGGGCTGACCCTAACATACATGGAGTAAGATGCGGCCCAACCACCCACAAATGCGCGCTGTTTGCGGACGACGTCCTCCTTTTTATAACTAAACCCCTGACATCTACCCCTAATGTTTTTAGACTTCTCACGGAGTTCGGAGAGGCCTCTGGTCTCCAGGTTAATATGTCCAAGACGCTAGCCTTGAACTTATCGACTCCACAAGGGGAGGTGGACCTTCTTAAGGAACGTTTCCCCTTTAGCTGGAAGACCAACTGCATCCCCTACCTAGGCATCAATCTGTCCTCGTCTTTTGATATGCTCTACAAATATAACTTCCCACACATTTTTAGGAAACTAGCCTCTGATCTCTCACAATGGGCCCAATACAGAATGTCGTGGCTGGGACGCATCAATGCCATTAAGATGACACTCCTACCACATATTTTGTATCTGTTCCGTTCACTGCCCATCCCGGTGCTGAAAAGCCAACCGTCCAAACTCCAATCAGAAGTTAACAGATTTGTATGGGGGAAGGCGGGATACCGTTTTTCTAAAAATACCCTCTATAGACCCAGATCCAGAGGGGGTCTGGGGCTCTCTAACCTCTGCCATTATTATCAAGCAGCCCAGTTATCACAAATCTCCATAATCTACCCCCCGGAGCTAAACCAGATTGGTTAAGTATGGAGAGGCAATCTATCCCTAAAACACTATAGATTTCCTGGTCTGGAGACCCCCCAAATCTGGACCGGCGGTCATGTCACCTACCCTCTCCCATTCAATGTCCTTATGTGATTCCCTACGTAAAACGAGCAATTTAATATCCCCATGGCTTCCCCTCTCTCACCTCTTTCACAACTCTCTCTTCTCCCCATTGAGGCCTTCAAATGGTGGACTCAGAAGGGGTTATACCGAATTGGACACTTTTTCAATGCGGGAGGGCCCATTTCACTTCAGCACTGCTTGAGGGAACTCGAGATGCCTCCCGAAGAGCGGTTCCGCTATATGCAGATACTGCACTTTCTAAACTCCATTAAGGCAACCTCACTACATCCCCTGACCGTCACACCCTACGAACAATGGTGCTCCTCAGCCACGGATACCAGAGGAGGGATTTCACTTATATACTCTTTGCTTTCAGAGGCGAATGAAAAGGCCTCCTTTATGCGAAGCTGGGAGCGAGACCTTGACATAGAATGGGATCTGGAGACTTGGCACTTAAACTTGGAAAAATTCTGCAGGGGCGTCCATAGTATAACACTTAAGGAAGCCAACTTAAAGATTATGACACGATGGTACTTAGTTCCTATTCGCCTTGCCAAGTACTACCCTCAGACATCTCCCCTCTGCTTTAGGGGATGTGAACACTTGGGGACCATATTTCATATTTTTTGGACTTGCCCAAAGATTGGAAATTATTGGAATAAAAATTTCCGAATGATCTGCAAGGTCACAGGAATCCCGGTTTCACAAGACCAGGCGATAGCCCTTCTAAACCAAATGGTCCCTAGGTGCCCCAAAGCAACTAGATCCCTCATTCTTTTCACCTTCATAGGAGCTAACATAACAATTGCAAGGGCTTGGAAAACCCCTACGGTTTCTTTTCACCTGGCCAAAACCGAAAATATCTTGGATCATGGCCCAAGAAAAGATCTCTCACATGATACTAAATACTTCATTACAGTTTGACAAGATTTGGGATCCTTGGGCCCACTACATTGGGGCTCCGTTGATTGATAGAGAATGACCTTGCGTTCTCTCTCGGGCGGGGAGTTCCCAATGAATCAAAAGGGTGTCTGCAATATGAGTTTCGGGGGGGGGTTCACAAG
>BLSH010017301.1:435036-445194 GCA_018402905.1 Glandirana rugosa | reverse complement strand
GAGTTCCCAATGAATCAAAAGGGTGTCTGAAATATGAGTTTCAGGGGACCGGGGTTTCCTGGTGGTGCCTGTATAATTCTTCATCTACTCTTTTGTCTTTCTATTCTTCTTACGCTTTCCTATACAGTATCTACCTCCTAGGTCTTCTTAGTAGTTAATGTTTTTTTTTTGGGCTTGGGCGATTTGAATCCAATTTCCCATTGGTGCCAAGGTAGGCCCATGGGATACACATGACGGTTATGCTAGGGCTAAAATGTTCTTTATACCTGCCTAGTCCTTTGGTGGGGCTTTGGGGGTCGGGCGAGGCTGGGGGTGGAGGGCCGAGGTCACAGTTTGCTCCCACTAGGGGTGGCCTTGGTCTGGTCTGCTTTCTCTAGGTCCTGGTCCCTAACCGCTCGCCTGCCTCCAGGACCATTCCCAGGGGGACTCTACTTGAACATCTAATCTATTACGCTGGGAATATAATCACATTGATGTTAACAAATTCCCTTGGTGCCTTAAATACTCGTATACACTGTTGATTTGCCGTCTGAACTATTTATCTCTCTTGGTTATTGTAAGTCCTTGGCAACGAAAAGGTTTTTGTTAGTTGGTAGGAGGGGGCACTACTCAGGCCTTGAGCCACTTGATCTCTAATGGATTCTTAGGAGGCCGGGGGACCTATCTGTTCCGGTCACCACGAAATATGCCTGTAACCCCTTCTTGAGGCACTTTCTCTACTAAGCAGACTACAGTTAATTGTTTATATTGTACCAAGCCTGGTTTATCTTATTTCAAATGTTGTATGATTATTATTATATGGCTGTAACTTCTTTTGTCTTGTTTGTGTTGTCTAAACCAAATAAAAACTATTGAAATACAAAAAACTTTTATCATCTCGTCAATATCCAAATATCATCGGAGGAGACTTTAACACAGTCATGCGCCCTGTAGATGACAGGTGTATCTCTAAATCCCTTCCCATGAAAAATGCAAACCCTTTGCCTATGCCATTAGCCTCAATCATCGATTCAAATCACCTAAATTATACCTGGCATCTTTTCCGCCCGGCGGACAGAGAGTACACCTTCTTCNCCCCCCCCCCCCCCCCCACACAATACTCTCTCTAGAATTGATTATATTTTTAGCACAGACAACCTTATCCCTCACATAATGGCAGCAGAAATACATGATATCGCATTTTCTGTTCATGCTCCAATTTCAATTACCATTAATGATCCCCCTCTTCAAAATAACCCTAGATTGTGGCGCTTACCCTCCTATCTTTTGAACAATCCAGATTTCCGATCCTTTATGGAAAAAGCTTGGGAGGAATTTTCCTCCAAAAACTCCAATTATAAAGATATCCCCTCTCTTTTGGAAGACAGATAAAGCCTTTTTAAGTGGCCAAGTAATCTCCTATGCCTCCTCCTTCGAAAAACCATCAGGAGACCAGTTCACATTTAAAGATGAAGCAATCCCTGATGGGTTTTACTTCCTCTCCGTTGCTTAGCATTACCCTGCAAAGTAAAAGCATAATAGGCAGTGTTAATTTTGTCGGCTAAAACATTTTATTCGACTAACTTAATACCATTTTAGTCTACTAAAATACGACTAAAACTAAAACAATTGAGATGACTAAACTACGACTAAAACTAAAATGCCATTTTAGTCAAAAGACTAAAATGGGACTAAAACTAAAATGCCATTTTAGTCAAAAGACTAAGACTAAAACTAAATTGAAATTTGACGTCAAAATGAACACTGTCTGTAGTACATGCTTATACCGCAATACCATAAATAATGACATATTAGATTTTTCACTCCAGTTTATAATGAGTTTGGAAATTGTAGAGAAATGTTTAAATAATACATTACAATTTACCTACACCCATTAGATTTTAGATAACTAAAATGAGTTTAGTCAACTAAAATTATTTTAGTCGACTAAAAATACTGGAGATTTTAGTCGACTAAAATGTAGGACATTTTAGTTTACTAAAATGTCCTGGAGATTTCATCGACTAAATACGACTAAAACTAAAACAATTGTAGAAGACTAAAATGGGACTAAAGCTAAAATTCCATTTTAGTCCTAAGACTAAGACTAAAACTAAAATTTGCTTCCAAAATTAACACTGATAATAGGCTAGTATGCATCGCATACTAGCCTATTATGTGACACTTACCTGCATTGGAAGCCCACACTGTCACCGCAGTAGGATCCATCTTCACCCCTCTTCCTTCCAGGGCTGCGGACTCCGGCTCTGTGATTTGCTGGAGCTGTGTGATGTCACCCCGTGCATGACGGGAGCCGCCAATCGGGGCACGATCTCAGTGAAGGAACGGCACGGAGGCACATTAGAGTACACTGTAGATCTCCTAAACCATGCAGGTTTAGTAGATATGCAGGGAACCTACAGGTAAGCCTTATTATAGGCTTACCTGTAGGTTAAAGTGGTTGTCATGAGTGTACAACCACTTCAAACCTAGCCCAACACAATTTAGCTTCCAATAACACCCCAAAACATAGATCATGAGGCCAAACAAACTTTTGACTCTTGGGTGGAAAAATTGGAATTAATGAAACATGCACAGATGGAAGCTACTCTACAAATTTGGGAACAAATCAGTCAAATAACTTGCAAACCTCTGTAGAGGCCCTCACAGACCCTCTCCCACATGAGGTTAGTAAAATTATGCTAGATTTCTATACTTCATTGTATTCGCACGACCCTATAGACCAGAGTTTAGCTCAATCCTTCCTCAACAAACTTCACCTTCCTACGATTTCTCCGTCTCAACTCAAACACCTAAACTTGCCCATTTCATTAGATGAAATTTCTAACACGGGTGTCTAGCCGAGCTCCAAGATGGACGTGTAGGAGAAGAGCTCTATTGAGACACGGAAGAGAACGCCGCATCAGAAAGGCCAAGCCAGCTCCACAGCTACGATCATCAAGTGGGGGACACAGCGGGTACCCCTAGAGATGACCAAAAACAAGAAGAACCCCATACAGCCTAGCAAGCTGGACGGATTATTCTCTGCAGTGGAGGGCAAGCCACAACAAAATGGCGCTGGAGCCTCTGACACACAGGATGCCAGCCACAAGAGCGCAGCGTCTCCAGTACACCAGAGGACCGAAGGGGACCATGACAAGGGGCCACAAAGAGCGGATACAGCAGTAACTCATCTGGGACCTCCACACCATCCACTAGAAGCCCGGCCAAACAAAAACCGAGGCTGGAACCGCGGGCCTTGCAGTCTGATAATGTGAGCATGGAGGTAAGCAGCGCTGCAGATACAGACTACTCACAGAGCAATCTAAATGATCCGATCGCAAGTTATCCGACTTTAAACCAACCCGTGTCTGACACTGTCCTTAAGGAGATGCTAGTATCTCTTAGAGACTCTATACACTCTGACCTAATAGCTGGGCTCAGCAAAAGCCAATCAGAGGTACATGCAATAGGGAACAGGGTGGACTGCATAGAGCAAAAAATGGATGAATACGCCTCCACCTGCAACACCATCATGCACAAAACGCGCAAAACAATGAAATAGCATGGCTTAAAGACACGCTCTCTGATTTAGAAGTTAGATCAAGAAGAAATAATATAAAAATTCGGGGCGTCCCTGAATCAGTAGCACCAACACAACTTCAACAATACGCGCAGACCTTGTTTTCCACCATAGTACCACCCCTATCTATCATAGGATCTACTGATAGATAGAATTCATAGAGTACCGAAGACAGCTTTCCTGCCTCAAGACACTCCAAGGGATGTCTTACTAAGAGTCCATTTCTACCATGTTAAGGATCAAATCATGCTCAATTCTCGAAAATCAGCTAACCTACCAACCCCCTATGAGACAGTACACCTACTACCTGATCTGTCTAGACACACGCTCCAACGCAGAAAAAACCTGGCCACTATTACAAAGGCCCTAAGAAATCATAATATCCAACATAAGTGGAAATATCCAGCTACTCTTGTAGTCACAACTAATGGGGCATCCACTACAATCACCACCTTAGAAGAGGGTATAGCTGCCATTCAACGCTGGAATATAATCCCTGAACACACAAATCCCTCGCCACATGATCCCAAGTTGCCTCATCTTCAAGAGGAATGGCACACTGTCTCTTACAAGCGTTCAACAAAAAAGAACTCATCTGGCGGCCTCAAAAAATATCTCAATCTGCCATGCATCTCTTTTCTAGCACGGAGTTAATCCACGACTCCCTACCCCCAAGAAAAACAGCCAAGCACAATATCTGCTTGTGGATCCAACTAGAGATCCTTCCCTTTTTATTGACTTACAAAACAGACCTTTGATTTGCCCTTACGGACTTTGTTCCATTTTTCCTTTTGTTGTTGTCTCTCTTTTCTTTCTTCCCTTGCACAGCAGTCTTAAGAACAGTCAAGCCAGAAGCCTACCAAGACCATTGAGATGTTCTCTCAGACTCATCCTCATCAAGCTACCTGCAAACCCCTACTACAACAGCCTCAGACCCGGACTGAACATCTCCAACAAAAGTAAGTGCCAACTTCTTTCCAAGACTCACACACCAAACATCAATCTCACACAAAAATGACAATCAAATGCTTATCACTGAATGCCAGGGGTCTCAATCATCCCGTCAAGAGGCACAACATGTGGTCAGAAGCATCCAAACAAAATATTGACATACTATGCATCCAAGAGACGCATTTCCAATCTGGAAAAATCCCTAATTGCACCCACAAGGACTACCCACACATTTTCCAGGCCAATACCCCCAACAGCAAACTTGAAGGAGTACTACTGGCACTTAGGAATTCCCAATCGTTTCAACTTAAACAAACAAAGATAGATGACCAAGGAAGGTTCATAATAATTACAGGAGACATCTATTCTCACCCTTATACTCTGGCGACAGTGTATGCCCCAAACTCCCATCAAGTCCGCTTCCTACGCAAAGTTCTAAAAATAATAGCTTCCATCAGATATGGCAGCCTCATACTCTGTGGGGATTTCAACGTAACAGCAGATGCATCCTTAGACACAACTGGATCCAACAAGTGCCACACAGGAACATTGAAAAACTTGCTTCTTATGGAGGATCTGTAGGACGTGTGGCGGTGCACCCACGCAAACGAGAGGGACTATACATTCTACTCCCATAGGCACTCAACCTACTCACGTATAGATATGTATTTCGTAGACAAATGGCTACTACAAAAGATATCTGATGCAAAAATACAGGACATTAAATGGTCCGACCATGCAGCCATTACCCTACAGATTGCTGAAAAGGATGTCCCCCCCTCTATACCCGTCTGGCATTGTAACAACAAAATAATACAAGAACCCAAAACAGCATCTCAAATCTCTCAACATCTCAGGGAATACTTCAAACACAAAGACAGCCCCACTACTAACCCATATACCCTATGGAATTGCCACAAGGCCTACCTTAGAGGTATTCTTATTCAACTAGGCGCCAAGGAAAAGAAACGCTACAACCTTAAACTAAGCTCCCTCTTAACAGAAATCCACACATTAGAAACCAGAAATAAGAAAGCTCCTGATAAACAAACAGCAGACGCCTTATCTAAACTTAGGGAAAACCTAAGAAATCTCCTAACACAGAATTACGACAGACTAATAAATCACCTCAAACTCAAACACTACGCTAATGCTAACCGGGCAGGGAAATATCTAGGGAGCAGGCTCAAAGCGATTCGCACCAAGACAAGAATTGCACACCTCACACACACTACTCTAGGGTACAAAATTACCAATCCGCAAGAGATAGTTAATCAATTCACAGAATACTATAGATCACTGTACAACCTCAAAGATCACAACTCCACTTGCCAACCCACACTAGACAATATTCAACAATTTCTACTAAACCTCCACATACCCACATTATCTCAAACCCAACTGAACCAACTAAATGCACCCTTCACAGTCACGGAGATAGGAAAAATCATAACTTCCTTACCCAACGGCAAGTCCCCAGGGCCAGGTGGCTTCACTAACGAGTACCTCAAAGCCTTTAAAAACATACTAGCCCCTTATATGTAAAAAGTGTTTACAAAGGCCACCTCCAATACTCCCTTTCCCCAAGAGATGTTGAAAGCACACATTTTCACCCTTCCCAAACCGGGGAAACCCCCCACCACCCTAGCCAATTTTAGGCCGATATCACTGCTGAATGCAGATATCAAAACATACGCCAAACTCATTGCATGGAGACTAAACGACATTATTCCAAACTTAATCAAAAATGACCAGACAGGCTTCGTGAGGGGGAGGCAGACCTCAGACGCAACCAGAAGAGTTCTAAATATTGTTCACTATGCGGAAAAAATGCAAACACCTTCTCTGCTGCTCTCCATAGATGCAGAGAAGGCGTTCGACAGGATACACTGGCAATATATGTCAGCGGTCCTTCAGAAGTTTGGATTTCATGGTTCCATTATGAATGCAATACTTGCTTTATATTCACAACCTTCGGCACAGGTCTACACGTCAGGCCTCTTGTCTAAACCATTCAATATCACCACTCGCCAGGGATGCCTGCTGTCGCCCTATTTGTTTACCCTCATGATAGAACCCCTGGCCCAAACCATCCATTCCCATCCAGGCATTTTGGGATTTAATTTCCAACAACAAACACACGTCATTAATTTGTTTGCAGATGACATCATTTTGCTACTGACCAACCCCACCACTTCCCTCTCAAAAGTACATGAAATTCTTACAGCATTTGGGAAAGTATCATATTACAAAGTCAACTGCCACAAATCTCTAATCCTAGATCTGGGAATACCCAGTCACACCAAAACACTACTGGAAAAATCCATGCCATACACCTGGTCTAAGGAGGGTATCCAATACCTAGGAATCACATTGACCCATTCTACCACTTCACTAGCACCCACCAATTTCAAACCATTCATCACCAGACTTGACAACCAATTGAAAGACATGGCAAAAAAAGAAATTTCCTGGATGAGACGGGTGGCGGCATATAAGATGATGATCCTCCCACAGATCCTTTATATGTTTAGGGCACTGCCCATTAACATCCACTCAAAATACATACAAGCCCTGGCGAGTTCCATGTGGAGATTCATATGGGGGAGAAGAAAGCAAGGTGTTCTCGCAAAACCCTAATTAAAAATAATATGGTGGGAGGAGCAGGGGAGTTAAATTACTATTTTTGGGCGTTGAGATTGGACCAAATCAAAGCATGGTTTCAAAAGGAGGACGCTGCATGGGTCAATGTAGAAGGAAACATGGCTCCTACACAAGATCTCACAACGATGCTATTGGTGGACTCGTGGATACGATGGCCTTATAAAATCCTACCCCCTCCAATCCTTGCATCAGTACAAGCATGGAGACTTCTCCACAGTCAAAAATACCTGAACACCCAAGTAACTGAACACCACCTCCCTATAGAAGCTCTTAAAACTAAGGTACCCTTTCTCCCTCATAAACAACTAGCCAACCACGGTATAAAACACGTGCAAGATTTCTTACTACATTCTAAATGGAAACCAATCGAACAGGTATCACGGGAATATAACCTCCAGGAAAAGCTCCACTTCCCATGCGCGAGAATCCTTAATTTCCTAAAACAACATCCTACACCACATATCTCCACGCCAACAATGGCTTGGTTGTTCTACAACTCAAATTCTAAAAAACACAAGGGCATAACGCTGTTCTATAACCTCATTCAAAGGAAAAATAATTTCCAAAAAAACCAAAAACATCACCAAGTGGGAAATTGATTTACACTCCAAATTCACAGAAAACCAATGGTTGACAGCCATCAAAGAAATATCCAGATCCGCACACTGCGCAAACCACTGGGAAACTTCCCTCAAAATCATCAACAGATGGCACTACACTCCCAATAGACTGGCCAAAATCTTCCCAAACGTATTAAATGCATGCTGGAGAGGTTATGGCCTTACAGGAAACCTTATACACTCTCTCTGGGGGTGTCCAAACCTCACAAGCTTCTGGCATAAAACATTCCAACTGATCTCCTCTCTAACAGGGTTAATAACCCACCCCAACCCGGAACTAGCCATACTACATATTGATATTGACAAATTCCCCACACTCTACAGGCAAATGGTCACCCATATCCTACTAGCCGCTCGCACACTAATTTTACAGAATTGGAAGTCCACCAGTAGCATCAATGCTTCAGATCTAAAAATAATGGTTACCAGAAATTATAATTTCGAACGACTGTTAGCAATCAATTCCTCTAACTGTGCAAATTTTGACTCCAAATGGCAAAGTTGGACTGATTTTATTAGATCCAACAACATATAACTGATAACTGTAATCACAGGCTTTATTATCTGTGCAAAGATCTGTATTCTCACTTATAGCGAAAATTCTGTATGTGCTGTGCATGTATGTATGCTACTATTTCTAAACTTATTGTAAAAAAAAAAAAAATTCTAACACCATCAAACACTTAGCACCCAGCAAAGCTCTAGGTCCAGATGGATTCACGGGTGAATTCTTTAAATCTATGCAAGGGATTATCAATCCAACCCTCATGGAAGTTTACAAGGGGATCTGGCCCACTGGTAATCAAGCTATCATTAAACTTTGGTCAAAAAAGAGATGTAAACTTAGCATATTAAACCATCCTAAGTACAAAAACTCAGAGATGCTGTCTCCTGCACAGTTACCAACATTTGAAAATAATTACGAGGAACGCCTTGAAGTCCAAAAACCTGGAGGCATTGCCAATAAAGTGGGTCTATATTCATGGTGCTTGGCATGCAATGTGGGAGTATGATAGATGCTAGCAGTAAGATAAACCGCCAGCAATGGTGTAAGTGGCCATAATAATCCCCTGGTCAGTGGTAGGCTGTAAAAGTAATTCCTGCCAGCATTGGTGGTCAGTGTCTGGCTGTAACAAGAATAATAACCACCCAGCATTGGTGTTTGGTATTTCTCTACCAGTTACGGCACCCTTTAACATTTTGCAAAATCTTGAGGTACCCCATTCTAAAATGTAAACAACTAAACTAATAGTTTTACATAACACAGCAACATCCACCCCTGTAGGACACCCAATGTCAGAGATGATTTATTCTAACAAAGCATATACACCTTTACACACTGGTACTGACTGATATTTTAGCGTAGAAAATACAGTGGAGAAATAGCGCACTATTTCTCATAATCCCAGCTGTCCTCACCAGCTACCAAGATGGTGGAGCCACGAGGGGAGATATCTGAGGCCTCGCATTTTAACAACCAACCTGCCTCTCCTACGACATCAACAGAATTGGACCCCCTACTCGGACACTCCTGCTGCCCTGCGTTTTGGTTCCCAGAGCTCTCCAACTCATCTAATATTGGAATGGAGGCGAAATTATCTCCAAGACAACACACTTCCTGCTTGATTAGAGTTTGATTGGATACATCGGACGCTGGGCCCCCACTCCACAGGCCCTATCCAACCATGAAACTGCCGGCTCCATCATTACTCCCATAAGGAGTGGATCATCCTTAAAGCCTGGGAGGTGGGCAAGATAGATTTTCATGGAGCGACCATCAAGATCTTCCCAGATGTGTCCTGAGCTACTCTACAGAGGCGGGCCATGCTCCGACCCGTTCTGGAGCTGGCCCGGCAGCATGGAGCCACCTATCGCTGGGGCTACCTACTTGCCATTACCTTCATCAAGAACCAGAGCTCCTTCACCCTCCACCCACCAGGAGAACTACAAGCTCTCTTTTCCTTCCTGGCTGCAGAACCTGTCTCGGTCCCAAATTGGCTGGCTTTCCTTCCTGGGCCGACCAGCCGCGTACACCCATCAGCATCAGGGAGGAACTACCAACCTAGACCACAGAGACAGCAACGGAGATGCCGGTACCCACTCCGGAGGCCTCATGTGAGTCCTAACTACTGCTTCCCTCCTGCTACCACATGTGCCCCTCTTTACTGCAGTGCCACACACTAAGCCCCTTTACACACTCTCGTCCCTGTTTAGCCCCCGCTGTTACTGTGACATGCCCACTGCTTTAGCAATGCAGAACATTCAGCGGCTGCGGAGCAAAATCCCAAGGCCAACCCTGTTTGTTTGAGATCATTCCCTCACACACCGCTCTGACACCAATAGATCTGAGACCCGTAGCCT
>BLSH010017301.1:395456-419375 GCA_018402905.1 Glandirana rugosa | reverse complement strand
TTATTTGTAGGGCACTTGCCCTAGTTTGAAGATGATTTTAGAACAGTTATATGGCTTCTACCGTTAATTAATACTTTTCAGACACAGTTTGAAGATGATCCACATTCACCTCCATTTTTGCTTTTTTTATGTTTTTATTTTTTTAAAAATATTTACAGTTATTTCCCTGTCCCCATTTTTTTGTAGGGCACTTGCCCTACCCTTACCCCCATTTTACTTCCTTTTGCAGCCCTCTGGGGCTTTCCAGGACTTTCCTACAGCCATTTTTGTGCCTAAAAGTTCGGGTCCCCATTGATTTCAATGGGGTTCGTTGTCCGTGCGATCGTTCGGGTTCCGTCCGGACCCGGACCCGGACTTTGTCCCGAAGTTCGGACGGACCAGCAGAACCCGAACTTCCAGGTGTTCGCTCAACTCTACTTATACTCTGTCTATAACCATGATTTGTATGACTTAACTTTTTAAAGACAGCATTCCTTTAAATTTCCCTTGATGCTCATTATCCCTGATGAAGGAATAACCGAAACATGTTGGGACGTTTGTGACATTGCCCCAGGATCCTGCCACCATAGTGGTTACCTGAGTGTGCAAATCTCAAATGCATCAAGGCCACTCTCCCTTATGCTGTTAACTGTGGTACCAAAATCATATGCTTGTTATTTGCATTGTTTATATACATCCAATTATGTATTTTGTCTCTGTATATGTATTGTTAAAGTGACAAACTTGTGATCCAATGTTCTTGTTCACTTCAATTTTACCCATTTTTGTATGAATAAAATTTACAATTTTTTATTATATTCCCATTTATTTGGATGTACTTTTTTCAACATGTCTGCCTCAAAAGTCCAGGGGGATAATTTCCATTTGGGACATTCCTCCCATTTCTAGAGTCTCTGCTTTGAGTGACAGATTGCAGATCAAACCCTGCATTACAGAACGATCTGACTGCACTCGGTAGAGGCTTCTGCTTAGAGGGACAGATTATTGTTCAAAAATCATCTCCTAGTTCTATAGGGAGAGGTTCCAGCTGTTGCTTAGAGGGACAGATTATTGTTCAAAAATCATCTCCTAGTTATATAGGGAGAGGTTCCAGCTGTTGCTTAGAGGGACAGATTATTGTTCAAAAATCATCGGCTACTCCTATAGGGCCAGGTTCCAGCTGTTGCTTAGAGGGACAGATTATTGTTCAAAAAACATCGGCTACTCCTATAGGGCCAGGTTCCAGCTGTTGCTTAGAGGGACAGATTATTGTTCAAAAATCATCTCCTAGTTCCATAGGGAGAGGTTCCAGCTGTTGCTTAGAGGGACAGATTATTGTTCAAAAATCATCTCCTAGTTCTAAAGGGAGATGTTCTAGCTGTTGCTGTAAGTGACAGATTATTGTTCAAAAATCATCGGCTACTCCTATAGGGCCAGGTTCCAGCTGTTGTTTAGAGGGACAGGTTATTGTTCAAAAATCATCTCCTAGTTCTAAAGGGAGAGGTTCCAGCTGTTGGTGTGAGCGGTGCATTTCTTGCACCAAAATAAAAAGTCAGTCTACGTTGGTTTTTCAAAAAAAAAAAGAAGGTATTAATTGGTATTAATAGATACTTAAATAGGGCTACATAGTACATTTGCGGGCACAATGAGGAGAGCAAATAAGGGATGAGGTCATGGTGATGCTGGTGCTGCTGGTGTTGGTGGTGTTGGTGAACCTACTGTTGGAAGGAGAGGACGTGATTGAGGTGTGCCAGCTACACGCATAAGGGAGACATCTTCCTCAGGTAGCCAACAGAACCTTCACCGGTATATGGTAGGCCCGAATGCCCTTCAATGATTGGTGAGGCCAGAACAAGTACAGGCGATAGTAGATTGGGTGGCTTACAATGGCTCCAGTTCCTTCACATTTTCTCCTGAACCCCATGGCCATCTGTCTTTCACCTCAGCCCCTTGTAAATTAGCCAAGCAGTCTGAGCCCCAAGTCATGCAAGAGACTCTTATGCTTTTTGATGACTCTCCTGGTGTGCTTTCCGTGGGCCATCCACATAGCTCTGCCCCAGAAGTGGAAGACTTGAGTGCACCGATGCCCAACCACTTCTGTTGCAGGATAAGGACATGGAAACACCAGTGCAGCATGTCTCTGATGATGACGAAACACAGGTGCCAACTGCTGCAGTTTTCCTCAGTGTACAGACTGACAAGGGGGGCAGTGGTGAAGGGTAAGTGGAAGATGATTGGGAGGAGGACGATGAGGTCCTAGACCCCACATGGACTGAGGGTCATGCGAGTGACGTATGCAGTTTGGAGGAAGAGGTGGTGGTCACACAGAGGCACCAGCACAGCAAAAGAGGAAGCAGGTTGCAAAAGCGGAGCGAGTGTCCCCTAGACATTAGGCCTGCTTCTACCCACCACACCCAGGGACCTAGTACACCAAAGGCAGCTCAAAGGTGTTCCCCCGTGTGGCAGTTCTTCAGACAATGTGCTGACGACAAGACACCAGTGGTTTGCAAGCTGTGCAATGATAGCCTGAGCCGGGGCATAAATGTTCTAAACCTGAGCACAGCCCCCGTGATCAGGCATCTAAATTCAAGGCACAAGCTGCATTGGAATAATTACATCAAAATCCAAGAAAGGTCTCGGCCTTCTCCTGCTTCCTCTTCTGCTGCTGCCTCGGCCTCTTCCTCCGCCTATACAGTGACAGTGTCACCTGCCACCCAGCAAACAGACGATATGACAGCAATGCCACCATGTCCACCACCGCCCCCAAGCATCTCCACACCATGGTCCCATGGAAACTTACAGCTCTCCATCTCCCAAACACTGGAGAGAAAGAGGAAGTACCCCCCTACCCACCCGCAATTCCTGGCCCTGAATGCCAGCATTGCAAAATTCCTGGCCTTTGAAATGCTGTCATTCCGTCTGGTGGACACGGACAGTTACAAAAACCTGATGGCGGTGGCTTTCCCACAGTACGTGGTTCCCAGTCGCCACTACTTTTCCAGGTGAGCCATCCCTTCCCTGCACAAACAAGTTGGGGACAAGATCAAGTGTGCGCTGCGCAACACCATCTGTGGCAAGGTCCACATAACCACTGATACCTGGACCAGTAAGCACGGGCAGGGACGCTATATCTCGCTAACTGCACACTGGGCAAATGTAGTGGCGGGTGGGCCTGAGTGGGCTAGCCATTTGGCGCATGTCCTTCCCCCACCGAGGATTGCAGGGCATTTCTCTTTGCCTCCTGTTGCCTCCTCCTCCCACTGCGCTTCCTCCTCCTCTACCACCTCCTCATCCGCTCAGCGTAACACCTTCACCACCAAAATCAGCACATCCAGGGGGAAACGACAGCAGGCTGTTTTGAAACTGATATGTTTGGGGGATAAACCCCACACTGCACAGGAGCTGTGGACGGGCATTGAACAACAGACCAATTAGTGGCTGTTGCCACTGAGCCTCAAGCCCGTCCTGGTGGTGTGCGACAATGACTGAAATCTCGTAGCGGCTCTGGGCCTAGCCCGTTTGACGCACATCCCTTCCCTGGCGCATGTGCTGAATTTGGTAGTACAGAATTTTCTAAAAAAACTACCCGGATATGTCAGAGCTGCTGCAGAAAGTGTGGGCTGTCTGTGCGCACTTTCGGCGTTCTCACCCTGCTGCTGCTCACCTGTCTGCGCTGCAGTGTAACTTCAGCCTTCCCGCTCACCGCCTCATATGCGACGTGCCCACAAGGTGGAACTCCACCTTGCACATGCTGGAGAGACTGTGCGAGCAGCAGCAGGCAATAGTGGAGTTTCAGCTGCAGCAAGCATGGGTCAGTCGCTCTGCGGAACAGCAACACTTCACCACCAACGAGTGGGCCTCCATGCGAGACCTGTGAAGCGTATTGCGGTGTTTTGAGTACTCCACCAACATGGCCAGTGCCGATGACGCTGATCTCAGCGTTACTATCCTACTTCTATGTCTCCTTGAAAAAACACTTCGGGCCATGATGGAAGAGGATGTGGAACAGGAGGATGAGGAGGAGGAAGAGGAGTCATTTCCACGGTTATCAGGCTAGTCATTCGCAAGTGGCTCGGAGGGTGACTTTCTGCACCAGCATAGGCCAGGTCAAAAATATTCAAGCCAGGACACAGTTCTGGAGGACGAGGAGGATGAGGAAGATCATGAGGAGGAGGAGGAACCGCAGCAGGGTGGAACCCAACGCAGCTCTTGGGCATCACTGGAGCATGGCTGGGGGGATACGGAGGACACAGATGATATACCTCCCACAGAGGACAGCTTGTCTTTGCCTCTGGGCAGCCTGGCACACATGGCCGACTACATGCTGCAGTGCCTGCGCAAGGACAGCCGAGTTGCCCACATTGTAACGTGTGCCGATTACTGGGTGGCCACCCTGCTGGATCCCCGTTACAAGGACAACGTGCCGTCCTTAATTCCCTCACTGGAGCGTGAGAGGAAGATGCGTGACTACAAGCGAACACTGGTAGATGCGCTGCTGAGGGCATTCCCAAATGACACCCGGGGCTCAGTGGAAGCACAAGGCGAAGGCAGGGGAGGAGGAGGAAGAGGCCGCCAACACAGCTGTGGCACCGCCAGCACCTCAGAAGGCAGGGTTAGCATGGCCGAAATGTGGAAAAGCTTTGTCAGCAGCCCGCCACAACAAACAGCACCACCAGCCGATAGGCAACATCTTAGCAGGAGGCAGCATTTCAGCAACATGGTGGAAGACTATGTGTGCACACGCCTACACGTACTGACCGATGGGTCTGCCCCATTCAACTTCTGGGTCTCCAAATTGGCCACATGCCCTGAGCTTACCGTTTATGCCTTGGGGGTGCTGGCCTGCCCTGCAGCCAGTGTATTGTCTGAATGTGTGTTTAGCACGGCAGGGGGCGTTATCATAGACAAGCGCAGCCGCCTGTCCACAGCCAACGTGGACAAGCAAACCTTTATTAAAATGAACCAGGCATGGATCCCACAAGACTTGTCTGTACCCTGTGCAGAATAGACATTTAGACCGGACTCACACAGCCATTCGTATACTTGTTTTTTTGAATATGCCTCAATATTTTGGGGGCTACCCCAATTATAAACAAAAAAAAACAGTGTTGGCTACCTCCTCCTACTCCTCCACCACCACCACTTCCACCTACACTGCCACGGTCACGGCCTAGTCAACCTCTAGGCTCCTACTCCACATCTACCCCCCCTTCCCATTTTTTTTATTTGATTTTTATTTATTTTCCCTATCCCCATTTTTTTGTAGGGCACGTGCCCTAGTCTTACCCCCATTTTACTTCCTTTTGCAGTCCTCTAGCACTTGCCAGGACTTTGTTACAGCCATTTTTGTGCCGAAAAGTTTGGTTCCCCATTGACCTCAATGGGGTTCAGGGTCCGGGATAAAGTTCGGGTAACGTTCAGTACCGAACCCGGACTTTTTCCCCAAGTTCGGCTGGACCCACCGAACCCGAACATCGGGGGGTTCGATCAACTCTAATCACTACACTACACTGACACTATCTGAACTCTCCCTAGCTGAATGGTCGTCACTACACGTATACTGACTATCCCTAGAGTGAAAAAAAAACGAATATTGTACAATAGAATCAAAATAGCACACTATAGCACACTAACTGTCTAATAGCACTGAACAGAGCCCTGTTCTATCTTCTCCATGTCAATATCACACTGAAAATGGCCGCTATTCAAAGAATACTTATATAGTGTGGTGTGGGACTAAGAGCAATGAGCCATGATTGGATACAGTCAACATGACTCTGACAGCGCTCTGTGCCCTGATTAAGCAAAGCTTTCACTGCTTCAGCCAATCATGGCTTTCAATGCACTGTGCGGTGGCGCAGTGCATTGTGGTAGTTCGGCTGGCCCTAATAATTTGGTTTTTCGGTGAACCGGCGAACAGCCAATGTTACAGTAGTGACATTACCAAATGAGGCCAACAGCGAGAGACAGCAGTGCCTAGAATATATGATTTAATTCCACAGACATAGGGCTATGAAGTTATAGAACAAGAGTATCTTGACATTCAGTTTTCAGAAGGAATTTAAGGGAAAAAAATGTTCCAGGGTACTGCACATTAAACATTTTTAGATGTTCTCTATGAGATAGCAATCATCACTTGAGTTCAGGTCCACTTCAAGGTGAACAGAAACCTGGGTGTTACCATTTTTACCTTGACATTTAAAGGTGTATGCTCTTGCGTTATCATTGTTATGCCTCTTTATCCTACGTAGTATGTGAACAAATAACAGATCATGCTTAACCTTAATTTTCTACCAAATGAGTCAACAGATCTCATTGTAACTGAGAAGCCATGTTCAGCAATGCAGCTTAAGTCCTAAATCTCTCTATAAACATGTTTGAAACCTAAGTTGCCCTAAGCTAACCAGACTTACCCTGCCCAAAGGCCCCATGGAGGCAGTTCAGGAAGTAACATTTTCAACTTTAATTTGACGACGAGAGGAAGGAAGAAGTGGAGGAAGACTGAAAGAAGAAGGAGAAAACCAGAAGAAGAAGAAGGAAAGGAGAAGAAGATGGAGGAAGACCGGAGGAAGAAAGAAGAAGCGGGGGAAGAAGAAGACATTTTTAATAAAGGAATTGCCAAAAACTGCCTACTGTTTTTTGTAACACTACACTCCCTTTTTGGTGAATCGGTAGGGGTAGGGGTACAATATATCCCATACTCATTCACATGCATACCCCACCTGCAGACCCGAACAACCACTGGCCAGGGGTGTCGGGAAGAGGCCCTTTCCATCAACATGGGGACAAGGTGCTTTGGGTGGGACCCCAAAGCACCCTCCCCATGTTGAGGGCATGTGGCCTGGTATGGTTCAGGAGGGGGTGTGCTCACTTGTCCCACCCTATCCTGACCTGCCAGGTTGCATGCTCATATAAGGGTCTGGTATAGATTTAGGGGGACCTCCACGCCATTTTTTAAAAAATGCATGCACGGAGTTCCCGTTAAAATCCATACCAGACCCGAAGGACCTGGTATGGATTTTTGGGGGACCCCGTGCCGTTATTTTCCCCTAATTCTGTCATAAGGTTCCCCTTAATCACTTCAATACACTGTGTTATATATACTATACTGACTGCACCATATAGTCTGAACTGTATTATATATACTACCGGGACCGCACTCTATAAAATTGTAATGACATGCCCCTGTTAAACAGGTGCAGAAAAATTGGGCCTTGGGTGTTGGTGGTGGCAGAACACAGTAACTCCTCACAATTGCTTTTGTTGGGTGCAGGAACGAGCCCTGCTGTTGTAAATTATTTTAAAAATTGTAATGACATACCCCAGTCAAAAAGGTACAGAAAAATTGGGCCTTGGGTATTGATAGTAGCAGAACACTGTAACCCCTCACAATTACTCTTGTTGGGCACAGGAACAGGCCATGCTGTTAAAAATTATTTCCAAAATTGTAATGACATGCCCCTGTTAAACAGGTGCAGAAAAATTGGGTCTTGGGTGTTGGTGGTGCCCTAAACCCAAAATATTGTTGGAAGCTAGCATCATCAGGATTCAGGAGGAA
This sequence comes from Glandirana rugosa, assembly GCA_018402905.1. Taxonomy (NCBI): domain Eukaryota; kingdom Metazoa; phylum Chordata; class Amphibia; order Anura; family Ranidae; genus Glandirana; species Glandirana rugosa. Next base: position 411,838 of record BLSH010017301.1, on the reverse strand, counting down.
TAGGATAGGCAGCATAGGCAGTCTTCAAGGGATTCCAGATCCCAAGCAAATTCAATCAGTTACATCAGCATCAGGAGCTTGATAGCTGCTGACCCAGGACTGATTCATTTTTATAAATGTGAGCTTATCAATGGAGTCTGTGGACAGGTGCACTCTTTGATCTGTTTGAACCCTCCAGCAAGTTCCGGCCAGTGGTTCATCCTTAAGACCCAGTAACTCAGTGGATGCTCAGTTGGAGAGGTCTCCAAGTCTGCTCTTGCCACTAGATATTCCTGCACCATATAATGCAGACGCTGGCAATGGTTGCTTGAGCCCTGGGCGCTGAGGACTCAAGAATTATTTAAAGGCATCGGTCAGCCGGCCACCTTCTCCACCACTCTTCCTCTGACCAAAGGAAGCCTCAGAAACACAATGTCCAGCACCAGGAAATGGTAACATCCCAGGGTCTGGAAAGGCGTTGCACAAACTTTTCTTCAAGGTATTCTGAAGATGTTTCATCCTCTGCTCCCTCTGCAAAGGCAGGGTGAGCTCTGCAACTTTAACGTGGATCAAGAAGGGTTGAAAGCCAGTAATGATCCCTCTCCTTGATACCACAAACCCTCTGGTCTTTTTGCAGGCTTTGCAGAATAAGGGAGACCATGCATCATAAGTTTGAAGAGGCACGAGAGTCCTCTGGGTCACTGAGGATGACATTGTCAGGAACTACCTCCTCCCAGCCACGTACAACTCCTTGGGTTTCTGGGGGCTGAAAACCATCCCTTGAAGACTGCTGTGTGTTATCCTCTACATCCATGCTGACACAATCATCCTCCTCCTCTTCTTCCTGTGTGTTTGGCAGCCCTGCAGGAATGTTATCTGCATAAAGGGGGCCTTGAGAGGAAAGGAAGTCCTCCTCTTCCTCCCACTATTCTGCCTCAAGTGACCTGTCCATGATTCCACTAAGCATGTGCTCCAGCAGGAAGACAAGAGGAACAGTGTCACTGATGCATGTACTGTCGCTGCTCACCATCCTTGTGGCCTCCTCAAATGGTGACAGGACAGTGCATGCATCCTTGATCAGTAACCACTGGTGTGGTGAAAAGAAGCCAAGCTCCCCTGAGCCTGTCCTGGTGCCATACTCATTGATTGCCCTCTGCTGTGCGTGCAGCCACTGCAGCATTGCCAATGTTGAGTTCCACCTGGTGGACATGTCGCAAATGAGGCGGTTGGTGGGCAGGTTCAATTCCCGCTGAATGTCAGCCAACCGAGCACTGACATTGTATGAGTGCCAGAAATGACCACAGACTTTTCTGCCCTGCCTCAGAATATCTGGTAAACCTGGGTACCTGGTCAAGAAATGCTGCACCACCATATTCAGGACGTTTGCCAAGCATGGAACATGTGTCAAGTGTCCCTGTTGGAGTGCAGAGAGAAGATTGGTGACATTGTCGCATACAACCATTCCTGACTCAAGCTGTAGTGGCGTCAACCAACCCTGAGCCTGCCCCCACAGAGCTGACAGAATATCTGCTTCTGTGTGGCTCCTGTCCCCTAGACAGACCAACTGAAGCACCGCATGCCATCTTTTAGCCTGACTGCTTGCCTAGCCCCTTGAACGCTTAGGGAGCACTGCTGGTTCAAAGGACATTTCTGCAGAAGAGGCCACACAGGAAGGAGAAGAGGAGGGGGTGGAGGAAGCAGATGTGGCAGAATCACCACCATTTTTTTGGAGGCGTGGGGGTGGAACTAGCTCCAACATTGAACCCTGTCCTGCGTCCTTCCCAGCTGCCAGCAGAGTTACCCAGTACGCCGTGAATGTAAGGCAACGTCCCTGACCATTCCTGCTGGACCATGAGTCAACGGTAATATGAACCTTGTTGCTGACCGCCCTGTCAGAGGAGACCAAACATTGCCTTCCACATGACGGTACAGAGCTGGAATGGCCTTATGTGAAAAGAAAAAAAGGGGGCAGAGTCTACCAGCTGAAAAGGCAGTAGTTGTAATGCTAGCAATTTGGCCAAGCTAGCATTTAGTCACTAAGCATGTAGATGGCTGGGACAGTATTTTTTTTTACGGTTCAGCAACTGCTGAAATTAACTGGTGGTGTACTGCTAGCAAATTGGCTGCAAGTACTTGTGGCACCCATTGCTATACCTTCATTCTTCTCAGTGCAGGCTTTTGAGAGGACTGAAGGTATAGTAGGGGTTGAGATCCCAGATGAGGAGCAAGGAGAAGTCCGCCTTTTTTATGATGTGGGTCTTTCGGGTGCTGTTGCCAATGGACTGCATGCCAGGTCGTCATATATCTTGTCAAGCCCGTGGTTTCAAGCGGCTGCTGTTCTGGCTACACTTGATCCTCTTCAGACATAGATTGCAAACAGCAACGGTGTGATCTACTGCAAAAGTGTTGTAAAATGCCCACACCATTGAACTTTTGGAATTCAGTGGAGAGTCAGCAGCGCTCTGCACCTGTGGAGCTCTGTGGTGTGATGCAATAGAGTGGCTGCCCTTAAGCTGGCCCCTGGAGGACATCCTGCCTCATAGGAATTGTGCCTCCTCCTCACTTTCCTCCTCTGTTCTCTCAGGCACCCAAGTACAGTCAGTGTCCTCATCATCCCCTCCCTCCTCATCACTGAAGCAAACTTGGCAGTATGCTGCAGCTGGGGGAACGTGACTGATAATTTCTTGTCCTTCTGTGGCACCCCCTCTCTCTAGGCTCAGGTTTCTCCCTTCCTCAACCCGGGAACCAACATCGGAGCCTTCAAATTGCTGCACATCCTCCATCAGCATGTAACCAACACTATGGTCAAATAATTCTGGTGACTCCTCCGTGCATGAAGGTGGGGCTACGGAAGGAGTAACTGTGGACAAGGATCTGGTGGAATAGGCTGCTTTGGCAGCTGCGTTGGAAGACAAACTAGTATGATCCTGGGTGAAAAAGGAAGAGGACGGCTTAGTTATCCACTCCACCAACTCTTCAGCATGTTGTGGCTCAATAACATGGCCAACAGCAGAAAAAAAGGACAAGCCTGACCCGCCTGCAGAGGATGCAGCATGTCTGCCACCACCACTTTTCACTGTAGACACAGAGGCTGCTTGCACTCTTTTAGTAGCCTGGGAGCATCTGCCTCTCCTTGGTGGCCTTCCAGACATGATGGGGATTTTTTTGAACACCGCGCTACACTGTATTATATACCGTATACCGCCGAATGCACTGTATATATAGTCTACATGGAATACAGAGTATATATATATATATATATATATATATATATATATATACAAAATCTTACAAGTGAGTACACCCCTCACATTTTTGTAAATATTTTATTATAACTTTTTGTCTGACAACACTGAAGAAATAACACGCTGCTACAATGTAAAGCAGTGAGTGTACAGTTTGTATAACAGTGTACATTTGCTGTCCCCTCAAAATAACTCAGCACACAGCCATTAAAGTCTAAAATGCTGGCAACAAAAGTGAGTACACCCTTAATTGAAAATGTCCAAATTGGGCCCAATTAACCATTTTCCCTACCCAGTGTCATGTGACTCTTTAGTGTTACAAGGTCTCAGGTGTGAATGGGGAGCGGGTGTGTTACATTTGGTGTTATAGCTCTCACTTTCTCATACTGCTCACTGGAAGTTCAATATGGCACCTGATGGCAAAGAACTCTCTGAGGATCTGAAAAAAAGAATTGTTGCTCTACATAAAGATGGCCCAGGCTATAAGAAGATTGCCAAGACCCTGAAACTGAGCTGCAACACGTTGACCAAGACCATACAGCGGTTTAACAGGACAGGTTCCACTCAGAACAGGCCTCGCCGTGGTCAACCAAAGAAGTTGAGTGCACATGCTCAGCGTCATATCCAGAGGTTTTCTTTGGGAAATAGGGATATGAGTGCTGCCAGCATTGCTGCAAAGGTTGAAGGGGTGGGGGTCAGTCTATCAGTGCTCAGACCATACGCCGCACACTGCATCAAATTGGTCTGCATGGCTGTCGTCCCAGAAGGAAACCTCTTCTAAAGATAATGCACAATAAAGCCCGCAAACAGTTTGCTGAAGACAAGCAGACTAAGGACATGGATTGCTGGTACAATGTCCTGTGGTCTGATGTGACCAAGATAAACTTATTTGGTTCAGATGGTGTCAAGCGGTGTGTGTGGCAGCAACCAGGTGAGGAGTACAAAGACAAGTGTGTCTTGCCTACAGTCAAGCATGGTGGTGGGAGTGTCATGGTCTCGGGATGCATGAGTGCTGCCAGCACAGGGGAGCTACAGTTCATTAAGGGAACCATGAATGCCAAGATGTACTGTGACATAAAGAAGCAGAACATGATCCCCTCCCTTCGGAGACTGGGTCACAGGGAAGTATTCCAACATGATAACGACCCTAAACACACCTCCAAGATAACACCTGCTTTGCTAAAGAAGCTGAGAGTAAAGGTGATGGGCTGGCCAAGCATGTCTCCAAACCTAAACCCTATTGAGCATCTGTGGGGCATCCTTAAACAGAAGGTGGAGGAGCGCAAGATGTCTTACACCCACAAGCTCCATGAGGTCATCATGGAGGAGTGAAAAAGGAATCCAGGGCAAACTGTGAAGCTCTGGTGAACTCCATACCCATAGGAGGGTTAAGGCAGTGCTGGAAAACAATGTTAGGCACACAAAAATTGACACTTAGGGCCCAATTTGGACATTTTCACTTAGGGGTGTACCCACTTTTTTTGCCAGCGGTTTAGACATTAATGGCTGTGTTGAGTTATTTTGAGGGGACAGCAAATTTACACTGTTATACAATCTGTTCACTCACTACTTTACATTGTAGCAAAGTGTAATTTCTTCAGTGTTGTCACATGAAAAGATATAATAAAATATTTACAAAAATGTGAGGGGTGTGCTCACTTTTGTGAGATACTGTATATACTATACTGTATATATATATATTCTTACACTGCCTGCACTGACTCTATATACTGTACACTGAATGAGCTGTATATATAGTCTGCACTGAATGCAGCGTTTATATATATAAGGCATTTATATATAGGCTACACTAGATCTATATACTACACTGTCTGCACTGACTGTATATACTCTACACTATGTCTATATACTATACTGCCTACACACCACTAACTAACCTAGCTAAACTAGCTCAATGCTCCAGTCTCCACGTTCACAGTTCACACACTACATACAGCTGCTGTTCAAGCAGCCTTATATAGTGTGGAGCATGGACTGAGGCCCCTGAGTCATGATTGGCCAAAAGCACCCTGCCTATGGCCAATCATGGCTCTCACAGCAGAACGCGTTGTGATTGGCCAAAGCATGCAGGTCATGTGCATGGTTTGACCAATCAGCGGGTGCTATTCCCCGCGGTCTCACACTGCATTATGGGGCGCTCGAATTTGCCACGAACGCCCCATAATGTTTGAGATTCTGTGAATGGCGAACGCCTAATGTTCGAATTGAACTTACGTTCGACTCGAACATCAGGCCCATCTCTACTAGGGTTGATGTTTACCTTGTGGTAAGTTGTAGTTAGCTGCCTGTACAGATTGTGATTTTACTTCTCTTTACTAGGGGGATGGTGATATGTTAGGACTTTTGCTGTTGCACTGTGATATTCGAGTTGTGGCCTGGTGGTGGCCATGCATTTGAACACATGAACTCAATTACACAGTGCCCTCCGCTCAAGTAGGGGAACATGTGCAGGCATTTGCAGATCTGTGGCAGGGGAAGGTAGAGGACAAATGGGTCCTTTCTATGGCTGCTCACAGTTAAAAGTGATAAATATGGGAATTTCCCACTCAGATTTTTTTTTTATGCTTTCAAATGTTTTTATGAATCCACATGAAGGAGTATGGCTGGTGTAGGCTTTTGATAATTTTCTTCTTAGGGATTGATTGTGCCAGTTCCAAAGGATGAATGGTCACAGAGTTTACATTTTTTTTCTATGGTCCCAATCCAAAGCGATGCTCAACCTAAGCTGGACCTCAGGAGTCTCAGCAAGTTTCTGCAGTTGTGGAGTTTTCAAATGGCATGCATTTGCTCCAGCCAGAAGAGTTCCTGGCTTTAGTGGACATAAAGTATGCTTGTCTACATGTCCCAATCTTCCTCCACGCCAGGGGGATTTCCGGTTTGCAGTAGCAGACTGACATTTTCAGCTCGTGGTCCTGCCATTCAGATTGTTCTTGACTCCTGGTAATATGAGGGTCTTGGGCTTGTTTCTAGGCTTCTTAAGGGTTCAGGGGGAAATTTATTATTCTATAGCACAACGTGACTCTCATGGTATGCACTCTGGAGAGGTTTAGCAGGTCTCCCAATTTTCATAAATCGTCTTGATTCCAGCTCCTTTAACCACTTGCCTACTGGACACTTTTAGCCCCTTCCTGCCCAGACCAATTTTCAGCTTTCAGCTCTGTCACATTTTGAATGGCAATTGCGTGGTCATGCAACACTACACCCATATGATTTTTTTTTAGTTTTTTCACACAAATAGAGCTTTCTTTTGGTGGTATTTAATCACCACTGAGTTTTTTTATTTTTTGCTAAACAAACAAAAACTTTTTTGAAAAAAAACCAAAAAATTTTCATAGTTTGTTATAAGATTTTGCAAACAGGTAATTATTCTCGTCCACTGATGTGCGCTTATGAGGCTGCACTGATGGGCACTGATAGACTGCACTGATGGGCACTGATGAGCACTGATGAGACAGCAGTGATGGGCACTGATAGATAGCACTGATGGACACTGATGAGGAGGCACTTATGAGGCTGCACTGATAGGCGGCACTGATAGGGGGCACTGAAGGGCACTGATAGGTAGCACTGATAGGTGGCACTGATGAGCAATGATAGGTGGAACCAATGGGCACTGATAGACGGCACTGATGGGCACTGATAAGCACTGGTAGGCAGCACTGATAGGCAGCACTGATAAGTGACACTGATGAGGAGGCACTAACGGGCACTGATTGGTAGCACTGGTGGCCACTGATTGGCAGCATTGGAGGGCACTGATGGGACTGCACTGATAATCAGACAAACAAAGATGTACCTCATCACCCCCCACAATTACTTCTAATCAGTGTCTGCCTGAGTTATAGGAGGAGTCCTTTTAGTTCTCCCACAAAAAAGGAGTGTATTTCTCCCATGGTTGAGAAGTGGGATTTTTTATTCTATGGTTAGTGTAGAACCCACTGAAAATGGGGGACTTTGACACAGTAGTGGGCTTAAGCACTGTATTGCCATATGGCAGGGGTGTCAAACTGATGGCTCCTCCAGCTGTTGCAGAACTACAAATCCCATCATGCCTCTGCCTGTGGGAGTCATGCTTGTAGCTGTCAGCCTTGCAATGCCTCATGGGAATTGTAGTTCCTCAACAGCTGGAGGGACGCCAGTTTGACACCTGTGCCATATGGTATAACCAAATCCCCATATTTGCTTATTTGCTTATTATGTTCAGGTGTTTTAAATAGCCTTGTAGGATTTAAATGACATTTTTGTATGCGCTGTAATCTGCTGTTCTGCACTGATAATCAGAACACAAATAATCAGTGCCCTGATTATCAGTGCTGCTGATATCCCTTTAACACACACCAGTTATAGGCAAATAGACTGTAAGAGAAATACATTTAGCATGGGAATTTCCCCAGAACTTAGTGAATGATGTGAGAATCTGCTGACTTTCTTCATTCAATCATATGCAAGCAAAAATACTGCTTTGGATGATGTGGAAAAACGGCACTACTGTGTTTGAGAAGCAGTGGGATTATAAACTGTATGGTGTGAGTGGCGGCAGCTCCTCTAAATTAACAAGGTCCTGGTGCCCTTGTAGAAGGTACTGTGGAAAATGAGGAGGTGAGGGCGCCAGCCTGAGGCAAGTGTGAGTGGTGAATGAAATTATGTGGTTTTGATAAAGGGGTGAAGCTCTGAAACGCGTAAACCACATCCACAGTCACACCCATTCACATCACCACGCCATCCTTGTGGTGTGAGGAACTCACTGTGACTATACTGGAGTCGGGAGACCAGCCGGGAATGCCGGTGCACTGCAGGGCACTGATCTGTTCCCACTCGGTCCCAATCAGCCAGCCTTGCCATATTCTCTCACACGCTTGGATTCATCCACAGGCAAGCTCCACACTGCCTCCCTACCCAGTACAGCATGGCGCTGCCTCCTCTGGACACCATTGAGCCGGTTCCCGCAGTTTCCCAAATTCTGGATGGACATTATACTGCACCAGCATCACATCTTAACACTCTCGGTGCTGTTCAAACCTTTTTGCTGACCGCTGTGTCACCTACCACCTACAGCTTCATCTACACCATCCATCAGCTGCAGCCCAGCGGACATTGCATCCGATCCAACCCGTGATCATTACCCGTTCTACCTGCACCACCTCCCCAGGATCCATTGTCTCCCTGACCCAGGCAGTTGTTCTTTGATTCACCGTAAGATGAATGTTTCACTTTTTATTCCATTCTTTCAAAAGTGTTTTTTTTTTCTCTCCATATAACCCATGGTCTTATGTTTTACACACCACATCATTTCATTCACCACTCACACTTGCCTCAGGCTGGTGCCCTCACCTCCTCATTTTCCACAAAAATACTGTTTTCTTCTCTTTTCCTTGCACGTGTTTGGGTATTCTTTGCAGAGTAAACATTCATTACATTTATTAAGCTCTGGGGAAGGTTCCCTTGGGGTCACTGATCTTCTATGGCGAGATTCACTGTGGACTTAGCTGGCAAGAGAATTCCCCAAAAAGTTCCAGAGGTGTATGGATGAAAGGGGCTTTTATAACTTTTTAACCTGAATAGTTAAGAAAGTTGTTACGTTTTTTTTCTGTTGACTAGCTTAAACGTGTGCTGGCAACCCCTTTGTGCTGCTTTTGTTTTTTTTCCGTATTTGGTGCTGACAGCTGATTCTTACTTTCCAGTGTCTTGTACTTTTAAAGAAGGAGCTGCTTCCAGATGAGCCTGCTCTTAATTTGTGCACTGCTTATGGTATATATGTTCTATAGTTGGGAATTCAGTTTGAAGTTAGGGACCACACTCTACAGAGGTATGTGGCTTTAACATACTGTATATTAATAATGTATGCAACAAAAGTCTCTGTTTGTCAGTTTAAAAAAACACAGTTTAGTTAGGCCTTTTCTGCTGGCTAGTGTGTCGGGCACCCCCCTTGCAAATATATATACACTATATTACCCAAAGTATTGTGACACCTGCCTTTAAACGCACATGAATTTTAATGGCATTCCAGTCTTAGTCCGTAGGGTTAAATAATTGAGTTTGCCCACCCTTTGCAGCTATAACAGCTTCAACTCTTCTGGGAAGGCTGTCCACGAGGTTTAGGAGAGTGTCTATGGGAATGTTTGACCATTCTTCCAGAAGTGCATTTGGTGTCAGGCACTGATGTGGACAAGAAGGCCTGAGAAAGTCTGTGCTGTAATTCACCCCAAAGGTGTTCTATTGGGTTGAGGTCAGAACCCTGTAGAGGCCAGTTAAGTTCCTCCACCCCAAACTCGCTCATCCATGTCTTTATGGACCTTGCTTTGTGCACTGTTCCCACAAAGTTGGGAGCATGAAATTTTCCAAAATGCCTTGTTCTGCTGACGCCTTAATTCCCTTCACTGTAACTAAGGGACCAAGCTCAGCTCCTGAACAATAACTACACACCATAATCCCCCTCCACCAAATTATTTGGATCAGTGCACAAAGCAAGGTACATAAAGACATGGACAAGCATTTTGAGGTGGAGGAACTTGACTGGCCTGCACAGAGTCCTAACCTCAACCTGATAGAACACTTTTTTGTCGACCATGGTGTGATCTGAGTGGAACCCGTCTTGTTAAACCACTGGTAAACCATGGTCTTGGTCACCGTGCTGCAGCTCAGTTTCAGGGTCTTGGCAATCTTCTTATAGCCTAGGCCATCTTTGTGTAGAGCAACAATTCTTTTTTTTCAGATCCTCAGAGAGTTCTTTGCCATGAGGTGCCATGTTGAACTTCCAGTGACCAGTATGAGAGAGTGAGAGCAATAACACCAAATTGAACACACCCGCTCCCCATTCACATCCGAGACCTTGTAACACTAACGAGTCACATGACACCGGGGAGGGAAAATGGCTAATTGGGCCCAATTTGGACATTTTAACTTAGGAGTGTACTCACTTTTGTTGCCAGCGGTTTAGACATTAATGGCTGTGTGTTAAGTTATTTTGAGGGGGCAGCAAATTTACACTACAAGCTGTAGACTCACTACTATACATTGTAACAAAGTGTAATTTCTTCAGTGTTGTCACCTGAACAGATATAATAAAATATTTACAAAAATGTGAGGGGTGTACTTTTATTTCTCCTTCAAATCCTAAACCTCCTAAGAATTCACAAAAGACCCTTATCCAGTCATGCAGGATAGGTGGCCAGGAAGAGTGTGGTGGCAGTCATGCACCACCTGAACCATACAAGGATATGTGCATGAGGCATGTGTACAGCCCTGCTGCTGCCTCTGCAGCTACAGCTCATACTTACATGTAACAAGCCCATCACCACTTCCCGCCTGGCCTATAGCACAATGACGGCCGGGCGGTGGTTCCATTATCCTGACTGGACATCTATTGACGACCTCAGGATAACCTGCGTTTGCGCGCCTGCAGGAGTGCGCATCGTGGCGATCGGTGGTGCGGCGGGTCAGTCCATCAGAAGCTCTTTACCGCGTGATCAGCCGCGACCGATTACGGCTGGTCACTGTGTACACAGTTCGAACCGCTTATCGGCTTTTCCTCTACTCGCATCTGCAGACTTGAGTAGAGGAGAGCCGATCAGTTGCTATCCTGACAGGAGGGGTCTGTGCTGAGTGTTTATCAGCGCACCCCCCCCCCTGGGATCCCACCCAGGACCACTAGGGATGCCACCCAGGGACCACCAGGGAGCCAATCCTAGACCACCAGGGAACCCATCCTAGACAACCAGATAAGGGGCACAATGCCCAACATGGATGGCACTCAGTGCCAACTTCAGATGCCACCCTAAACCACCAGGGAATGAACATCTTACAGTGCAATCTGCAATTGCCTCCCACCAGTGCCCATCAGTGCCACCTAATGCCCACCAGTGCTACCTGCCAGTGCCACCTATCATTGCCCATCAGTTCCACCTATCAGTACCCATCAGTGCTGCATATACGTGCCTCATCATCAGTGCCCTTCAGTGCCCGTCAGTGTAGCCTCCCAAATGTTCTTATTTACAAAGTTTTGTGACACAAACAGTAAAAAACTTTTTTTATTTAAAATTTTTAGGGCTTTTTTTATTTGCAGCGCAGAAAATAAAAACTGCAGAGGTGATTAAATACCACCAAAAGAAAGCTCTATTTGTGGGAACAAAATGATAAAAACAAATTTTGGGAACAGTGTAGCATGACGGCACAATTGTCATTCAAAGTGCGACAACGCTGAAAGTTGAAAATTGGCCTGGGCGGGAAGGGGGGGTAAGTGCCCAGTATTGAAGTGGTTAAAGAGGCCTGGTGGGCTTCAGGCAGCTGTCACATATGCTGAGTGATTAAGTGATTTGTCACTTGCTGCATTTGCAAATAATAATTTTTTAGACAAACAGGTTTGTTCTGAAAATGTATTCAGCAAGGCAACAAACAAGTACAATTCAATGACGGAAGGCTTTGTACAATAACTTTGTACAACAAGTTCATAATATAAAACATAGCTGCTTGTCTGAGTCACTAGCAAAACGTATGTCAGTTCCTGACTTATAAGGTGGCCCTAATGGGTTTCCCAAAACAAACAGGCAGAAGATGTGCCATGTACCTTTTTTTAGTGTTCTGTCAACAGTCAGCCTTTTCACCTAAGAGCAGGCTTTCACAGCAGAGCAAGTGAGAGAAAAAAAATATCTGTCAGCTCACATATAAAAGGGCCTGTTCACAGCTGGAACTCATTAATTAGGTCTAGCTAACAGGTAAGATGTGGATTTAATGCTTGATCACCCCCTAAGCTCTACAGAGTCTCCAGGCTCCAGGACACAGAACAGAACTTAATAAGATATGGGAAAACAAAACATTTGTATTCCCAAACAAATGCAAAGCCTGGATCCTGAAGCCTGGAAAACCTAACTGACACACATACACTGTCCTCAATAATACCAGCCAGTGCCTCAATTAAAAAAATGATATATACATATTCTCAGATAACAAGGAAAACTTGCCACAAATTTGTGGCAGTGTGGAATTGCAAGTCTGTTAACGTGCTGCACATTTTCACTGGCAAGTTCTACACTCGCAGAGCACTTGAAGCACAAGTTCTAGTTGACACTTTTCCAATTTGTAGCAAATTTGCATGGCAAGTCTCTAGCAAGAGCAAAGTTGCATTGGTGGGTCTACAGCAAGAGCTCTGCAAGTCTACAGCATGAACATTTAGCCAAGGTGACCCTCTGGTAGGATGACTATTGCACAACATAACTGAACCAGAACTTGCAGAAGACTTGCAGAATGTTTGCAAAGAAAGTTGATCTGGAGTCATGCAATGAGGACTTTAATTCATTCAATTCAATTCATTTTCAAACTATTGGCACCCCTGCATATTCTGTCAGAAAATGCACCACTTTGCCCAGAAAATTGTTACAATTACAAATGTATAGACATCCTCATGTTTATTTCTTTTGTTTGTATTGGTATGACACAAAAAAGAAGTGGAGAAACAAAAACCCAAATCTGACACATTCCACACAAAACTCCAAAAATGGATTGGGCAAAATTATTGGCACCCTCAATTTAATATTTAGTAGCACGCCCCTTGGAAAAAATAACTGAAATCAATTGCTTCCTGTAACCATCAATGCATTTCTTACACCTCTGTACTGGAATTTTGGACCACTCTTCTTTCGCCAACTGCTCCAGGTCTCTCAGATTTGAAGGGTTCCTTTTCTCAACTGCTGTTTTGAGATCTCTCCACAGGTGCTCTATGGGAATTAAATCTAGTCTCATTGGCTAGTTTAATACTCTTCAGTGCTTTGTCTTAAACCATTTCTGGGTGCTTTTTGACATGTGCTTTGGGTCATTGTCCTGCTGTAAGACCCATGACCTCTGATGGAGACCCAACTTTCTGACATTGGGCCATACATTGCACCCCAGAATTCTTTGCTAGTCTTCATATTTCGTAATGCCATGCACACAGTCAAGGCATCCAGTGCCTGAAGCAGCAAAGAAACCCCACATCACTGAACCTCCACCATGTTTGACTGTAGGGACTGTATTCTTTTCTTTAAAGGCCTCATTTCTTTTTCTGAAAACAGAAGAAAATAGAATGATGGGCTTTACCAAAAAGCTGTCATTTTGTTTCATATGTCCACAGCACATTCTCCCAAAAGGATTTTGACTTTCTCAGGTATGTTCTAGCAAACTCCAATTTGGCTTTTTTATGTTTCTGTGTCAGCAGTGGGGTCCTCTTTGGTCTCCTACCATAGCATCCCTTTTCATTCAGATGTCGACATATAGCGCAAGCTGACACAGTTGTTCCCTGTGCCTGAAAGTTAGCTTGAATTTGTCTGGAAGTTAATCATAGTTCTTTATCCAGCATTTGAACAATCCTTTGTTGCTAATCTCCCTGGACGTGGACGAAAGAAAAAAAAATGATGAAAGATTGCTACAGTGCCATGGGCTGTAAACCTCTTGAAAAATGTTGCACACAGTGGACACAGTGACATTAAGATCTCTGGAGATGGACTTGTAGCCTTGAGATTGTCCATGCTTTTCCACAATTTTTGTTCTGAAAGAGAAGCACAACAGAAAGGTTGAGTCAATTTTTCAACATTGTAACGGGTTGGCGGTGTGATTTCTATATTGTCAACTAGGGATGAACTGTCGGTTCTTGGCTGTTCGGCCATTTGCTTAATTTAGAACATTATGGGGTGTTCGCTCCAAATTCGCGCGTCCCATAATGCATTGCTAGACCACGCAAAATGCCGGCCGCTGATTGGCCTTTGGTCAATCATGTCTCAGGGGTCTTCGAGTATATACAGTCAGTGCAGGCTGTGTAGTATATGAATCTAGTGCAGAGTATATACAGTCAGTACAGGCAGTGTAGTATATAGATCTAGTGTAGCCTATATACAATCAGTGCAGGCAGTGTAAGAAAATATATGTACTGTCTATAGTATATACTGTATATATAATACACTGCATTTAGTGTAGATTATATATACAGCTCATTCAGTGTATAGTATATAGAGTCAATTTAGGCAGTGTTAGAATATATATGTACCATATATAGTATATATATATATATATAAAAAGGCCAGTATGGTGGCCTGAATTTATGGGAGGAACCCGGGGGGTATTTAAGCAGGCCACTCACCTGTGGTCTTTGTCTGTTCCAGTGCACAATACCACATGTCACTAGCCCGGCTCTTACCAGCTCACTTTGTGTTCGTAAGTCTGTGCGTTCGATTACCAGTGTGTTGCAGCCTCTCAGTTCGTGGTCTTTGTCGGCGGTTCTCGTTCGCTGTTGCAGGTAGGTTTCAAACCTTTTCGTTTCATATGCAATGTTACAATTCATTATGTTTCCTATCCTGCACCTCTTTTGTACTTTGCTGCCTCCGAGTTATTGTCACTCGTGTCCCGACATCATTCGACACAGGCGCAGTAGATTTGTAGGTTTCCTTTGCCTTGTTTGTCATCCCATCCACAACATACGATTCGTTCATAGATCCAAGCCTCTGAGTCACGGTCGGTCGTTGTCCGATATCACTTGACTTCGTTGCTCATAGGATTCACTGTCTATGGGGCTGCCATTTTACCCATTTGGAGATTAGCACTGGTTCTGTGACTGATCCAGGTGGTAATTAGACCCACCTGGTGCACTTTCATTAGCTTTGGGGTTTGGGTGGTTGGCAGGTGTTCAGTTTTGAAGGGGGGGTGGCCCCCTTACACTCTACGATGGCCCGATTCGAACCCCAATCGCATCGATGACAGTGTTTCGTATCGTCGGCATGACGCAATTTGCCAGTTGTCACACACATCACAAGCGTCCTGCAGCTGGGTCTCCTTTTTTGTGAGGCTCCTGCCACAAGCAACCAGTCATTACTCAGACCATTCATAAGGTTGCACCTACTCAAACACACAGGATACTCCAGCTTCGTAAACTCCGACCCGTGTCTGCACGATTTGTCCTCATCTTCGCCTCCCTGCTGAGACTACTTCCCCACAATCGTTGCAAGCACATCTCCAGTAGCACATGATCCTACCACTCATTGTCTCCAGTGGCACACAGTTCAGTCACCCACGTCTCTTGTCTGTCATTTCTCCCTTAGCTCAGTTGAGTTCAGGTTGTTCAATCCTGCATTAGGTTGAAAGTGCTTTCTATAAAAAAAAATAAAAAAAAAACGAAAAAAAAAAATCACACCCTTCAGCCAATTTGGATCCATTGCATTACTCTGTAGCCAATTTGTATCTGATTCATTTCATGCATATCTCAACCAATTTGCATCGGTCATGTCATTCACTCTACAACCGATTCGTATCAAAACCATTGCATTCTTACTACAGTCTGGTTCTAGCCTAGTCGCGTCGGCGGCACAATGGTTTGTATCGGATGCATTACACACAGCGATTCACATCGGTTCATTTACCCTTTTCGTACCATTTCCCTACCTACAGATTCACATCGGTTCATGCCATACCCTACAGTCGATTTGCATCGGCTCATGATGCTTACCCTCCAACCGATTCGTATTGGTTCATGTCATTTACTCTGTTCATGTTGTTTACCCTACTTACCGATTCATATTGGTTCTGTCCTACCCTATATCCGATTCGTATCGAATCCTTTTTGCTCACTCATCTCAGCCTGATTCGAATCTAGTTGCATTGGCGGTAAACACTTCTTTTTGGATATACTGCACACATTGATTCGTATCGGATTCATTTCTCACACTCTCAAACACAGCTACTACCGGTTAAAATCACAGTTGCAGTCCTACATATTCAATTTTCTGCTATCATTTTCTCCATTCGCTTATCAGTAGGTTATTTTCTTGCAATCATTGCAAGCATGCCCCAAAAGACTGCACAGACTTTTGTGATCATTGCAAGCATGTCTCCAACTGCACTACATCTTGCAGTTGTTGCAAGCACTGATACTGAAATACAAATTATTACAGTCACTGTAAATACATCTTTAGTGACATTTCCAACTTGCAATCGTTGCAAGCATGCATCTCAGCATAACTCCTTGCAATCATCGCAAGCACGTGTATCAGCATAACTTCTAGCAAGCACATTCCAGTCTTCAAAAGAAAAAATAAAAGGCAGAAAAAAAAATGCAGAAAAAAAAAGGCAAGAAAAAATAAAAACAAAAGACGCCTCTGCGAATCAAGCCACCCACACGTG
>BLSH010017301.1:385397-395446 GCA_018402905.1 Glandirana rugosa | reverse complement strand
GCCCCCCCCCCCCCCCCCAGCTCTCAGTTGCCACACAGACCATACATTCCACTCATTACACATCCACAGGCACCATGAGCCTCACAGCACTGCCTCCCTCGTGAGTGCTCTGCCACAAGCTCATTGTCACTTTTTTTTTTTTTTTTAAATATTTTTTATTGGTTTTCAAATAGTACAAACAGGCATATATGCGGTGCAACCGCTAAACCGGACAATGTTGATTTACAATATAACATGTAAAGAACATATGTTGAAGAAATGATTACAATAGTATATGATCAACAGTCTACTGGCAAATGAATATTAGTCCTTGATAATGTGTTCTGGCTATAAAACAATGAGTCCAAAGGTGTAGAGGCACAACAAAAGTATTATCATATGCAACATCAGCAGGTATTCGTCTACAGTTGTGTTAGAACCGAGCAGAGTGATTTAGGCGGGGGATAGAGGGGGGATTACCTAATAGAATTATGACAATTGTCGTGTGATGCCGTGTGATTTATTGGTATACCAGGAGACACAGGGTCTCCACATGCGTTCAAATGCTTTAGAGGACTTTTTGTTAGGGGTTAATAGGCGTTCATAGAGGTAGTGTTGCTGTATTGTGTTGATAGTCTCAGAGGTGTTGGGGGCTAGGTCTTTTTTCCAGTGTCTGGTGAGAACTATTTTAGCAGCAAGTAGAATGTTGGCGACTAAGCCTCGGTACTCCACAGGAATCTGATCTATTCCCAAGTTAAGAAGTGCTAAGGCTGGATCGGGGGGAATCAGTACTCGTGTTATTTCCGCCATTATTATGAAGATCCTTTTCCAATAACTTCGGATGTTTTTGCATGACCAAAGAATATGTGTAATGGTTCCATTGTCTCCACACTGTCGCCAGCACAATGGGGAGCTCGAGTTAAAAATTTTTGATAATCTATAAGGTGTGAGGTACCACCTATGCATTATTTTAGAGCTAACTCCCAGTGGCCGACGCAGTGTGTAGTGCAATAAGAATGTTTTATGGCCATAGTCCATTGTTTTTCCGAGAAAGACATGTTTAAGTCTTTTTCCCATTTTTCCATGTTTATGGTTTTTTGGAATGAGGATTTATCTTGTAGCCAGTTATAGATTAGAGAAGTGCCACTTATATGTTTATGTGAGTTAGAGTAGTGCTGCCATATGCGTGAGTGGATTGTCGGGTTTGGAGGGGGAGATGTGTTTAAGAATCTGTGTATTCTATATAGACTAGAATACATGTTTGTGGGGATAGAGAATTTGGTTTTGATTTCGGTGAGGGAAAGGAGTTTCCCCTTATTGTATAAGTCGTTGATCCGCATGACTCCTTTTTTTTTCCCATTCTTTTGTGTTCAAGTCTCTTATAGTATGTTGTAGAGTGGATATAGGTAATTCTATTTTAATTGTGCAGGGGGATTCTTGAGTGGGCCGTGTGATTGCTCTCCACGCCAGCAAGGATGCCCTTGTTGTCGGTGGTGCTGATTTGAGATCGACAGGTTTCCATAGGTCAGCGTATAGTAGTGAGCTTAAGTCTGATGTGTTGTTCAGTGAATTCTCTATATCAGTCCAGAGAGGCTCATCTGATCTGCTAAACCAGTGTTTTAGGTGGTCCGCATGTACCGCCGTGTGGTAGTCCTTTATGTCTATCATTCCCATACCACCAACTTTCCTATGTTTGGTCAGGTAAGAGTGAGAACATCACGCTTTTTTACCTTGCCAAATGAATTGTTTCAGCATTGAGTTTAGATATTTTAAGTAGGTCGGTTTTAAAGGAGT
This sequence comes from Glandirana rugosa, assembly GCA_018402905.1. Taxonomy (NCBI): domain Eukaryota; kingdom Metazoa; phylum Chordata; class Amphibia; order Anura; family Ranidae; genus Glandirana; species Glandirana rugosa. The sequence goes on along the minus strand of BLSH010017301.1, from coordinate 393,673 downwards.
GTGAAGGGCTCTGAAGACATATAAAATTTGGGGCAGGATCATCATCTTAAACGCTGCCAGTCTACCCACCCATGAGAGTTCCGTCTTTGCTAGATTTTTTAATTGATTATTTAATTTAGATATTAATGGTTTGTAGTTGGCTTCATCCAAGGATGTACATGGCTGGGTAATGGAGATGCCTAGGTATGTGATCTTCCCCTCGGCCCATGTGTATGGGAGTTTTCCATTCAGTATCTGCTTTGTTTTATTTGCAATGCCAAGATTTAATATTAGAGATTTTGAGAAGTTTACTTTATAGTACGATATATGGCTAAATTCTGACAACAATACATGGACTCTAGGCAGCGAGATCAGCGGTTTGGTCAACATTAATATAATGTCGTCTGCAAACAGGTTGATTACATGGTGTCTATTCTTCATGAGGAACCCAGAGACTGATGCGTCTGTGCGTAAACGCTCTGCTAGAGGTTCAATCATAAGATTAAAGATTGTAGGGGAGAGCGGACATCCCTGCCTAGTGCCATTAGTGATACTGAAGGGTTTCGATAGTAAATTCTCTGTGTACACCTGTGCCGAGGGGGAGGAGTAGAGAGCTAATATTGCTGAGAAGATCATACCTCGCAGTCCAAACTTACTTAGAGTCTGATGCATATAGCCCCAATGTACCCTGTCGAACGCCTTCTCCGCATCAATTGAGAGAAGCAGAGAAGGCGTTCGACTGCGTTCGGCCGAGTATACCACATCAATCACTCTCCTAGTCGCGTCAGATGTTTGCCGGCCCTGGACAAATCCCATTTGATCGGGTTTTATGAGTTTGGGATTACCTCTTTTAGTCTGTGAGCGAGGAGCTTAGCATATAATTTAACATCTACATTAAGTAGCAATATGGGCCGAAAGTTGGCAGGTGTGTCGTTTGATTTCCCTGGTTTAGGAAGGGTAATGATTCGCGCTTTCAGCATTTCTGGTGGGAATGTAGCCCCGCATGCTGCAGCTGTGAAAACTCTGTTTAAGTAGGGGGATAACTTAGTATAAAAGGATTGGTAGTATTCACATGTAAACCCGTCGGGGCCGGGGGCCTTGCCAGATGGCATTGATTGTATAATTTTTACTATTTCTGGGTCTGTGAAGGGGCGGTTCAAGATCTCCAGTTCCAAAGGAGTGATGGATGGGAGATTTAGTTGGTCAAGGAATTTGGATATTGCTTCATTTGTGGGTTGGGGTGTGGAAGTGTCTTCTTTTAAATTATATAAGGACTGGTAGTAATCTGCGAAAGCATCTGCGATGTGTTGTGGATTGGTCAGTTTTTGTTTAGTGAGTGGGTGTATAAGGACCGGTATCCTAGATTTCGTTTTTTGGGCCTTGAGCTTAGATGCTAGGAATTTACCCGCCCTGTTGTGTAAGGAGTAATATTTTAGTTTGAGACGGTTAGTGAGTAAGGCATGTGTTTCTTGTAGTGTTGTACGGAGTTCAGCGCGTAGTTCAGTTATTTTATTGGCAGTGAGGGCATTAGGGTTATTTTTGTTTGACCTTTCTAAATCACGAAGGTCGGACAGAATTTGTTGTGTTCTATCCGATCTTCGCTTTATAATTCTAGCCCCCTGTTGGATCAAAATTCCCCTGATGTACGCTTTGTGGGCGTTCCACAAGTTGAATATATCCCCATTTGTGGAGGAGTTGTCCTTAAAGAAATTTTCTAAGTGGTTCTCAACGACCTCACTGGTGGTGAGGTCACTGAGAAGATTAGCATTGCATCTCCAAATGAAGTTGGTACATGGAGCATGCCCCTCAGAGATCGTGACCATGACCGCTGCATGATCCGACCATGTTATGTCTGCGATCTCCGAGCGGGACACTCGCTGCAGCAACCACTTATCTACTAGTATTAGGTCTATTCTAGAATATGTATTGTATCTGGGAGAATGATACGTATAGTCTCTCTCTGAAGCATGGAGAGATCTCCACGTATCATGCAGTTCCTCTCTATACAATAGGTTGGCCAGCGAGTGTGTTCTACTTCTCGTTTTGGCTGTGGAGTCTAAAGCTGGGTCAACCACTTGATTAAAATCACCACACAGGACTAGGCAGCCTTTCTTATGTTGGTTAACACATTTGAATAGTTTTCGATAGAAGGAGCCATGACCCGAATTTGGGGCATACACTCCCACTATCGTATATAGCTTACCGTTTATTGTGCCTACTAAGATGACATAACGTCCGTTAGAGTCCGTCTTAGAAAAATGAAGTTGGAAAGAGACAGAGTTCTTTATGGCGATTAGGACACCTCGTTTTTTTCTTTGTGAATTCTGCGGAAAAGATGAAGGGAAAGTTTTTTTGTTGTATTTTTGGCGCTTCCATCACTTTAAAGTGGGTTTCTGTTACTACCACTATGTCAGCCTTTGATGTTGAAGCTTCATTCCATAAAGAGAGGCGCTTGGATGGATGATTCAGTCCTCGAGCATTGATGGTCATCAGTTTAAGTGACATTCGTTTTTGGGTTCAATCCGATGTAGTGGAGCTCCTTGCATTGGGAGGTCCTTGTGATGTTTTTGTCTTTGTAAGAAAAGTTGAGCAATGACATTTGAGGGCTTCTTCGGTTCTTCGGTGTCATAAAGGTACAGGAAGGTGAGTGTTGAGTTAATTTAAGTGCTTCATATGGTCGCTCTGTAGTCAGCCAGTCGGCAGATTGAAATAGTGTCTGGAGCCAGTAGTTACTAGATAGAACAAATTGGATAAACCAAGAAAGAATGTAAAAAGGGTTCAACCAGGAACAAGGTGCAGGCATCCTGCATAACAGTGGGGGAAAAAGTGTCAGCTGGAACTTGGTGTAGCTATCGACCATCGCCTGAAATGTGGCTAGTGTTTTCCATGTTAGTTATGTTTGCCTCTAGAAGTTTTAGCTTTGTTGCTTTTTTTTTGTGGGTTACTTTGTTCCAATCCCACGAGGGTTTTGTAATCTGCTTTTCCAGTGTTGGTTCAGGAGCGTGTTCCGTTGTGATTTTCCACTCTCTAAGTTTTTGTAGGCCCTCCTGGAGGGAGGAAATGAGGTAAGAGGAACCTTCCCATGTGACCTTTAAAGTTGCCGGGTACTTCCATTGATATAGGATTTGGTGATTCCGAAGGGCTTTCGTTATGGATAGTAAGTTCTTTCTCTTTTGTAGAGTGAATGCTGAGAGATCTGGTAGGATTTGCAGGGGTATTGCTTGTTCCGGAAGGTGCTGCTTCTTTCGGAAGGCCAGTAGTATGGCTTCCTTAGCCTGGAAGTAATGCATCCTCAGGAGTACATCCCTGGGAATCTCCTCTGGAAGGAAGGAGGGCTTGGGAATCCTGTGGATCCTATCTATAGTTAGGTCAGAGTTCGTCAATGTGGGCACAGCTTTGTGGAATATGTCTCTGACATAATGAGACAGTTGTGCAGGTTGTACTGATTCCGGAATCCCCCTTATTTTTAAGTTATTGCGTCTGGAGCGATCCTCTAGATCCGCCACTTTAGCCTTCAACCAATCAATTTCTTCTGAGTGAGACGTGTTTGCATCCACCAGATTGTTATATGACTCTACACAGGTTCCCATAGTGTCCTCTAGCTGACCCACCCGATCCCCTAGTTCTTGCACTTCTGTGGTATATTGTTTGAAACATGCTAACATATCCGTCTGTAGGGAAGAACGTAGTGAGAGGAGCATGTCTTTCATCATAGTATCCGACATTGGTTGTCCGGTGGTCGGGAAAGAATCGATGGGGTCTGGGTTCTGGTCAGGATTCATTGTGGTAGTGTTGCTAAACTCCATTTCGGGTTCATCGGGGTTATCTGAGTCCCTGTCCCATCTTGGCCTAGATTTGGCGGGACTTTGCAGCTCTGGAGCTTCTGGAGTTGGTGGGTCTGCTGTTTTGTCCTCTGAGAATACAAAGGTGGCAGCTGCTATAGGTTCATCTTTAAGTGGCAAGGCCAAAACGGCGTCTCTATTGTGTTGTGCATCCTTGGTCAATCTTGGGAAGTAGCCAGGCATTTTTTGCAATTGCGGGTCCTCTCTACGTCTGCGGGACATTTTAGTGAGTGAAGTTGATGTAAAGTCCTTGCGGGAGAGGAGAGTGCTGTTCTAGGGCTTATTGTGATGCCACGTCCCAGGCTTTGGTGTACAGCTATATGGTCATCTTGTTGCTGACACGCCAGTGGTACTGAAACATAATGCTTGAGCACAGGAGAGATTTATAAGGTTAAGTGGGATTGCGTTTCTGAGTAAAAGACTTTGTGGGTACAGGTTAGGTGCAGGTTGGGTGTACCAAGATGGCCGCCCCGCCAGCCTGATTTGTCCTTATGGTACACTTTCTACTCTCTCCCAAACGTCACCAGGAGGGACAGGGGAAGCAACACTGATGTAGTGGGTCGCCTAGCCAGGGGATCCTATTGTGGTGTTGTTTTTCCCCCTTGTGATGGCTCGTTACCAGGCCGCAAGATGGCCGCCGCTGTGTACGGGTAGGCCGCAAATGGAGCCGGGGAGTCGATTTTGGGCTTTGGCCGATCGCGGGTGTATTTCCTCCGATTTTGGCCGTTTTTTTTTCCGTTCTGGTGTACAGTCTGGGTGAGGGTCTCCCTAGGGAGGTGTATGGCCTTGGATGCAGAGTGGAGCGGGTTCGGGTAGTATGTGGGCCGAAAATGCCGTTTTCTGTAATCGCTCGTCTTAGCCCTTCCAACCTTTCCCAAAATGTACCGTAGGGTGTTAAGGTCTTGTGCTAGTCTTTGGGAGACTCACCACTTCTCCTAGACGAAGGATGGCTGTGGATTTTTCTTTGCTTGGGCAGGAGCTCCTGTTCAGAGCTGCTTCCTCTCCTCGCGTCAAGCCACGCCCCCCCTCATTGTCACTTTTCATTACACAGGCACCACGAGTTCACGCAGTGCAGCCTCTCCCGCGAGTGCCCTGCCACAAGCTCACTGTCATCTTTCATTACACCGGCACCACAAGCCCCGCAGCGCAGCATCCCCCGCGAGTGCCCTGCCACAAGCTCACTGTTGCCTCTCATTACACATCCACAGGCACCACGAGCCTTGCAGCGCAGCCTCCCCCACGAGTGCCCTGCCACAAGCTCACTGTCACCTTTTTTACACAGGCACCATGAGCCCCGCAGCGTTGCCCTGCCACAAGCTCACTGTCGCCTTTCATTACACAAGCACCACAAGCCCCTCAGCGCAGCCTTTGCGCGAGTGCCCTGCCACAAGCTCACTGTCGACTCTCATTACACATTCACAGGCACCTCGACCCCCGCAGTGCAGCCTCCCGCGTGAGTGCCTTGCCACAAGCTCACTGTCGCCTCTCATTACACATCCACAGACACCACAAGCCCCGCAGCGCAGCCTCTCCCGTGAGTGCCCTGAAACAAACTCACTGTCCCCACTCATTACACTCATTACACATCCACAGGCACCACAAGCTTCCACAGCACAGCCTCCCCCTTTGAGGTCCCTGCCACAAGCTCTCAGTGGCCACTCATTCCACTCATTACTCATTCACAGACACCACAAGATTCCGCAACATGGCCCTCCCTCAAGGTTTCGGCCACAAGCTCAATAGCTACTCATAGTCTCTAGTGGCAGTCTACCTGGCCACTCACGTTTTCTATGTAGAGGGAAAAAAAAAAAAAAAAGGAAAAAAAAAAGAAGACTATCATACGGCTATGACCCCTCTTAACATGTTTTCAATCTCTACGATTCCATAGCAGGGCATGAAGTGGAGGGCCGGCACAGTCCATCTCCTTCATAGGCACCACTCTTGGCACTTACTCCTTGCAGGCTAGCCTACTTCCAGACTAATTGGCCCGAATCAGGTTGGTCAGTCATGTCTTTACCCTCTCGCAGGGCATACTAAGAGACAACCACGATCCCTATTAGGGATGCTTAATTTTTCCGTGAGGGTTATTCCTCAGGGGTGCTCCTTCATTGCACGCCTCTTGGTTTTCCTCTCTTAGGTACAAGACCTCGATCAAGTTCTCAGGCTGAACCCAGCAGCATATCAGATTTGACAATGTGGGACGAACTCCTTGCAAACTGGAAACAGCATATCCATGCTTATTCCATTAGCATCCTCTTCATCACCTTAGGTAGTTATGGATGCCGCAGCCTCCACAGGTTTAATCATTTTTGGCCATCACTGGTTCACAGGGCCATGGCCACCAGAAATACTTTGGATCCCCGGTTTTTCATTCCCCTTTTAACTCCATCCCATTGTGGCAGCAGCTCAGGTCTGGCGCCATACCTAGACAGGACAAACGGCGGTCTTCCTCACAGATAACCAGGCTACAGCCAAAGTTATAAACAAAAATAGGTCCAAGTCGCTCCTCATCAGGTCTTTCCTACGCAGGCTGATGCAGTCACCCCTGCAGCATCAATTTAATGTTCACTGCATGTATATTCCAGGCAAGTGCAACATCGCAGCGGACACACTGTCCAACTGAACCAACCCAATGACTACTTCTATCCCACCTTGGTCACAGCTGATGATAGATTAAAAGCTCACCTTCTCGATGCGACCCAGCTTGTTAACAATTCAATGTCCCGCAACACACTGAAGGCCTATCACATTGCTTGGAACACCTACTGCAGGTTTCTAGCCTCATGCCCCGGAGCAACCACAGGTGACGTTAAGCATGTCCTATCCTTCATATCGTACTGCCACACACAGCTTGATCTTTCTCATAACACTATCAGGATATACCTAACCAGTATCCAGCATTTTCTGTCCTTTCAGGACCCTGGAAAGCCATCTCTGTTATTGGCCCACACAGTCAGATCCCTACTACATGGCATCCAGAAGCATCAGGCCTGTAGTCAACGGCAAACGCGTGTCACTAGTGCCATCTTTAGGGACATGTCTAAATTCCTTGCACGTTACCCGTTCGGGGTTAAGGCCAGCCTGGTCATCCAAGCAGCCATATACCTGTCATTCTACGGCCTTCTGCGGCCTAGCGAGTTTACCTTTACCTTTAGTTCAGATGGTGTCAAGCGTGTGCAAGGTGAGGAGTACAAAGACAAGTGTGTCTTGCCTACAGTCAAGCATTGTGGTGAGAGTGTCATTGTCTGGGGCTGCATTAGTGCTGCTGGCACTGGGGAGCTACAGTTCATTGAGGGAACCATGCAGGGCTGGACTGGGACCACAATTTGGCCCTGGACTTCATCCAGACCGGCCCACTTTAATTTTGCAAACACGCACAAAAACAGTATAAAAACTATACACAATTGTGCAACAAAACATAAGTAAAAAAATGCACTATTGGGCATAGGACAAGGCATAGCCTCAGCAGTGCCCATCAATGCAGCCACACCAGTGCCCATTAATGTAGTCTGATCAGTCCCCATTAATGCAGCCTCACCAGTGCCCAATAATGCAGCCACACCAGTGCCCATTAATGCAGCCACACCAGTGCCCATTAATGTAGCCTGATCAGTCCCCATTAATGCAGCCTCACCAGTGCCCAGTAATACAGCCTCATCAGTGCCCATCAATGCAGCCACACCAGTGCCCATTAATGCAGCCTGATCAGTCCCCATTAATGCAGCCTCACCAGTGCCCATTAACGCAGCCACACCAGTGCCCATTAATGCAGCCTCACCAGTGCCCATTAATGCAACCACACCAGTGCCCATTGATGCAGCCTGATCAGTCCTCATTAATGCAGCCTCACTAGTGCCCAATAATGCAGCCACACCAGTGCCCATTAATGCAGCCTGATCAGTCCCCATTAATGCAGCCTCACCAGTGCCCATTAACACAGCTACACTAGTGCCCATTAATGCAGCCTCACCAGTGCCCATTAATGTTAGTCCCCCCCAGACTCCAGTACCTGGTCTGGGCAGTTCTTCTACCTAGGTCCTGGCTGAAGGTGGTTCCTCTGGACTGGAGACTGTTAGCCTGGGGGCGAGGTAAGCGGCGGCGACTCCCATACCCGTATCCAGCAATAAATTAATCCCCCACTGCATAGCTGTTTAAACAGGAAACTTCTCCTGGTCTCCCCTGCAGTGGCGTCACTAGGGTTGGTGACACCCGGTGCCGTAAACATGCTGTCACCCCCCCCGGCACTAAGCAGACTGTTGCGTCGGGGTGGCTCTCCACCCTTAACCTGCCACAATGGAGCAGGGATTGGACTGGGGGTATGAATGGAGTGGGATGGGATGGGGGGTGGAGCGGGATGCAAGCGTGATGGGATCAGGGGATGGAAGGAGCTGGGATGGGATTGGAGGGAATGGATGGAGCTGGGGTGGGATTGGGGGGAATGGATGGAGCCGGGAT
>BLSH010017301.1:361445-371807 GCA_018402905.1 Glandirana rugosa | reverse complement strand
TATATATATATATATATATATATATATATATATATATATATATATATATATATATATATATATATATATATACACACCACATATTGAGTTTCCACTATATATCTGTCCATACGGTATATAGTACACTTGACACTGTTTATTAAAATATATACAGTTTTTATCCCCTTAACCCCCAGAGCCCTTTTTTACATTTGTTGTTTACAAGTTAAAATCTTTTTTTTTTTTTTTTATCAAAAATTACATAGAACCCCCAAACAATATTTTTTTTTACAAACACCCTAGAGAATAAAATGGCAATCATTGCAATACTTTTTGTCACACAGTATTTGCGCAGCGGCCTTTCCAGCACTTTTTTTTTGGAAAAAGAATCACTTTTTTGAGTTAAAAAATAAGAGAACAGTAAAGTTAGCCCAATTTTTTGTATATTGTGAAACAGGATGTTATGCCGAGTAAATGGATACCATACATGTCACGGTGAAAATTGCGCACAAACTCCGGTACTTAAAAATCTCCATAGGCGAAGCTTTAAAAATGTTTAACGGTTACCAGGTTAGAGGTGCAGAGGAGGTCTTTTGCTAGAATTACTGCTCACACTCTGGCGCTTGTGGTGATACCTCACATGTGTGGTTTGAACACCGTTTTTATATGCGGGCGTGACTTACGTATGCGTTTTCTTTGCTGCACGAGCTCGCGGGGACGGTGACGATTTACATTTTTTTTTTTTTATTTTATTATATTTTTCATCTTAACACTGTTCCTTAAAAAAAAAATCTGATTACTTTTATTGCTATCACAAGGAATGTAAATATCCCTTGTGATAGTAATATACAGTGACAGGTACTCTTCACAGTATTCAGATCACCAAAAACAGCAATTCTGAATACTGCCATTTTTTTAAAACCGGCGCTGTTAGCCGCAGAGTAAATTGGAAGTGACGTTGTAATGTTGCTTCTGGGAATGTACGAAGGAGTCCCGATCTAAGCCGATTCCGCCTTCCACAGGGACTCCACACAGTGGCCACAAGCATCAGGTCGGAGCTCCGGTCTCCCGGTGGGACGGGTGGCCGGAGAAGAGCAGCGGACGGTGGCGGGAGGGGGGATGTCCCCTCCCGCTGCCTGGGATAACGACCTAGCAGCTCCCGAGCTGGATCGGCTGTTATCAACGGATAATGGCTGCCTGCTCTAAAACACGGTACCAGGGTATAGCCTGTCGCTGCAGACTATACCCTGATACTTCCACTTAAAGCAGCCACCATTTATAAACAGCGGTTCGTGTTAAGCAGTTACACTAATTTACAACAGCAGGGCCCGTTCCTGCGCCCAACAAAAGTAACTGCATAGGGTTACAGTTTTCTGGCTCCGACAACACCCAAGGCCCAATATTTCACCACCTGTTGGAATGGAGCATGTCATCACAATTTTTAACCACTTAATGCAAATCGTCGTTTATAAGCAGCTACAGGCTATACCCTGGTATCGTTTTTTAGAGCAGGTGGCCGGCTATCCGGTGATAATGGCGATCCAGCTCGGAAGCCGCTCGGTCTTTATCCCAGGGAGCGGGAGGGGCCAACCCCCTCCCGCCACCGTCCGCCGCTCTTCTCTGGTATCCTGTCCCACCAGGAGACCGGAGCTCCGATCTGATACTTCTGGCCGCTGTGTGGAGTCCCTGTGAAACGGGACTCCTTCGTACATTTCCCGAAGCAACGTCAGAACATCACTTCTGGTTTACTCGGCGGGAAACGTCGCCGGTGTTAAAAAAATGACAGTATTTAGAGTCACCGATTTTAGCGATCTGAATACTGTGAAGTCCAAAGGAGGGATGGGGGGTCTTTTAGACCCCCCATCCTTCCATAAAGTGTATCTGTCACCATATATTACTATCACAAGGGGTGATTTTTTTTTTTTAAAGGTACAGTTTTAAGAGGAAAAATATAATAAAAAAAAATTAAAGTGCCACTTTAACCAGGAGCTCGCGTAGCAAAGAAAACGCATATGTAAGTCAAGCCCGCATATGAAAACGGTGTTCAAACCACACAGGTATCGCCGCGATCGCCAGAGTGTGAGCAATAATTCTAGCAAAAGACCTCCTCTGCACCTCTAACCTGGTAACCGTAAAAATAATTTAAAGCGCCGCCTATGGAGATTTTTAAGTATCGGAGTTTGTCGCCATTCCGAAAGTGTGTGCAATTTTCAACCCTAAAATGTATGGTATCTATTTATTCGGCGTAACATCCTCTTTCACAATATACAAAAACATTGAGATAACTTTACTGTTGTCTTATTTCTTAACTCAAAAAAGCGATTTTTTCCCCAAAAAATTGCATTTGAAAGACCGCTGCGCAAATACTGTGTGACAAATAGTATTACAACGATCACCATTTTATTCTCTAGGGTGTTTGAAAAAAAATATAATGTTTGGGGGTTTTAAGTAATTTTCTAGCAAAAAAAAATGATTTTAACTTGTAAACAAGTGTAAAAAAGAGCTCCGGGCTTAAGTGGTTAAACTAATTTACAACATCAGGCCCAGTTCCTCTGTCCAACAAGAGTAACTGCAAGGGGTTACAGTGTTTTGGCACCTCCACAAGCAAGGCCCAATTTTTGGGCACCTGTTTCACTGGGGGCTTTCGTCCGAATTTGTAAACTAATTTACAACATCAGGCCCAGTTCCTCCGTCCAACAAGAGTAACTGCAAGGGGTTACAGTGTTCTGGCAAAGCCAACACCCAAGGCCCAATTTTTGGCCACCTGTTTGACTGGGGGCTTTCGTCACAATTTACATCAGGCCCAGTTCATCCGTCCAACAAGAGTAACTGCAAGGGGTTACAGTGTTCTGGCAACGCCAACAAGCAAGGCCCAATTTTTGGCCACCTGTTTAACTGGGGGTTTTCGTCACAATTTGTAAACAAATTTGCAACATAAGGCCCAGTTCCTCCGTCCAAAAAGAGTAACTGCAAGGGGTTACAGTGTTCCGGCACCGCCAACAAGCAAGGCCCAATTTTTGGCCACCTGTTTGACTGGGGGCTTTCGTCACAATTTGTAAACTCATTGACAACATCAGGCCCAGTTCATCCGTCCAACAAGAGTAACTGCAAGGGGTTACAGTGTTCTGGCAACGCCAACAAGCAAGGCCCAATTTTTGGCCACCTGTTTAACTGGGGGCTTTCGTCACAATTTGTAAACGAATTTGCAACATAAGGCCCAGTTCCTCCGTCCAACAAGAGTAACTGCAAGGGGTTACAGTGTTCCGGCACCGCCAACAAGCAAGGCCCAATTTTTGGCCACCTGTTTGACTGGGGGCTTTCGTCACAATTTGTAAACTAATTTACAACATCAGGCCCAGTTCCTCCGTCCAACAAGAGTAACTGCAAGGGGTTACAGTGTTCTGGCACCGCCAACAAGCAAGGCACAATTTTTGGCCACCTGCTTCACTGGGGGCTTTCGTCACAATTTGTAAACTCATTGACAACATCAGGCCCAGTTCCTCCGTCCAACAAGATTAACTGCAAGGGGTTACAGTGTTCTGGCACCGCCAACACCCAAGGCCCAATTTTTGGCCACCTGTTTGACTGGGGGCTTTCGTCACAATTTGTAAACAAATTTGCAACATAAGGCCCAGTTCCTCCGTCCAACAAGAGTAACTGCAAGGGGTTACAGTGTTCTGGCACCGTTAACAAGTAAGGCCCAATTTTTGGCCACCTGTTTGACTGGGGGCTTTCGTCACAATTTGTAAACAAATTTGCAACATCAGGCCCAGTTCCTCCGTCCAACAAGAGTAACTGCAAGGGGTTACAGTGTTCTGGCACCGCCAGCACACAAGGCCCAAATTTTGGCCACCTGTTTGACTGGGGGCTTTCGTCAGAATTTGTAAACAACAAGTGTAAAAAAGAGCTCCGGGCTTAAGTGGTTAAACTAATTTACAAAATCAGGGCCAGTTCCTCTGTCCAACAAGAGTAACTGCAAGGGGTTACAGTGTTTTGGCACCTCCACAAGCAAGGCCCAATTTTTGGGCACCTGTTTCACTGGGGGCTTTCGTCAGAATTTGTAAACTCATTTACAACATCAGGCCCAGTTCCTTCGTCCAACAAGATTAACTGCAAGGGGTTACAGTGTTCTGGCACCGCCAACACCCAAGGCCCAATTTTTGGCCACCTGCTTCACTGGGGGCTTTCGTCACAATTTGTAAACTCATTGACAACATCAGGCCCAGTTCCTCCGTCCAACAAGATTAACTGCAAGGGGTTACAGTGTTCTGGCACCGCCAACACCCAATGCCCAATTTTTGGCCACCTGTTTGACTGGGGGCTTTCGTCACAATTTGTAAACTAATTTACAACATCAGGTCCAGTTTCTCCTTCCAACAAGAGTAACTGCAAAGGGTTGCAGTGCTCTGGCACTGCCAACAAGCAAGGCCCAATTTTTGGCCACCTGTTTCACTGGGGGCTTTCGTCAGAATTTGTAAACTCATTTACAACATCAGGCCCAGTTCCTTCGTCCAACAAGATTAACTGCAAGGGGTTACAGTGTTCTGGCACCCAAGGCCCAATTTTCTGCCACCTGTTTGACTGGGGGATTTTATCACAATTTTAACTAATTTACAACAGCAGGGTCCACGCCAAAATAAACAAAAAAAATTACGTGTGGTTCCCCCAAAATCAAAACCAGGCCCTTCAGGTCTGGTATGGAATTTAAGGGGAACCCCATGCCAAAATTTTTTTAAAAATGACGCGTGGTTCCCCCCAAAATCCAAACCAGACCCTTCAGGTCTGGTATGGATTTTAAGGGGAACCCGTGCCAAATTAAAAAAAAAAATGGCGTGGGGCTCCCCCAAAATCCAACCCAGACCCTTATCTGAGCACGCAGCCCTGGCATGGCAGGAGGGGGTGGGGACGAGCGAGTGCCCCCCCCCCTCCGAACCATACCAGACCACATGCCCTCAACATGGGGAGGATGCTTTGAGCTTCCCCCCCAAAGCACCTTGTCCCCATGTTGATGGGGAGAAGGGCCTTATCCCCACAACCCTGGCCGGTGGTTGTGGGAGTCTGCGGGTGGGGGGCTTATCAGAATCTGGAACCCCCTGTAATAAGGGGGCCCCCAGATCCCGAACCCCCCCATGTGAATAGATTTGGGGTACTTTGTACCCCTATCCATTCACCAAAAAAGGAGTGTAGTGTAAAAAAAAACAATAGGCAGTTTTTGACAAGTCCTTTATTTTGTATTATAGCTCTTTCTTCTTTCTTCCTCCATCTTCTCCTGGCCTGCTCCTTCTTCTAGTCTTCTTCTTCTTTTAGTCTTCTTGCTTCCTCTCTTCGTCTTAGATTTCATCTACAAATACGGAAAGGTTTCTTCACAGTAAGAGCTGTGAAAATGTGGAATAGATTCCGTCCAGAGGTGGTTTTGGCCAGCACGGTTGATTGCTTTAAAAAAGGCCTGGATTCTTTCCTTAATGTAAATAATATAACTGGGTACGAACATTTTTAGGTAAAGTTGATCCAGGGTGAATCCGATTGCCTCTCGGGGAATCAAGAAGGAATTTTTTCCCCCGTTATAGCAAATTGGATCACGCTTTGCTGGTGTTTTTTGCCTTCCTTTGGATCAACTGTGGATGAAGGATTGTATATGGGATTATTTGGTTATATATATATATATATTTTTTTTTTTTTTTGGTTGAACTGGATGGACTTGTGTCTTTTTTCAACCTGACTAACTATGTAACTATGTAACTATGACCGGGCCAGGAGAAGATGGAGGAAGAAGAAAGAAAAAAGAGCTATAATACAAAATAAAGGACTTGTCAAAGTCAGTGAAGACAATGATCCGACTTTCATCCGACTTCAATGCTTTTCAGTGAGCTAAAGTGGGATCAAAGTCGGACAAAAGTAGTACAGGAACCTTTTTCAAAGTCGGTTCGACATTGAAAAACACAAGTCGGACAAGTTAAGACGGCTCTCATAAGGAATCATTGTTTTTATGACGTAATGCGACTTGTGCTCACAATGTCTGTCCGAGAATCGGACTAGTGTGAACCCAGCCTGAATCCTTCTTTGTCAGCTAGTTTGATGATCACATCCTGCCATGCTGACAACGTATCTAGGGCCTGCCTTTCTGTCTCCATGAGATTATTTGGCACATGTTCTGTCCTTTTAATTGCTAAAAAGAAGTTTGAAATAATTTTTCTACTTTCCTAATGTGCATTTTAGTTGGCGGAAATGTGGTAGGTGGATTGACACTGCTTATTTCTCAAATCTATTACGTTACTTACTATCAGTCTAGAAGTAAATAGTATTTTAGGGCGTTTACCCACAAATAATACATATCCAGTTTCAAAGTAAATATATTCATCCTAGACTTTGGACAAAAGCCCAAACCCTTATTTATTACAGAAAGTTAAAAAGTATTCAGACCTACAGAAGAGCTATTGTGGACTACGTTTGCCTCCATATCTGTTCTTGCCCTGAGTTGTTGCTCGATTGTTTCAGCCTTCTCCAGTGCTGTCTCCCTCATCTTCTAGGTTTATTATCAGGGATTGTGACGAGCCATAAAAGAAAAAAATTGTGCAGCAGCGGATGAGCCAGATGAATTATATGACAGTAACAAAGATTGTCTATTTGCTTGTGCAGACACAAAAGGTGCTCTTGTTCAGCCTGCAGTGGATCATGACCAGTTGTACAGTATCTCACAAAAGTGAGTACACCCCTCACATTTTTGTAAATATTTTATTCTATCTTTTCATGTGACAACACTGAAGAAATTACACTTTTCTACAATTTAAAGTAGTGAGTGTACAGCATGTATAACAGTGTACATTTTCTGTCCCCTTAAAATAACTCAATATACAACCATTAATGTCTAAACCGCTGGCAACAAAAGTGAGTACACCCCTAAGTGAAATTGTCCACATTGGGCACAAAGTGTCAATATTTTGTGTGGCCACCATTATTTTCCAGCACTGCCTTAACACTCTTAGGCATGGAGTTCACCAGAGCTTCACAGGTTGCCACTGGAATCCTCTTCCACTCCTCCATGATGACATCACGGAGCTGGTGGATGTTAGAGACCTTGCGCTCCTCCACCTTCCATTTGAGGATGTTCCACAGATGCTCAATAGGGTTTAGGTCTGGAGACATGCTTGGTCAGCCCATCACCTTTACCCTCAGCTTCTTTAGCAAGGCAGTGGTCGTCTTGGAGGTGTGTTTTGGGTCGTTATCATGTTGGAAATACTGCTCTGTGGCCCAGTCTCTGAAGGGAGGGATCATACTCTGCTTCATGATGTCACAGTACATGTGGGCATTCATGGTTCCCTCAATGAACTATAGTTCCTCAGTGCTGGCAGCACTCGTGCAGCCCCAGACCATGATACTCCCACCACCATGCTTGACTGTAGGCAAGACACAGCTTTTACACAGTCGTTTTACTCCTCACCTGGTTGCCGTCACACACACGCTTGACACCATCTGAACCAAATACGTTTATTTTGGTCTCATCAGACCACAGGACATGGTTCCAGTAATCCATGTCCTTAGCTTGCTTGTCTTCAGAAAACTGTTTGCAGGCTTTCTTGTGCATCATTTTTAGAAGAGGCTTCCTTCTGGGATGGCAGCCATGCAGACCAATTTGATGCAGTGTGCAGTGTATGCTCTGAGCATTGACAGACTGACTCCCCGCCTCCCCCAACCTCTGGCAGCACTCGTACGTCTATTTCCCAAAGACAACCCCTGGATATGGCGCTGAGCACGTGCACTCAACTTCCTTGGTCGACCATGGCGAGGTCTATTCTGAGTGTAACCTGTCCTGTTAAACCACTATATGGTCTTGGTTACCATGCTGCAGCTCAGTTTCAGGGTCTTGGCTATCTTCTTATACCCTAGGCCATCTTTATGTAGAGCTACAATTCTTTTTTTCAGATTCTCAGAGAGTTCTTTGCCATGAGGTGCCATGTTGAACTTCCAGTGACCAGTATGAGAGAGTGAGAGCGATAACACCAAATTTAACACACCTGCTCCCAATTCACACCTGAGACCTTGTAACACTAATGAGTCACATGACACCGGGGAGGGAAAATGGCTAATTGGGCCCAATTTGAACATTTTCAGTTAGGGGTGTACTCACTTTTGTTGCCAGCAGTTTGGACATTAATGACTGTGTGTTGAGTTATTTTGAGGGGACAGCAAATTTACACTGGTATACAAGCTGTACACTCACTACTTTACATTGTAGAAAAGTGTCATTTCTTCAGTGCTGTCACACGAAAAGATATAATAAAATATTTACAAAAATGTGAGGGGTGTACTCCCTTTTGTTAGCTACTGAGATTCCTCCTCGTCATCCATTTCAAGCTTTCCTCACTTTCGCCTCTCAATATTTCACCTAAATGGTATCAAGTTGTGGGCAAAGACTGCTCTTAAACACCTTCTCGTCCACCAATAATCGTAGATCTGTCTCCAGTGTAGTAATCTGTTGCGCCAATGATTCGTTCTCTATATTGTGACAAATTGGAGAATTATTAGAACAGTGATTTATGAATGAGTAGTGATCAAACGGTTAACATGTGAAATTATGTCACTTCCCAATCTCAATGTGTTCCAGACATTTTGTAACTAATATCAGACAGACATGTTAAACTTGAGGAAGGGCTGATTTAAGCCCAAAACTGCTAAATATAGTATAGTATTATCTTATGTTAACACTAGCACTTCTGTAGAGATACAATATAGTGTTTCTATTTAATGCTCTGTTATTGTACAAAGAATGTCTGGTACTCCAGAGATACATAGCATTTTGTATTAATAACGGAATCAAAGATGGGGGGAAAAAAAAAATCACAGTCTGAGACTCATAGATTTTTGCCTTTGTTTGGTCCATCAGCTTTTGCAAATGACCTCTGCTTCTTCTCACTTCCTCCCGCTGTCCATTTAACTATAAAACAGCAATTATCTTCCGGAAAATTCTTCTTTATAATATAATTGGGATTGTAGTTAATCTCTCCCACTGGCTCACCGATAATGTTGACTTTGCAGGGGGATGGATGAAAGGCTGACATCCTCTTCCATGCTTGTGATATTAGATAATTGCATAAATGTCATTGAAACTCACTGGCAGCCGCATCCACAGGATCACCATGCTTAGGAGTACATTTAAATGTGTTTGTCTATATATATACATTATATCACAAAAGTGAGTACACCCTTCGCATTTTGGTAAATATTTTATTATATCTCTTCATGTGACGACACTGAAGAAATGACACTTTGCTACAATGTAAAGTAGTGAGTGTACAGCTTGTATAACAGTGTAAATTTGCTGTCCCCTTACTATAACTCAACACACAGCCATTAATGTCTAAACTGCTGGCAACAAAAGTGAGTACACCCCTAAGTGAAAATGTCCAAATTGGGCCCAATTAGCCATTTTCCCTCCCTGGTCTCATGTGACTCATTAGTGTTACAAGGTCTTAGGTGTGAATGAGGAGCAGGTGTGTTATATTTGGTGTTATCGCTCTCACTCTCTTATACTGGTCACTGGAAGTTCAGCATGGCACCTCATGGCAAAGAACTCTCTGAGGATCTGAAAAAAAGAATTGTTGCGCTACATAAAGATGGCCTAGGCTAAGCGAAGATTGCCAAGACCCTGAAACTAAGCTGCAGCACGGTGGCCAAGACCATACAGTGGTTTATCAGGACAGGTTTCACTCAGAACAGTCTCACCATGGTCAACCAAAGAAGTAGCGTGCACGTGCTCAGCATCATATCCAGAGGTTGTCTTTAGGAAATAAACGTATGAGTGCTGTCAGCATTGCTGCAGAGGTTGAAGGGGTGGGGGGTCAGCCTGTCATTGCTCAGACCATACACCGCACACTGCATCAAATTGGTCTGCATGGCTGTCATCCCAGAAGGAAGCCTCTTCTAAAGATTATGCACAAGAAAGCTCGCAAACATTTTGCTGTAGACAAGCAGGCTAAGGATTACTGGAACCATGTCCTGTGGTCTGAGGAAAAGAACAGAAGATTACAGCACACACATACAAAAATGTAATTAAATCCTACAGGGCTATTTAACCGCTTCCCGACCGCGCGCCGTCTTTTCACGGCGGCAGTCGGGGAGCTGGGCGCGAATCGACGTAAATAGGCGGCGATTCGCATTTTGCCCACCAGGGGGCACAGATGTCGTTTTACAAACGCTCGAAAGAACACGTATTAGAAATCTTCTCCGAAGGAAGACCCTACTGTCGGTACGTCTGGTTAAACTACGTCACACGCCACATACCAGACTCGTTACTGTCCGACTGGGGGGTGGGGAAGTTGGAGACGTCGTTACGACTGTCGTGAGTATGCAAATAAAGGATTTCTGTTGGAGACCTATACTACGACT
>BLSH010017301.1:351205-361435 GCA_018402905.1 Glandirana rugosa | reverse complement strand
AAAATCTCAGATCGCCGCTATTACTAGTAAAAAAAAAATAAATAAATAAAAACCCCAGAAATGAATTCTCACCATCCGTAAACGCGGCCACTTTTGCGCAAACCAATCAATAAACGCCGATTGCAATTTTTTTTATCGCAAATATGAGGAATTATATAAATCGGCCAAAAACGGTGAAAAAAAATGTTTTTTTATATTTTTTTTTTGGATTTGTATTTTAGCAAAAAGTAAGAAATTTGGGTTTTTTTGCAAAATGGTCGCTCTTCTTTTGTTTATAGCGGCGATAAGAAATGACGCAGAGGCGATCAAATACCACCAAAAGAAAGCTCTATTTGTGGGGAAAAAAGGACGCAAATTTTGTTTGGGTACAACATCGCACGACCGCGCAATTGTCAGTCAAAGCGACGCAGCGCCGAATCGCAAAAAGTGCTCTGGTCCTAAAGCTGCAACACCTTCCGGGGCTGAAGTGGTTAAAGCATCTAAACATAATAAGCAAATAAGCAAATATGGGGATTTGGTCACACCATATGGCCATACAGTGCTTAAGCCCACTACTGTGTCAAAGTACCCCATTTTCAGTGGGTCCTACACTAACCATTAGGGATAGGCTGAATACCCCCCCCACCCCCCGGTTCGGTTCGAACCAGAACATGCGAACAGGCAAAAAATTAGTGCGGACATTCAAACACTGTTAAAGTCTATGGGACCCGAACATGAAAAATCAAGAGTGCTAATTTTTAAGGTTTATTTGCAAATTGTTGCCCTAAAAAGTGTATGGGGACCCGGGTCCTGCCCTAGGTGGTATCAATGCAAAAAAAAATAGTTTTTTCAGGAGCAGTGATTTTAATAATGCTTAAAGTGAAACAATAAAAATGAAATATTCCTTTAAATATTGTGCCTGGGTGGTCCTCTTAGTCTGCCTGTAAAAGGGTGCACCTCTGTGATGTTTAGAACATAGCCAGAGCAAAATGACATTTCCAAAGGAAAAATTTTCCTTTATTATTGCGGCTGTAATTTAATTCCCGGCAATATACATAAAATCACTGAAAAAATTTGCGTGGGCCCCCCCCCCCAGTCCATACCAGGCCCTTCGGTTCAGGTTTGGATTTTAAGGGGAACTCCGCACCAATATTTAAAAAAATTGGCGTCGGGTCCTCCCTAAAACCAGACCCTTATCCAAACATGCAACCTGGCCAACCAGAATAGGGGGGGAACTGTACCAGGCGACATGCCCTCAACATGGGGAGTATGGGTGCTTTGGGGCAGGGGGGGTGCTGCGTCCCCCACCCCAAAGCACCTTGTCCCCATGTTATATAGAAATACGTGACACGGTTTTCATGTTATATTTTAAAAGCAGCTCTGTTCTGTTACATTTCCTAAGCAGTGAGATCGCCAGGCTTGCAGCTGCTTTTAAAATATAACCTGAAAACAGTGTCACACATTTCTATATAATTTATTTCAGTATGTAAGCTCCATTTACTGTTAAAAATAAATGTGCAATCAAAAACGCCAGTGGGTGTAATAAGATGTCCGCTTGCCGCCTTCTCTCTGTATCCTCAGTGTGGACGAATGCGGGTGTAGCAATATGGCGGCGACGGAACGTCACTTCTGGTTTCTATTTGTGTGGGGTTTCAAACAACGACGCTACACCTGCGATCTCAAATCACACTGCAATCCCAAAATGCATGTATGGGTGCCATTCATTTTCAATGACATCTTAAATACGGTGTGGTTTTGCTGCTATTATCTCACCAAACTGCAAAGCGTGAAGCTTGTTGCCCAAAAAAGAGCAGGAGCTTCTTTTGGGTGGCAAACTTCATGCCCGAGATTTCAAAATGCCAAATGTGAAAGGAGCTTAAGGCAACAATACTTTATTGAATTTAGATGGAATGCAACCTTAATAAAGTGGAACTTCACCCAAAAGGGGAGATCCACTTTAAGGCCTCCTCCCCCACTCCTCTTTGACATTTTGCAAATTTGGGGGAAGGGGTACCTGGTTTTGACAAGTACCTGCTCCCACTCACCTAGGGATCCCCCTCCCTCCCTGCAGTCTTCTGGGACACATCACAGGTCACACAAAAGTGCTTGACCATTCGCAATGAGAAGCCCGGCTCATGCATGCGCGGTGGGCACCCATCTGTGATGCTGCAAGCTGTCACAGCCGGGTGACCACAGTTAAGATGTCGGCACCAGGGACCGAAGAGGTTGAGAGAATGGCTGGGGTGAGCACAGCGCTGAATCCTGGGACAGGTGAGTGTCTGTTTATTAAAAGTCAGCAGTTTATTAAAAGACTTTTAATTTTCAGAAAAACGACTGGAGCTCCTTTTTATATACAATTGTCAATTGTAGCAACTTTAGACAAAAATATATTTGATTGGAGTGTACTTTTAAATTCAATTGTTTGCATTGCCCTGCAATAACAAATCAGGCTGAACCTTAGGATGGCCATAGGCCAAGATTCAAAACATGCATAGGCAGGCTGAATGTACCAAGTAGACTGATCATGTTGGGTACAACCATCCTGCTGGATTCACTCGTGGTTATCTCTAGTGGCTGCTATAGCTGCTAGCAATAATCACTGTTTTCTCCCAGTGGGGGTGTCTTACCCCCTCCCGTCCTTGTCACTCCCCCGCCGGGTGCAGACAATTCCTTGGCAGGAGGGATCCCCCTGCTGTCAGCACTGTCTGCGTTGATGGGGGAATCATGAAAATGTATTTCCTGCAACCAGGGGTGGCCATTGTGGGTGCACGGGCGCCGCCCTCCCTATCCCTTTCAGGATGCCGGGTGCAAGAATTCCTATGGCGGAGGTGGGCAGGGGGTGTGTTATTTGAAGCACCTGATTAGAGCCAGAGGCTCTAATAGGCTTCAAAATAGAGTGGGCTCAGGGTGCATAGCATTGCGTCAGGAGCCCACCCAGGTGTGTTGCAACAGCAAATGAATATTCGCTGTTGCAACACTGATCCTCCTCCCGGCCAATCAGGAAGTGGGTCTGATACCCCTTATCCGATTGGCTGAAAGGACAGGTGATCCTATTGGACGCCTAAGAGGAGGGGAGGAGACGCACGAAGCGAGGAGGAGAAGACATAGGAGCCACTGCCCAATTCCCGACATAGCCTGATGTCTGCCGCTGCCCGATCCCCGTCGCTGCCCAATGTCCCCGGGGTTTGAGGTACCGCAGAGGGTGGGTTGGTTGTTTGCTGCCTCCCCCAAACGAAAACCCACCAGTCGCCACTGCCTGCAACCCATGGTTGCAGGAATGAAATTTGCACCATCTATGGCCAGCCTTACACTGAAGAGTTGGACAAAGAAAGGGGAAATCTATATGGCTGCTGTAAAGCAATACATATAGTGCTGCAGTTGCCTCCAGTGTCATAAACAAATGCAGATTTAAATAAATTCATTCATCCAAACATCTTTTTTTTTTACCAAAAAGTCCTCTAAGCTTTGCCTGGGTGATTCTTTACCCATCAGCAGTTTTGAAGAGCCAATTGAGGCAAGTCGTCATCATACCATCAAAAGATCAAATGCATTAAGCCATTTTTCAGGTTTGATTGATGTGTATATATATTAAATGCTTTACGACTCATTTGCTGATTTCCTGCTGATATCAGAGCAAACTTTGCTAAAGAAAACTCTGGGGAAAATAAGCTAAAAGTAAAAAAGGTGACATCTCCAGCAGCACAAAAATTCTGAAGATAAAAAAAAATAATTCATAGTATAATCGGCCTCGGGAAATGTACAAGTACCTCTAATAACTCAATCCCTCAGGAATCACATGATGTTTTGCTTGGCACTACTACTTTGCTTTTTCATTTCTAGGATTCTTCATTTACGCTGTAAAACCTTTTAGTAGGTGGGGTGCCTGCAGGAAAGTAAAGTGGAATAATTGTTCTGTGACTGTAGGAAATGACGTCTCATTCCAAAAAATAAAAAAATAAAATTAATTTTACAGCTGATGGATAGGTGAACCATTGAAATGATTGTAATGCAAGGCACTCTAATATAAATTTAGCTACCAGCTAGAGGCCTAGCCATTAGTTATTCTTTGATATGTAAAGTTCCTTTATCAACAGAGATTTGACCTAGAAAGCTATTATATATACTATTAGTGACTGAAATTTTATGAAGTTATCATGGACTCCCTGGAAGATTTATGGCAGTAGAGGTGTTCATCCGAGATTGACACGCTATCTAACAAAATGGGCAACAATCGTTCTATCAGCCTGTTTTACTAAAGTATAAAAGTTTGTTCAAATGTTGTTCTATGTCCATGACCTTGCCTGATTCAGGAAAGTTTCATATGCACCAATATGGTTATAATATATGTTGGTCTTCCTCTGCCAATAGTGCTTTTACATAAACTGTGTGCACACTTCTGCATGCTGAAACTGCAGAAATGCATGACAACAGGAAGGGGGTGTTCCTGGAGGTAATTGCTAACCTTTGATGAAACTAGACAAGCAGGGAAGTTCTACATTACCTACTAAGTAAAGCTTTATAACATTGTAGCACTACCTCTGCAAGGGCCGCTAGAATTTCAGATCCTCTCTTATGCACACAGCCAGGCAACAGAAATTTTTGCAGCTTTCATGCAGATTCAAGAATCAGTCCAGGGGATGTTAGTTTTGTTTTGTTTTTTGTTCATTTAGGGGTTAAATTTAGATGAGGAATGAGAAAGAGCATGGGATGCCCAGAACTGTAAAACTTGAATGCAAACTTGAGGACTTTCTAACTTTCTGGCTGATAGGAATTAACATTATGAAGATGTCCTCCCGTAGGATTGATAGTACAACAAATAGCAAAACGTTCCAATTGCTGAATACAGGTACTACTCCATAGAGAAATGCTAATGTAAAGCTGTCCTTTAGGTAAGGACAAGCAAAGTATTGCACCTTGCTGCCCCTCATCTATCCAGGCTTGGGGTGTGAAGAATGAAAGTTACTCACTCAATCCCTTTCTAAAGAGTCCTGAAGTCAAAGTGGCTACAGCACAGCCTTCCTGCTATACAGGCCCAGACCTTCGCTGTCAGGGTAGCTTTAGCCAAGCCTAGTTGAGGCTGGAAAGGGTGTGAGGTTTCAACTGCTCCTTGTCTCTCTCTCTTTCTGGCTTTCTCTCTTCCTGTCTTCTGCCCAGGGGCAGCACAGGGGCCCCTCCAGGCAACTGGACCCTGGACTCTGTTCCCACATGGCCAGACTCCAGAACATTTATGACCTGTCTCCCAACCCACGGGGCCTTACCTACCCAGGGTTTGGAGGAAACTCCATACATATTCAGGCTTAGTGACTGTTCCTCCACCCTCTAAGTTCTAGAACTGTCTGCCAGGTTGTAGAAGATGGGGGGTGGGGACAGAGGCCGATATAGTATAAGGGCTGTAGCAGGGGGACCCCGTGCTACTGTGTAAAATGGTGGTTTAGGCCATATTTTGTGAGAAACTGGCCCACTAATGATGTAGGTGTGTGCTGCATTTATATTAGAGCCAGAGATGGAGTTCAGAGCCCCACCGTCCTGAGAGAGGTCAGTGTGTGTAATGGGAGCCATGTGAGATGCTGCCAGTCTTCAAGGTCAGGACAGTGGAAGGCCCGAGTCTGAGAGGAAGTCCATGAGGGGCAAGAGATAGTCCAGGAGGGACAAGAATAGCATAGAAGCTGTAAGGAAGACACAGAGCTGAAGTGCAGTGTTTGCGCATAAACACTGGAATGTGTTTCATGGCTAAGTGGTCCAAGCAAAGGTACTAAAGTTCAGGAGGGACCCTGAAGAGGTACTTGAAGCAGTAAAACTGCCACAAAGTGAGCCAGGAGGCTAAATGTTATGTTTCTGCAGTGATGGTAAGAACCCCCTGCGTGTAAAGACATTCCTGTGTAAATTTTGATGTTTGTTTAAATAAAAGTGGGCAAGGCCCTGAAAACTATATCTAGTGTGGAGTAAACTCACATTTTTTGGCATGCGAAGATCTGGAACTCTGAAATCTCTGCCCGCATCCTCCACCAATAGTGACTTAGCTCAACCGTGAGCTTACTCCACAATGCACATTGTATGCACGTGAAAAACACAAATGTGGGTTGGCAGGGTTTATATAACCCCATATATGTATATATAATTAAAAATGATTGCATTTTAAAATGATTTAGATTTAAATTATCTAAAAGTCATATGATATAAGTATTTCTGCATTATTTAAAATCACTGTGTTCAGCTTGGACTACATACTTATATTATTAAGAATCTTTAATGGCAAGTGATTAGTGAACCTGTACTAAAAAAAAACTATCAATGATAAAGTCTAAACTCCTTGCTAAACTTCTATAAAATACTTCCTCTCAGCGAAGAAACTAAACTATCCCAATTTCTCAATTGAACACTATCTGATGAATGAGATGTAAAATGTGCATAGTGTATGTGCACATTCTAATTTGCATGACAAAAGGAAAATAAAATTGACCAAACTAAGGCATACAAACTCATTTCACCCTTTAGTCAGTGGCGGCCCGTCCATTAGGGGTGCAGGGGCACCCTCCCCCCATTCATGCACCCGGCCCCTAATCTACATGCAGGGCGCCGGACGCATGGATTTCAATGTGGGGTTTTTTTGGGATTCAAAAAAAGGGTGAGCTCGGGTTGCAGAGCACTGCGCCCTGAGCCCACCTACTTGTGTGACAAAAATTCTGAAGATAAAATGAAATCAGCCTTGGGAAATGTACAAGTACCGCTAATTAGAGTTGAGCGAACCCGAACTGTAAAGTTCGGGTTCGTACTGAACTTTGGGGTGTCCGTGACCCGGACCCAAACCCGGACATTAGAAAAAAAGTTTGGGTTCGAGTTCTGGGTTCAGGTATTTGATCACGCATGTTGAATAGCTGCAGGGCAGCCAATCAACAAGCGTTTCACTGGTTTACCCTTAGAAGCCATCACAGCCATGCCTACTAATGGCATGGCTGTGATTGGCCAGTGCATCATATGACCCAGCCTCTTTATAAGCTGGAGTCACTTAGTGCTGCATGTCACATGCTCTCTGGGTAGTGTAGGGAGAGGATGCTGCCGGTGCTGTGAGGGACAGATTGCAGATAGATAGGTAGAGATTACTACTACTACTGCTTTTAGGGACAGATTGCATATCTCATCCTGCATTACAGAAAGATCTGACTGGACTAGGTAGAGTCTACTGCTTAGAGGGACAGATTATTGTTCTAAAATCATCTTCTAGTTCTATAGGGTCAGGTTCCTGCTATTGCTGTAAGGGACAGATTATTGTTCTAAAACCATTTTGCAGCCCTCTAGCACTTTCCAGGACTCTTTTACAGTCATTTTTGTGCCATAAAGTTTGGGTCCCCATTGAATTCAAAGTAAAGTTTGGGTCAAGTTCGGTACCGAACCCAGACTTTTTTCCGAAGTTCGGCCGAACCCGAACATCCACGGGTTCGCTCAACTCTACCGCTAATAACTAAATCCCTCAAGAATCACGTGATGTTTTGCTTGGCACTAGGGTGGGGCTAACGGTTCAGCCCAAGTATGAGTTAGGGCTGACCATTGGCTGTTTGCCTGTTCGACAATCACCCATTCGACCGTTTGTTCGGCCTGCCGAATGACCACAATGCACTGTGCCACCACACAGTGCATTGGAATCCCTAATTGGCTTAAGCAATGAAAGCTTTCCCCAATCAGGGCACAGAGCACTGTCAGCGCCATGATTGGACACTGTCATGATGACTCTATCCAATCATGGTTCATTGCTCTTAGTCCCGCCCCACATGGTAAACGTATTATTTCAATAGCGGCCATTTTTAGTGTGATATCAGCATGGAGAGATATAAAACAGAGTTCTGTTCAGTGTTAATAGACAGTGTGTTATAGTGTGCTATTCTGATTCTATTGTCAGGGTAGAATATCAGTTTAATGTGAATCATGTGATAGTTCATTCAGTGTGAGTGTATTGACCACCATTCATCTTTACATTAGTGTGAATCTAATGATAGTTCAGTCAGCGTGAGTGTAGTGAGTGACCATTCATTTCTACTTTAGTGTCACTTTAGTTTGAATATAGTGATAGTTTAGTCAGTGTGAATGTAGTGATCATTTAACACAGTATATTTCAGTGCATTACTGCAAGTTTAACGCTGTATATTTCAGTGTGTTTTGTACCATTTAACGCAGTATATTTCTGTGCGTTAGTGCACGTTTATCGCCATATATTTCATTGCGTTACGTTCCATGCAACCCGGTATATTTCAGTGTATTACTGCAAGTTTAACGCAGTATATTTCAGTGTGTTACATGTCATTTAACGCTGTATATATATTTCAGTGTGTTACTGCAAGTTTAACGCTGTATATTTCAATATGTTACATACCATTTAACGCAGTATATTTCTGTGCGTTAGTGCACATCTATCGCCATATATTTCAGTGCATTACCTTCCATTTAACACAGTATATTTCAGTGCGTTACGTGTCATTTAACGCAGTATATTTCTGTGCGTCAATGCACATTTAACACAGTATATTTCAGGGTTTTATTACTGAAAGTTCAATGCCATATATTTCAGTGTTTTACTGCAAAATGAACACTGAATATTTCAGTGCGTCACCTTTCATTTAACGCAGTATAGTTCAGTGTGTTACTGCAACTTTAACGCAATTTCAATGCATTACTGCAAGTTTAATGCTGCATATTTCATTGCATTATGTACCATTTAACGCAATATATTTCTGTGCATTAGTGCACCTTTATTGCCTTATATTTCAGTGCATTACCTTCCATTTAAAGCAGTATATTTCAGTGCGTTACTGCAAGTTTAACACATTATATTTCAGTGCATTACGTGCCATTTAACTTAGTATATTTCTGTGCGTTAGTGCACATTTAACACAGTATATTTCAGTGCACTACTGCAAGTTTAACGCCGTATATTTCAGTGCCTTACATGCCATTTACCGCACTACAGTTCTATGCATTAGTGCACACTTAACGCAGTATATTTCAGTGTGTTACATGTCATTTAACGCCATATATATATTTCAGTGTGTTACTGCAAGTTTAACGTTGTATATTTCAGTGCATTATGTGCCATTTAACGCAGTATATTTCTGTGTATTAGTGCACATTTAACGCAGTATAGTTCAGTGCGTTGCCTTCCATTTAATGCATTATAGTTAAGTGCATTACTGCTGGTTTAACGTTGTATATTTCAGTTCGTTACATGCCACATAATGCGGTACACTTCTGTGTGTTATAGCATGTTTAACATAGGATATTTCAGTGCGTTACTGTAAGTTTAACACAATATATTTCTGTGCATTACCTTCCATTTAATGCAGTATAGTTTAGTGTGTTACTGCAAGTTTAACACCATATATTTAAGTGTGTTACATGCTATTTAATGCAGTATATTTATGTGTGTTAGTGCACGTTTAACGCAGTATATTTCAGTGCAATACTGCACATTTTATGCCATATATTTCAGTTTGTTACCTTCCATTTAACACAGTATATTTCAGTGTGTTCCTGAAGGTTTAATGCCATATATTTCAGTGCATTTCCTTCCGTTTAACACAGCATAGTTCAATGTGTTACTGCAAGTTTAACGCCGTATATTTCAGTGCATTACATGACATTTAACGCAGTAGACTTCTGTGCATTAGTGGACATTTAACACATTATATTTCAGTGCATTACGTGATGTTTCAGTTTGAATCTAGTGATAGTTCAGTCAGTGTGATTGTAGTGACCGTTTAAAACAGTATATTTCAGTTCCTTACTGCAAGTTTAATGCTGTACAGTTGTGTTCAAAATTATTCAACCCCCACTGAAATTGATTGTTTTGGTCGGTTTGACATTGATTATGATCATTCAGTCATCCTGCTTACAATTAAATCAAAGACGGAGAAACTAAATTAACATTCGTCCTACTGACTTACTAGTATTAGTTACAGTTTGGCTGGTTTTGTTAGTTAAAGTCACCCCCAACTTATTAAAACTTGTGTTGACATGTCGTAATTTGAACGTCATTCCTTGACTTTATATGACAAAATTTGCCAGTGATGTTAGTGTGACTGACTTGATAGTGATCTAAGTTTGACTTTGTAGTGCATTACGTGACTTTATATTACACAATTTACAGGTGATTACGTGTCTTCAGATGACGCAATTTACAGTACATTACGTGACTTTATATGCCGCAATTTGAACGTCATTGTGTAACTTGATACGACACAATTTGCCTTCCTTTACGTGACT
>BLSH010017301.1:317115-330349 GCA_018402905.1 Glandirana rugosa | reverse complement strand
AATTTGAATAAGTGGCTGAACCTCTCCAAACAAAAATCTGCCCTGATCAACAAAAGAGTGAGCCAAACGGATGCATTCCAACAGTTGCTCCCTGGTCTGCTCTTTCAAAATCTGGCAACAATAATCCCTGTCTTCTGTTGCAAGCAGTGAGAAATACAAAATATCTTCAGCATGCATCTTGCAGCCGTTAGCAATGCTCAGACCTGATTCCCAGGTGCAGCCGATCTGATTGTATGGCTTCAGTGTTATGTCAGGGATACCATATGCAGGTATCCAGCAGGGATAATCAGATCAGTTGGCTGCACTTGAAGGAATCAGGACCAGGTGTAAGGTGAAAATACCAATATGTTTATTATACAAATAACACACACTTCCAACACCAAACACCAGCAAACACAAATGAGCAAGTAAAAGATGAACGCACCAAACCCCAAAACAAACACCTATCTGACTAACTAAATCCAAATGAAGAAAACACACACATATACACAATAAGCAACCAGGGATACCAGATAAGGGGAGCAGGGAGCCAGGTACCGGGAACAGAAAGAGAGCAAGGGAACAGGTTCAGGAATCAAGTCTCTGGGTCTGGATCGTAGATCAGGAAGCAGAGCAGAGCAGGTCAGGTCAGGTCAGGTCAGGTCAGGTTCAGGCATGGACACAGCTTACAGGGAAAACACTGAAGCAATGGGACAGGGAGCAAGGCGGGCTTATATAGTCTCAATCTCCTGGGAGACACCCGCTGGTGGCCACCAGAACTACACCACTTGGTTTTCTCAATACTGCCACCAGCAGGTGACCCAAGCAAGGACACAGGTCCTGACACAAGCATTCGTGAAAGGAGAGTGAAATAGGGGCATTGTCAGAGATTCCAATCTCATGAATCTCAGCTTCTGAGACCAGTGGAACTAGGGTATCTGTACACAATAAGTAGTCTATCCTTGTAAAAATATTATGAGGATTGGAGTAGAAGTTGAATTCTTTGTCCAGGGGATGGAGAAGTCGCCAGGGATCAGTCATGTGTAGGGAGTCCATGGTGGAAGCTAAGAGTGTGGGTGTGATTTGCGATGTGTTTTCAAAGGACAAGATCTGTCATCTGCTATATGGAAGGTAGAGTTAAAGTTTCCTCCTACTACATAAGCAATATGGGGTTCTTTTGTTAAGCTGGAAGCCAGATCTGTGAAGAAGGAGGACCCGGGATTGTTATGAGCGTACATGTTTGAGATCATGAGATCCCTGTTAAACAGGCGGATGTGGATCATCAAAAGATGACCTTGAATGTCCGAGCTTTCCGATATAATTTCACAAGGGAGATTTTTGTGTATCAATATAATGACCCCTGCTTTGCGGTCAACTGCATCCGATCCTATGACTGAGCCCACCCACAGCTTTTTTAGGCGGTGAAAATCTAGTTGTGTCAGGTGGGTCTTCTGTAGGAGAGCTATATCTGTTTTTAGTCTTTTGAGGTGTCTCAGGATTTTCATCCACTTAACGGGGGATCTAAGACCCTTCACATTTCAAGAAATACACCTCATATGGGTAATGTGGGAAAATCGATGTGAGCTAGATGTGGAGATGAAGAGCGGGTGCCCTATATGTGTGCCTGGGAGAAAAGTCTAGAGCGGTCCGAACAAAAACTGGGAAGCAAGAGAACATCGCTGTATGTGAGCAGGCAGGTGAGTTGGGGAGTGGGTACTGATAAAGGAGAGAAAGAGGGAGGGGGGTGCAAAATTCTCAAAACAATTATAACAGTGCAATAACTAAGTACAACATTACTGAACTTTTTTCCGCATAGGTTCACAGGCAGTAATTGCTCCTCACCACAAGCCATGAGACAGAGTTAGGACACTGCCCTTGTTAGATCTGGGCGGTCCCTTGCAGGAAAGCAAGGTGTGCCAATTGGTGGGTAGTGAAGGGAAACCACCTGTGGTCAAGCCCGTGTGGAAGAAGGCATGTTTAAGAGCAAATGTCCGCAAGAACAACGGGTCTAAATACAATACCCTGGTTTGTCTAAGAAACATGGGTTTGGAAGCCGTGGAACGAGTCAAGAAAGAGTCATTTGGATATGGCTTAGCTTGCCGGAGGTAATTGGAGTGGTAAGAGTGATAGTTGTAGTACAGGGAGTGAGATCGTCAGCGAGGGTCTCCTGAGTATTGGATTCCAGATGGTTTGAGGTGCTTAGGTGAATCCTTCCTGTGACTGCGCTGGTCAAGGGACCTGGTTATGGGGGTAGTCTTGGTAGGCAGAGTGGAGTACTGGTCGTTGGAAATGGAGTGCAGGTACTTCTCCGCTTCTTGCGGTTCTTGGAAGGTACAGTAAGTTGTTCTCCACTGGGAGACTTGAGTCGCAGAATGGCTGGAAAGGCTAGCGTAAATTTCATTTGGCGTTGGTGAAGGACTGAGCAAACTTGTTGGAATGCTTTCCTCTTTTTTGACACTTCAAGGGAATAATCTGCAAAAATTAGGATTTTGACCCAGTCAATAATCAGGGATCTAGACTGTCTATATCTTTGCATTATGTCGGCCTTGTCAGCATAATTCAGATATTTGGTGATGATGGTCCGGGGAGTGGAGCGGTTTGATTGCATGTCTCCGATGCGGTGTGCTCTTTCCACCATACAGGGTCTTGGTAGACCCAGGGCTTCTGGTACGCACTTAGCGCAAAAATCCATGGGGGCTGTCTGTTAGAGGGACTCGGGTACCCCTATGAAGCATAGGTTTCTCCTTCTTGAACTATTTTCAAGGTCATCTAACTTTTGAAGGATATACTGGTTGGTTTTTATTTGGGCCTGCTCAGCCACTTGAAGCTGGTATAGTTCCTCCTCCTCATTGGCAATCCTGCTCTCAGCTTCATTTATGCGGGCCTTGTGCTCGCTGAGTTCCTTTCTAATAAGCTTCATCCCTGCATTCACAGCTCTCTCTACAGTGGCTGTGATTGTGGGTGCAAGAATGGCTGCGACCGCCTGGGCTATCAGATCATGTGACCCCGCTTCGTTGTGTGATGGGGAGGGTGTATGCTGGCTACTCACTTCCATTGCGGGTGTCTCTGGAATGACCGTATTGTAGGCCGCATCCCTGGCCTCGATTTGTAGCGGACCGCCTTTTTCAATGAAGCGGTCCATTCGTCGGTACATGGGGGTACTGCGGGTGTTGTCCGGGCAGTGGTCAAAGCCGATGGGCGATCTGGGCAGGGTTTGCAAGCTGATTTGTGGCTGTGGAGCAGGAGCTAGTGTGGAGTGCTGTTAATCCATGCGGTGCTTCACTTTAAGCATAAATAAATCACTGCTCATTTGAAAATGACATTTTTTCCTAAATATTTTTCATTTATACATGTCCCCCAGGGCAGTACCCAGACACCCATAACCATTTTCCACAATTACTTGAATATAAGCCTTCAAAATGGGCACTATTGATTTTTACAGTTCGGGTCCCATTGACTTTTATGGGGTTCTTTATTCGGTTCCGAACTTCCGATGTTCGAAATTCCTGGTGTGAACCGAACAGGGGGTTGTTCGGGCCATCCCAACTTGGCACTAGTACTTTTCTTTTTCATTTCTAGGATTCTTCATTTACGCTGTAAAACCTTTTAGTAGGTGGGGTGCCTGCAGGAAAGTAAAGTGGAATAATTGTTCTGTGACTGTAGGAAATGAAGTTTCATTCAAAAAATAAAAAAATTAAATTCATTTTTACTGCTGATGGATAGGTGAGCCATTGAAATGATTGTAATGCAAGGCACTCTAATATAAATGTAGCTACCAGCTAGAGGCCTAGCCATTAGTTATTCTTTGAAATGCAAAGCTCCTTTATCAACAGAGATTTGACCTAGAAAGCTATTATATATACTATTAGTGACTAAAATTTTATGAAGTTATCATGGACTCCCTGGAAGATTTATGGCAGTAGAGGTGTTCATCTGAGAAAGAGACTGACACGCTATCTAACAAAATGTGCAACAATTGTTCTATCAGCCTGTTTTACTAAAGTATAAAAGTTTGTTCAAATGTTGTTCTATGCCCATGACCTTGCCTGATTCAGGAAAGTTTCATATGCACCAATATGGTTATAATATATGTTGGTCTTCCTCTGCCAATAGTGCTTTTACATAAACTGTGTGCACACTTCTGCATGCTGAAACTGCAGAAATGCATGATAACAGGAAGGGGGGGGGGGGGGTGTTCCTGAAGGTAATTGCTAACCTTTAATGAAACTAGACAAGCAGGGAAGTTCTACATTACCTACTAAGTGAAGCTCTATAATATTGTAGCACTACCCCTGCAAGGGCCGCTGGAATTTCAAAATGGACCAAACTAAAACATACAAACTCATTTCACCCTTTAGTCAGTGGCAGCCCATCCATTAGGGGCCGCAGGGGCAACCCCCCCAATCCATGGGCCCGGTTCCTAATCTATATGCAGGTCACTGGATGTATGGATTTCAATATGGTTTTTTTTTTGAAGCACGTGATTAGTGAAATAGTGTGACATTAGTGAAATAATATTCGCTAATGTCTTCCTGCTTCTCCACCAATCAGGACCCTATTGGCTGGGAGTAAAGGAAAACTCCAAGAAGCACTGTTAGCATCTATGCAAAAAACATATAAAAACCGCAGTTCAATTTCAGGAAAACAGTAACAGATTAGTGACAGAAAGGAGAATGAAAACACACTGGTGCCACTCAACACCCCTGCTGATATACTCTTACCAGAGAGCATGCGACCCCCTGATAAGAGTGGTCAAACACGCTTTATTTACGAGTTAGGTGGTCTCCCCTCCTGCTGCTGCAATCAGGTAGTCTCCCCTCCTGCCGCTGCATTCACTACAAACTTTTGTCCCAGCTGTGGAACCCGACCTCCAAGTCACTCAGATGGAAGGATCAATCCAGACATGTAGGAATAAAGGGCCCCAATAGTGTAATACAGTTTTCAAATATTTAATAGTAAAAAAGAATAAAACTTACAAACAATTCGTCTTTGACAAAGCATATAGGAACATCCACCAGAAAGAAAAATGGCCGCGCTGTGCCCGCCCGAATGCGCAGATGCTGGACGGCGATAACAGAGGAGTGGTCAACGTGCGGGCGTTCCAACCGGTTTCGTCATAGGTGACGTCATCCCCCAGGGGGTCGCATGCTCTCTGGTAAGAGTATATCAGCAGGGGTGTTGAGTGGCACCAGTGTGTTTTCATTTTCCTTTCTGACACGGATTGGGACTTTTTTCTGCTTGTTTCATCCTTGAACACTTACCATTTCTTGGATTTGCTGCATAATGGACTCATGATACATTGAATTAATAGCGCTGCACCAATTTATATTATTACGTTTTGGGGTTTCTAGTGATGTATGACCTTGTGCACAGCTGCTGAATTTTTATGTCAATCACTGGTTTAAATTTGTCACGGAGCAGTAACATAAATTGCGCGGATTTTTTACAATTTTATTTAGTAACAGATTAGTGAAAGCATTTTGCAATGAATTTATAAAGCAGTGACTGTATCTTTAAAGACTAAGTTTACCTTTGGAATATGTTACATGTTCCACCCAAATTCAGGGTGGAACATGTAACATTGTAGCCAGCGGCGGCTGGTCAATAAGGGGCGTTTGGGCGCCGCCTCCCCGCTGGGAAGAAGAAGAAGAAAAAAAAACGTCAGCTCCCTAAAGGAGCCGCCGGTATATTGACTTTTTTTTTCTTTAGCTCCTTGCTGTCAGCTGACAGGAAGTAGTGAGCCGATTGGTTAGTCCTAAAAATCTATGTATGTGCGGTGAACAGGTGCACATACATAGACTGATTGGCTGCCCTGAGCCAGTAACTGCCAGTGATTGGCTTGTCACTGTGCTGTGGGCGGGGACGGGTCCAGAGCAGCTGACTCGAGGAGACGAGGAGAGGAGGTACTGTGCTGCTGTGTAATGCCTCCCTGTGCCTGTGAAATGACTCCCTGTCCCTGTGTAATGGCTCCCTGTGCCTGTGTAATGGCTCCCTGTCCCTGTGTAATGGCTCCCTGTCCCCTGTGTAATGGCTACAATACCTGTGTTCTGGCTACAATACCTGTGTTCTGGCTACAATACCTGTGTAATGGCTACAATACCTGTGTTCTGGCTACAATACCTGTTTAATTACTACAATACCCATGCAATGTCTGAGTCCTTGTCCCCTGTGTAATGGCTACAAGACCTGTGTAATGGCTACAATACCTGTGTAATGGCTGAGTCCCTGTCCCCTGTGTAATGGCTACAATACCTATGTAATGGCTCCCTGTCCCTGTGTAATGGCTCCCTGTCCCTGTGTAATGGCTACAATACCTGTGTTCTGGCTACAATACCTGTTTAATGACTACAATACCTGTGTAATGGCTGAGTCCCTGCCCCCTGTGTAATGGCTACAATACCTGTGTAATGGCTGAGTCCCTGTCCCCTGTGTAATGGCTACAATACCTATGTAATGGCTCCCTGTCCCTGTGTAATGGCTACAATACCTGTGTTCTGGCTACAATATCTGTTTAATGGCTACAATACCTGTGTAATGGCTGAGTCCCTGTCCCCTGTGTAATGGCTACAATACCTGTGTAATGACTACAATACCTGTGTTCTGGCTACAATACCTGTGTAATGGCTCCCTGTCCCTGTGTAATGGCTACAATACCTGTGTAATGGATCCCTGTCCCCTGTGTAATGGCTCCATGTCCCCTGTGTTATGGCTACAATACCTGTGTAATGGCTTCCTGTCCCCTGTGTTCTGGCTACAATACCTGTGCAATGGCTACAATACTTGTGTTCTGGCTACAATACCTGTGTTCTGGCTACAATACCTGTGTTCTGACTACAATACCTGTGTAATGGCTGAGTCCCTGCCCCCTGTGTAATGGCTACAATACCTGTGTTCTGGCTACAATACCTGTGTACTGGCTGCATACTGTGTTACTGGCTGCAATATACCCCACCTGTGATGCTGAGCTGTATACTCCTGACACAATATGTGGAATACAGGGGAGGAAGTGGGTGGATTATATAAGGGGTGGGGCTTATGAGGAGTAGGAGAGGTCAAAAAGGAGGGGCGGCCTGGTAGATGCTTTACAGACTCCTAAAAAAAAAAATAATGAATGCACATTTTTTACCTGCAAAAAAGATGTGAATTTACATTTTTTTTAATAAAATGTTTGTTTGCCACATCCATGCAATCAACATTTTATACATAAACCCTTAGCTTCATTTACAAGTGAAAAGCAGCTATTAGGTCATGGGACATGTTTGACAACCCTTTAGCTTTCCTACCATTGAGTTTGCAGAATTCTTTACTCTACTTCATAACCACCGAGGGGTTAATTTGATTGCTAATTTACAGCATCTTGTTATTTAATAAGCCCTGCGAAACATGGAATTTAAGCAGATTTTCCCCGGGGCTGTTACATGTTATTACTGATAAGCTAAGACATATGGTTGATGGTATTGTACAAACACAGAATAATCAGTAAACAGTACGATGTCAAATTGCCCCATAGCCAGAAAGTGTTTACTTTGCATTGAAAATTGTTTTCTGGCAATCATTATGCTGTATCTTGTATATTTAATATCATCTGTAGGTTCTATAAAATTGATTGCAAGTTGACAACAAATCAATGTTACACTTGATTTGGCCTGGTATTAGTGAGTGTCAGCTTTTTAAGCTTCTATCACTTTATTTCTCGGGTTACAGAAATACTTATTCCTTGGTGACAGGCTATTCACAGCTTCAAATTGCTCTACTGGTGGGTCGAGAAGAGGTTAAATGAAACATGAACTTAACATTTTCTTCATATAAAATACATTGGGGGTTTAGCTCTCTTGCTTTTTTAGTAACAAATCACAATAAAACAGTACTGCACTTTACTGTAGTTGTGCTGAGAAAATAACACAATGCACATAATTTATAACAAAATGTTTAGACACTTGTATATAGTCTCTTCTTGCCTGATAGCCATAACTAGCTCTTGCTCTTTCTTCAACTGCTTAAGTTCCAATAGATTTTACCCCTTCATGACCAGGGCATTTTTTGCTATTCGGCACTGAGCTACTTTAACTAGCGGTGCAACACTGTATGCAAATGAAATTTGTATCATTATTTTCACACAAATAGAGATTTATTTCGATGGTATTTGATCACCACTCGGTTTTTTTAATTTTCTTATTATATAAACGGAAAAAGACCGAAAATATTTCTATAAAATATATTCTATAAAAAAAAAAAAATGTCTTCATAAATTCAGGCCAAGCTGAATTCTGCTACACGTCTTTGGTAAAAAAAATCCCAATAAGTGTATATTGATAGGTTTCCGTGACAGTTATAGCACCTACAAATGAGGGTATATATATATATATATATACTGGGATTTTTATGTTTTTTACTATACTAGTAGTGGCGGCGATAAGCAACTTATAGTGGGACTGTGATAGTGCGGCGGGCAATCTGACACTAACACTGGGTGTGAACTGACTAACCAACACTGATATCACCAGTGACACCTATACAGGGACCAGTGCTAATGCAATACACTGTCACTGTACTAATGACACTGGCTGGGAAGGGGTTAACATCTAGGGGCAATCAAGGGGTTAATTATGTGCCTAACATGGTATATTCTGTGCTGCTTTTACTAATCAATGTGACTGATTAGTAAAAAAAACAGCCTCATTGCTGCTCCATGTACAGAACGCTGTGTTGTTAGTAAACACAGGGCTCTGTACTTTGATTTGCTAAGCCAATTAGCAGGTCCATTAATCATTGGCGGGACCTGCTGACCAACTTGTGCTGTACCGAATCACAGGCAGGTGGGGCCTGGAAATGCCAGATCACGTACATGTATGTGATCTGGAGTAGAGTGGCTGCCCTATCGCCATATATGTGGTTAAAGTAGAATTCCAGGTATGGATATTTTAACATAGTTACATTTATCTAGCTTGGTCTATTGTAACCATTCACATAGCATATCTGTGGGTTCCCTTGAGAAGCTGGAAATCACTGTAGTAGACCAGCTTCTCCAGTGACCTTTACTAACTTCCAGGTTTGTGCTGAATGGCTGCCCTGTTGCATTCTGAACACAGGAGGTGGCTGCTCAGGACAGACACCATTCAGAGAATGCTTCACATTTTCTGATTGGAAGAGGTGGAGAGGGTGATGTCACTGCCCTGTCTCTCCACCTCCTCCAATCAAGAAACAACTTTGCATTAATCGAGAATATGCAAAACAGTGGCATCTGTGCTGATCGGACAACCTCCTGTGTTCAGAATGCCACAGGGCATTTGCTTGCAATAGGACCAGGAAGCAAGGGGGGATCTGTAGGATATTGATACATACTAAAGTGATTTCCAGATTCTAGAGGCATCCCACAGGTATATGCATAGTTACATTGTAACATGTAACTATGTATAAAACGATATACCTGGAATTCTGCTTTAACCGGCCCTAAACATATGGCGTGCTACACATGCCCAAAAAAATGTAATCAAAGTACACAGGGCAAGTGCTTTGTAGTGTGTCAGCTCTACAGCAGCTCAAGATGTGTTTATAAACACTGTTCAGACACAAAATAGATAGATACAAACTAACATTGTTACTTTTGTATTTACTCTGTTTCATTTATCTGCAGATGAAAGGGCTGAGCTCCCATCTGCATATGTCAGTTAAAGTGCTAGTAAAGTCATACAAAAATTTTAAAAAAGTCCGATCCCCCTGCAAGCTAATGGTATCATGCATTGCGTACTAGCACATTATGACACAACAAAGCCTTCCAGCGTCACCGTTGATAGGGCTTCCATCTCCACTTGGTCTTTCTTAAGGGTTTCTGGGCTCTGGCCATTTGAATGGCTGAGTAGCAATGATGTCACTCTTGCACATGCACACAGAAGTGATGGCCGCAGCGCAGAACTCTTGATTGATGGTACAGTTACTGTACCCTCAATTGAGAACGCAGTGCGCATGTAGGTAAAGGTCACCAAGAGGAGTTTACTATGGCTTTAAAAGAAATGTATGGGATTGGGGGAAAATAAACATTTAACCACTTCAGCCCCGGAAGAATTTTGCACTTTAGGACCAGAGCACTTTTTGCGATTAGGCGCTGCGTCGCTTTAACTGACAATTGCGTGGTCGTGCGACGTTGTACCCAAACAAAATTTGCGTCCTTTTTTTTCCCACAAATAGAGCTTTCTTTTGGTGGTATTTGATCGCCTCTGCGTCATTTCTTATCGCCGCTATAAACAAAAGAAGAGCGACCATTTTGCAAAAAACCCCAAATTTCTTACTTTTTGCTAAAATTCAAATCCAAAAAAAAAATATAAAAAAACTTTTTTTTTCACCGTTTTTGGCCGATTTATATAATTCCTCATATTTGCGATAAAAAAAAATCGCAATTGGTGTTTATTGATTGGTTTGCGCAAAAGTGGCCATGTTTACGGATGATGAGAATTCATTTCTGGGGTTTTTTTTTTTTTTTTACTAGTAATGGCGGCGATCTGCGATTTTTATCGGTACTGCGATATTGGGGGGGACATGTCAGAACATTTTGACACTTTTTTGGGACCAATGACATTTATTCAGCGATCAGAAATTTAAATGTCCATTGATTACTGTATAAATGTCACTGGCAGTGAAGGGGTTAACCTGCAGGGGGAGAGCTAGGGGTTAAGTGTGTTCCCTGGGTGTGTTCTTACTGTGGGGGGGTTGGACTAACATGGGCATGAGAGATCTAACTGATCCCAGTGACAGGGATCAGTAGATCTCTCATGCCCCACTGACAGGGCGGGGAACCGCCGTGTTTACATCGGCGGTTCCCCGTTCTTTTCCCTGTAGCCGCTCATCACAGCTCGCCGGCGGACATCGGGTCCGCCCGAGCCGCGGGCACACTCCCCAGGAGTGCGGCGGGTGCGCGCCCCCTGGTGGCCCAATGCGAATCGCCGCTTATTTACGGCAATTCGCGCAGGGCTCCCCGACTGCCGCCGTGAAAAGACGGCGCGCGGTCGGAAACCAGTTAAACTCGCATATGTGGATGTAGCAGTGATTCAATGCTGCATCTGTTCTCTGCCAGCTCTGCACTGAGAACTAAGTGATTAAAGTCCTCTGATCGGCTAGTTCTCCCCTGTGCTCTGAGCAAAGAGCGGTGACTGTCAGTCATCTCAGCTCTGCCCCTTCAGCACTCACTAAAGTGCTGTGCTGTGGAAGGGGCAGGAGCGGTTCGCTCAGTCTCCCAGTCTCCCAGTGGCTCGCTGAGAGGCTGAGCCAGCTGCCTGCATCTGGGTGGATCCGAACTAAAAAGTTGGGTTTTATTCAGCGCCTAGACCGGCTGAGTGACATCTGACTTTAGCCGCTGTCAGCTGAAACCAGGTCCCAGGAGTGCAGAACTAACTAGATAACTTTGGACATATTTCTCATTTAAAGCAATCTAAAGGAAAACCAGCATTTTAAATAAAGTTGTTCTTGTTTAACAACCTTATAATACCCTTAGTTTCCCTTATAAAACCCTTAATTTAACTTAATCAGCTCTAATTAATTCCTTCTTCCTTTTCTCCCCAATAACTATTGTTTTCCTGATGGTTTTTTTTTTGTTGTTTATTTCTAGTTTTCTAACCAAAATCTTTAAACTTTTTTTTTATTATTATTGATTTTGTAATTTTTTTTTTAAAAAAAAAAGCTCAAAATTGAAAAAAAGCCTTTTTTTTTTATTCGTACAGTAAATCATTTTGTAATGCTTTGTACCTGGATCAGGTTTCTTAGTTTAATTTAAACAGATAAAATTGTAACATAAAAGGTGTAATTTTCATCTACAGTAATAATAATATATTTTTTTAACTAATCAAAAATAGAAAACTGTAATGGAGACGTGCATTTTATATCTATAAATTGCATAAACATGATTTAAAAATATATATTTTTTTTGCAAAACGATATGACCATAGGAAAGCACTGTCCTAAATGTTTGTGTCTCATTTTGTTATAATACGTAATAAGAACATTATTGCCAAATAAGCAGGCCCATAGCAGAAAAGTAAAAATTGCTCTGGTTCATAGGAGGTGTGCAGGTGTGAGATCTGAAATAGTTAAACTTGAAGCCTTTAATAAGACTGATGTTGGACAAGACTTTTGGTTGGATAATTGCCAGATTGGAAGTTGTAGCCACAGCACATCCTATAGTATTTCATTTTCTTTGTTTACTTTTTAATAGTCTGTTTGGCAGAACTCAATGCTTCTACTCAGCTGCTATTGCTTCCTGTCATTAACACAGAAAGCAAACCCGTGCTTTTCTCTTTTTGTGCAAAGTAACAGGCTTGCTTTAAAACCCAACTCCTAGCTCTGCAACTGTGTTTCCATATGGCTGCGGACAATACAGTAAAAAATCAAAACTAAAAAAAAAATAGTATAAGAAATAAAAAATATGCAATGATTGGAAGGTCTAAAATATGAAATTGCCTGTAGTTGGTCTTTAAAGTAGTTGTAAAGGCTTCAAGCTTTTTTTTACCTTAACACAGTCTCTATATTAAGGTAAGAAAAAACTTTTATGTGCAGCTCCTGCCTTCCAGCCCCCCTAAATATTTACCTGAGCCCAATCTCAATCCAATGGCGGCTGGTGAAGTTTTAGGATGGGGGGAGGGGGGGGGGTGCCAGGCCCCACCCTTCCTTTTTCACCCTTCCTACTTCTCATAAGCCCCAAACCTTATAGAATCCACCCACTCTGTCCCCTGTATTCCACATATTGTGTCAGGAGTTCACAGCTCAGCATCACAGGATACAGTATACAGTTCAGCATCACAGGTGGGGTATATTGCAGCCAGTAACACAGTATGCAGCCAGTACACAGGTATTGCAGCCAGCCAGTACACAGGTATTGCAGCCAGCTAGTACACAGGTATTGCAGCCAGCCAGTAGACAGTTATTGTCAGTACACATGTATTGTAGCCAGCCAGTACACAGGTATTGAAGCAAGCCAGTACACAGGTTTTGAAGCAAGCAGATGACCGACCGACGTTATGGACACATGATCGACCGACGTTATGGACACATGACCGACCGACGTTATGGACACATGACCGACGTATGACACAATGACCGACGTTATATGGGGTGGACACTACGACTTGACATATGACATAGGACACTACGACTCGACACTTGAGGACTGTGTTATACACCTTATGTCCCCTGTCTCACCCACCTAAGATATTCCAAACCCCGAATACTCTTCATCCTTCCCACTTTTTCCTTCCCACCCCGGACCGTG
>BLSH010017301.1:305124-315479 GCA_018402905.1 Glandirana rugosa | reverse complement strand
GGGGCAGTTATGCAGCCAGTGACACAGATGGGGCAGTTTGCAGCCAGTATCACAGGTGGGGGCAGTTATGCAGCCAGTGACATAGGTGGGGGCAGTTGTTCAGCCAGTGTTACAGGTGGGGGCAGTTATGCAGCCAGTGACACAGGTGGGAACAGTTTGCAGCCAGTGACACAGGTGGGGCAGTTTGCAGCCAGTGACAGGTGGGGGCAGTTATGCAGCCAGAGACACAGGTGGGGGCAGTTATGCAGCCAGTGACACAGGTGGGGGCAGTTTGCAGCCAGTGACACAGGTGGGGGCAGTTTGCAGCCAGTGACACAGGTGGGGGCAGTTATGCAGCTAGAGACACAGGTGGGGTACATTGCAGAGACACTCCCCCCCCCACGGAGGTCGGGACAAGTACCGCACTTACCCCATCCAATAGGCAGGCAGGATTTTTGCAGAGATCGGCATGCGGAAAGTGGCTTTCCCTCATGGTCGGGCGGTCACCGGCAGTCAGGGTCTCTGTGGAGCGGGAGACATGTCCGCTGCCACAGTGACCCACCCCTGGCCACCACATCCAATCACACTGGGCCGGAGGCTCAGGGCAGCCAATCAAGCTATGCGTGTGCGGCTGCTCAGCGCACCCACATAGCTTATAATGGGCTCACTGCTTGGCTTTTTTTTTTTTTAGCCGGCTGGGAGGTGGTGCCCAAGTGCCCCTCATACACCAGCCGCCACTGGCTGATGCACATCTATACACTTTAATGGCTGACCAATGGGCTTTGGGAATTGCTGTCAGCTGACAGCAAATCTCCCAAAAAAAGGCGGCCAGCCATATACAGGCGCACTGTATTTTTTATTTTTTTTTGACAAGGATCAGCGGGGGGGGGGGAGGGTGGTGCACTAGCGCCTTCTATAGAGGAGTCACCGCTGCTTCTGCTGTTGTTAGCCAAATCCAATGACGAGCAAGCCACACAGTGTATGTCAATAGACACACTCAGCGCAGCTAGTCAAATTCGCATGTGTGTTACCATAGGTAGTGGCTTC
Source organism: Glandirana rugosa (assembly GCA_018402905.1). Lineage (NCBI taxonomy): Eukaryota > Metazoa > Chordata > Amphibia > Anura > Ranidae > Glandirana > Glandirana rugosa. Next base: position 314,453 of record BLSH010017301.1, on the reverse strand, counting down.
CTGTGGTGGTACACAGAGCAGAGAAGGAGCCCCAGAAGGGGAGGATCAAGGCTGCTCTGTGCAGAACCATTACACAGAGCAGGTAAGTATAACATGTTTGTTATTTAAAAATATAACCTTTACAATCACTTTAATCCCCTACAGGTCCCTAGAAGTATATACTTACCTTTCATTCACTCCCCCACCATTCTGCTCAGTGTCGGTGGGAAATGCATGGTATACCTGTAAATTTAGGAATAAGCGACCTTATTCAAACTTAGTCAACCTATCACCATCCAAAATGAATGTGAATTAATATAAAAAAGTTTTCCCTTTAACCACTTCCCAACCGCCGCACGACTATAAACAGCGACAGCGTGGCTCCGCCGTATGACTATAAGCGGTGACAGCGTGACCCGCCTCACGCTCCCTGAGCGGGGCCGCGGGTCAGGCGGACTCGATGTCCGCCGGCGACTCGCCATGCCCTGTTACAGAGCCAGGCGGTTCCCCGTTCTGACAGGCAGCATGTCAGAGATCTACTGATCCCTGTACTCAGGATCAGTTAGATCTCTGGTGCCCCTGCCAGCCCAGCCCCCTCACAGTTAAAACACGCCTAGGGGGACACAGTTAACCCCTTCACTGTCCCATGCAGGTTAACCCCTTCACTGTCAATGACATTTATACAGTAATCAGTGGATATTTGAATTTCTGATCGCTGTATAAATGTCATTGGTCCCAAAAAAGGGTCAAAAATGTGCGACATGTCTGCTACAATATTGCAGTCCCAATAAAAATTGCAGATCGCCGCCATTACTAGCAAAAAAAAATTTGTAAAAACGCCAGAAATAAATTCTCATGGTTTGTAAACGTGGCAACTTTTGCGCAAACCAATCAATGAACGCCGATTGAAATTTTTTTTTACCACAAATATGAGGAAGAATATAAATCGGCCAAAACCGATGAATAAATTCGTTTTTTTTATATTTTTTTGGATTTGTATTTTAGCAAAAAAGTAAGAAATATTGTTTTTTTTGCAAAATTGTCACTCTTTTTTTTATAGTGGTGATCAGAAATGACGCAGAGGTGATCAAATACCACCAAAAGAAAGCTTTTTTTGTGGGAAAAAAAGGACGCAAATTTAGTTGAGGGACAACGTTGCACGACCGCACAATTGTCAGTTAAATCTGCGCAGTGGCGAATCGCAAAAATTCCTCTGGTCCTAACATGGGAAATCCTTCCGGTCCTTAAGTGGTTAAGAGCATTGGGCGGAAGTGATGTTTGATGTCGCTTCCGCCCTTCAATGCTATGGAGCCGAGCGGGGGCCATCTTCCCCTCAATCTGCATCCAGGCATTGAGGGGAGAGGATTGGATCATCTCCACCGGCTCCTGTAAGCGGCGGAGACGACTGGAAAGCGTCGGGAGGGGGGGCACAGAGACCACTTTTTATCTGAAAGCAGACCGCCCACTGTAAAAAATTATACCGTGGTTATGGTAGCTATCTCACGTCAAAATACCAACGTAAAATTATACAGCGGGCGGTCCGTAGGTGGTTAAGATAAAAAACCTTCTTTTACAATCCCTTTAAAGCGGATGTAAACCCTCACATATACCCAGTGAAGTGAACAGCCTCAGATGATACACATAGAGGAAACAAATCTCCCTACATACCAATTAAAGAACCCTTATGGGTGGGACTTTCAAGGTGGGGGAACCAAAGAGCATCAAAAACACATCTACATATGTATCAAATCCACATTTATTTTCACAAGTATAAAAATTACAAAAATGTTGTAAAAATGACAAATAAACCAATTAGTGTATAAATGTATTCTGTTATTGGATTGTTCAAATGCAGCCGGCACACATCTGCGTGTAGGTTCCTTAAGATCATTCTGCCTTCCTACGAAAGAGGAAGAAAGCCCACCAATCTCCCTACATAAGTTTTACATGTATATCTTCTGTCTTCAGCTGTATATATCCTTAAGAAAGTTCAGATCATGTTAGGATATTTTCTCTTCCTGGTTATCATTGCAGTGAAGCCTGGGCTTACAGGCAAGACAGCTGATTGGAGGAAAGGCACACGCCCTTTCTTCTCATAGGTAGAAACTTTCATCTCTGTTCGTTGTATTGTTCAGGGGTGTACTAATGTGTTTATAGCAACCTCCCCAACTCAAAACTCAGGCTGCTTTTATTATATGTTATGGAGAACTTGTCAGGCTGATAACAAAGGAACTAAACAGGAGACAGTTACAGGACAGTGCTTTGAAAAGAGATAAGAAAACATTGCAGATCTATGTGCCCAGCTCAACTTTCATGAATCAGGTTTACATCCACTTTAATCTAGTGCTATGATTTCTAACCCAGGTTTCCTGTTTCAGGGTAACTCTTTTCTCTTGCAGCATTCTATGGAGCCACCATTGCATGCAGAGACTAGAGTTATGTCTCTTTACGCTGTGCGCATCAATTAAAATATAAAGTGAAAAACAGTGAAGTGCTAAAATGCTAAATATCTCAATATTCACATGCATACAGTTGTGCTCATAAGTTTGAACACCCTGGCAGAATTTATGATTTCTTGGCCATTTTTTCAGAGAATATGAATGATAATACAAAAACGTTTCTTTCACTCGTGGTTATTGTTTGGCCGAAGCCATTTATTATCAATCAACTGTGTTTACTCTTTTTAAATCATAATGACAACAGAAACTACCCAAATGACCCTGATCAAAAGTATACATACCCTGGTGATTTTTGTCTGATAACATGCACACGAGTTGACACAAAGGCGTTTGAATGGCTATTAAAGGTCTCATCACTTCAAATTACTTTGTGCCAGAAGGTTTGAGTTTGTCTCAAAAGTTGCCGCGTTTGTGGCATTTGCGTAGTAATGGCTTTCTTCTGGCGACTCGACCATGCAGCCCATCTTTCTTCAAGTGCCTCCTTATTGTGCATCTTGAAACAGCCACACCACATGTTTTGGCTTGAAGTTTTTTGTGGTATTTGTGGATGAGGCTCTTTATCGTCTCAGATGGTAAAGCTGCCCATTCCTCTTGACAAAAAGTCCAGTTGTGGCTGAAATTTTGAGCTGGTCTACTTGACCGTGGTTTGGTTTCAACAGAACCCCTCATTTTCCACTTCTTGATTAGAGTTTGAACAATGATGATTGGCATTCTCAATTCCTTGGATATCTTTTTATATCCCTTTCCTGTTTTATACATTTCAACTACATTTTCCCACAGATCCTTTGACAATTCTTTTGCTTTCCACATGATTCAGAATCCAGAAACGTCAGTGCAGCACTGGATGAAAGATGCAAGGGTCTGTCAGGAGTCCATAAACTCATTGACCTTTTATATACACACACTAATTACAAGCAAACAGATCACTGGTGAGGATGGTTACATTTAATAGCCATTCAAACCCCTTTGTGCCAACTTGTGTGCATGTTATCAGGCCAAAATTACCAGGGTATGTAAACTTTTGATCAGGGTCATTTGGGTAGTTTCTGTTGTCATTATGATTTAAAAAGAGTAAACACAGGTGATTGATAATAAATGGCTTCACCAAACACTAACCATGAGTGAAAAAAATGTTTTTGTGTTATCATTCATATTCTCTGAAAAATAGTCAAGAAATCATAAATTTTGCCAGGGTATGTAAACTTATGAGCACAACTGTAAATCATTAAATCATGGACAAATTGGGTAAAAATGCAACATTCACTTATAGAAATCAAATATAATACAGTTCTAAATATTCACATAAATTGTCAAATCATGTGCAAATATGACCAGAGCAGACCACATTCAGCAGCATATTTTCAGATTCAGAGAAAATGAAAAATATATATGTGATGGGAATATATCTATATAAGAGTGTCCAATCTTATGAAACGTCCATACACAGTCCAATTCCACTGTGAAATCATTCCACAATAAATCTTCTTTGTGGTAAGCTCTTCACCAAATGCCAACACAAACATTTTCTCCACCATACCCCAGTGGGTATCCTCTCACCTGGTATTAAGGACTCCACTATGAAAATGGAGGTCAAAAAGCACTTGTATACAATGATGGTAGCTGTCAGTCACACACGTGATTCCTCTCTCGTGTAATCTCCAACCTCCAATAAGTATTCTATATTGACAAAAGTATTGGAATGCCTGCATTTAGACGTACATGAACTTTAATGGCATCCCAGTTTTAGTCCATAGGGTTCAATATTGAGTTGGCCCACCCTTTACAGCTATAACAGCTTCAATTCTTCTGGGAAGGCTGTCCACAAGGTTTAGGAGTGTGTCTATGGGAATGTTTGACCATTATTCAGGTTGAGGTCAGGACTCTGTGCAGGCCAGTCAAGTTCCTCCGCTCCAAACTTGCTCATCCATGTTTTTATGGACCTTGCTTTGTACACTGGTTCAAATAATTTGGTGGAGGGGGGATTATGGTGCGGGGTTGTTTGACAGGGGTAGGGCTTGGCCTCTTAGTTCCAGTGAACTCTTAAGTTGTCAGCATACCAAGATGTTTGGACAATTTCATGCTCCCAACTTTGTGGGAACTGTTTGGGGATGGCCCCTTCCTGTTCCATCATGACTGCGCACCAGTGCACAAAGCAAGGTCCATAAAGACATGGATGAGCAGGTTTTGGGTGGAGGAACTTGACTGGCTTGCACAGAGTCCTGACCTCCACCTGATAGAACACTGTTGGGATGAATTAGAGTGGAGACTGCGAGACAGGCCTCCTTATCCAACATCAGTGCCTGACCTCACAAACGCACTTCTGGAAGAATGGTCAAATATTCCCATAGTCACACTCCTCAACCTTGAGGACAGCCTTCCCAGAAGAGTTGAAGTTGTTATAGCCACAAAGGGTGGGTCAACTCAATATTGAACCCTGCGGACTAAGACTGGAATGACATTAAAGTTCATGTGCGTGTAAAAGCAGGCGTCCCAATACTTTTGGTAATATAGTGTATACCTCATGAAAAGCATAAAGGGAGAACTAATAGAGTACTATGCCACAAACCATGCATTAAAATACTTAAATATCACTCAGGAAGGAGTATATGCACATGTATAATCCTCAGCATTACAGGTATAAATTTAACAAAGGGCATCCCCGTCCAGCATGATGACGTCAATTATATTTTCTGACAATATCATTAAAAAATTAGGCTAGCAACCCCCCTCCCCCAAATGCCAACCTCAAGATTTTGGCTAAAATACTTGCTTCCCGTCTTACTCCCCAACTAACTAAACTCACTTCCAGATAGACCTGCAGCAACACCACAAGTGTTTCAAATGCTGTCAGTTCTGACAATCACAGACTAACCCTATGCTATTAGTGTCTATGAACCCACAGAGGGACTGGTAGATCCTTCGAAAAACATTAACCAAACTAGGTCTTCTAGACCACATTTTACAATGCATGTCAGCCCTCTACTCTATATCAGTAATGAGAAAACAGAACAAAGTTCAGTTCGATGGATGTTTGCTGAACACTCGAAATAATTAAAAAACCTCAAACATATTGCCTAAACTCCATTGGAGCTGAATCTTGTCTTGTCTTTTTGAAGACCAGTTTGCAAGATTTTGGTAAAAAGGGCATGGATAGCTGGGCACTGTCAAAGGGACCAATACTACAAAAAAAAAAATACTGTTCAGGAAAGAACAGGCTTAAAGTTGAAACATAAAAAGTACATAATTCCTTTAAATAACATGCTTGGGGGTGCCTTAAACCTGCAAGTGAAGTGGCACTGTAGGATGTACTCATGTGACAAAAAGACTGTAATTGACCAAACATTATCACGTCCATATTTGGTCAATGATATCAACCAGCATCAGCGGCCACTTTGCTGACTATCAGCAGCTGGTTGGGAAACTACCATTTTCAGCAAAAGTGTGGCAGCAGAGGATTGTTGGCCAGGTTGCTGTGTTTGTGCCAGCAGGTCAGGGGGACATCGTTCATCATGACTGAATCTACAATGCTGGACTTGTTTGATGTTCTATTCACATCAAAGGAAATTAAAAAAATACTTTTTTTCTATGGCGTATATGTGTTTATTTACTCAGTAGAGTTTTCTGAGTAACAAGGGATACTCTGTACACTTTGCCAATTCACATTGGGGGGGGGGGGGCTCTTGAGGCCCCCTTATCTTAAGAGTTCCAGACTCCTACATCAACATGGGACAAGGTGCCTTGCCACAGGGCAATATGACATTACAAAATGGTTACATTATCTCTATGACTATATGAGAAGAAAAGTATTATAGTGATCTTTAAAGTGGTTATGTACCCTTTTTGTTTACTTTTACCTACAGGTAAGCCTAGAATAAGGCTTACCTGTAGGTAAAATGAATATCTTCTAAACCTGTATGGTTTAGAAGATATTCCCTTTCTAATGTAATATATCGTTACGGCGCATGCGCCGTGTATGTTCCGGCGCATGCGCCTTATATGTCCCAGCAAAAGCCGGCATTTGTTCTGGACCCTGCCGGAAAAAACGAGCGCGGGAGTGACGTCTCGCGGCTCCGGCCAGTCACAGCGCTGGAGCCGCGTACCTGGAAGCAAGATCCGGGTGAAGATGTCCGCTCCCACGGAGGGGACCGAGTGGCTCGGTCGGATCTTCATTTCAAGGTGAGTATTTCATAATGAGCTAGTATGCGGTGCATACTAGCTCATTATGCTATTATCTTGCAGGTTTTTATTTTTTTAAAAAAAAATTTTTGAGTAGACAACCGCTTTAAATGGAAGGAGTATGGAAACAACCATCATAGCCACTTCCTCGTGTCCTACAGCCACGAAAGTAACATTGGCTGCTCCTTTGTTCCAGTCATATAGAATACCTTCTTGTGAACATAACCAGGCATGACCCAGTACAAAACCTACACAATACTCTCCTTCTCAAATCAGCATTTCATAATCACCTTACTTTTTTGTGAAACATTTACAATATATATTTATATATAATATATACAAAACCAAATACATCCTGATAATTAAATAATTACTCGCCATATGGTAATGGGAATCCTTTCCTCTGTTGTAAAGGGAACAACTGGAGGCAGCAGAAAATCCAAAGTCTGTAGAGACAGCTTTGTCATAGCTCTTCGTTGCACAGACAAAAGCATCATGATCATTCTCACCAAAGACTTCTTAATACCCAAGTTCCTGTCCCAGGTATTCTGCTTCCATTACTTTCTTTTAAATGGTCTCAACACAATGGGTGCTGATACATGTTAAACATCACCCCTTTTTTATTCTTGAAACTGTGGTGCAGTACAAGTTAAGTCTCCTGTGAACAAAAAAAAAAGTGAACGGTGAAATCACAGCACACAAAAAAATGTACAGGCATTATAGAAATGGACAAACCTCTGAAGAGGAAGGGCCTCTAACCCTTAACCACCTAGGGTACAAGGCTCTTGACAGGGGTAAGGTGCTCCATGGTCTACCTAGGCCAAAGCCAGATGGACCCTGCTCCTTGGGAATCAGCTGAAGACAGTTTATTAAGTACCTGGTGAGGGGCTCTCCTGAAGAGAGTCCCCTCCAGTTGGGAAAAAGTAAAATCCTGAAAGCCACAGAATCTTACCCCACATCAGGGCAGGCCCCCAATAACCTGTACTCTCCATCTCTGTGCATAAAAAGACAATAAAGACACATTTTTAACACTCATTAATAGACAAGCCTTTAAAATAACTATTTTACCCTAAGTTCTCTTCCTTCTTCAAGCCTTTCTTGTAAAAAAATTCCCCAACCTTTTTTTCATTGTTGCAGCAATTCTTTACATCCTTCATCTCCAATCACAAGCTCAACAAAATGCTTTTGAAACTTAGTGGGGGATTGGGTGTGCCAAATTTGCCTCTATATCACAAAGTATACACCTTGGCTGTACAGTGAACTGGTGTCTTCGACCAATTTTCTATAGAACAGATTAACAGATAAAATAAGATTGTATTAGCATTCCACTACAATGAATTGCATGGCTCATGTCAAAACTTCCAAGCTCCATACTGTGCCACCCTACTATTGGTAGAACACCTCAAGTGGCAAGTTGCATGCTGCACGCTTCCCCTCATCTCTACTCACCCTTCCCCTTTGACCCCAAAAATAAGAGTCCGGACTGACTTTTTATCCATTCAAGAGAGTGGGGACATTTTCTAGCATCCATTCCAAAATTTGCCACTTTACATAGATCATTAACAATGTTTGAAAACTTCTAATTAGGCAAAATCTCATTCAGACCATTCCTCCTATATCCAGAAATTGGAAACAGAGCTAAACATGAAAATATACCATAAACTAATTGATTACATCATGTACCTAGAACCAACCAGGAATTTGGATTTAAAAGTCTCTCCCAGTGGTATACGGTCCGTGCTGACATTATGGGGTTGATTTACTAAAGTTTGAAAGTGCAAAATTTGGTTCTAGGTTTTATTGTCAAAGCTTGATTGAACAAGCTTAGGTTAGAGGCTGATTGGCTAGCATGCACAGCTGCACCGGTTTTTGCACTCTCCAGCTTTAGTAAATCAACCCCTATTACTCTTCAAATAGCACTAAATATTCACAGTTTCTGCTGTTGTTATGAGTTGTACCTCTTATAGGACATCATTGCTAGATTTGTTGATAAAATTACAGGTCTCAAGTTAGACTAGAAACCAACCATGTACCTCCTGCACCTAAGCACCTTCTCAAGATCAAAGTACAAACATTCCCTCATCATACATTTGTTAAGTGTGGGGGTATAGAAAGATTACACCCCCTGCCTACCTCCATCTGATTGACCAAAGTCAACCCATGGAAAATCGTAAAATCTTATGGTCACCATTCACAAAACAGGTGAGAAATGAAGAGAAACCTGGTTTCCCCGAATAGGCTTCATATACTCTACCCAATACAAAGACCTGCTGTCATAAGTGGCAAGTGGGATATTGGGACTCAGTCTCCTTGTCCTCCTCACCATATCTGGGCGAAGCCTTGTGCTGTTGTGCCAGTAATTATGCATCTTTTTTGGCATGTATTTTTGCTATGGTATGTGTCAGCTGAAGCAATCATCCACTCTCAACTGAACTCTACTCTAATCTGTGTATTTTTGCTATGGTATGTGTCAGCTGATGCAATCATCCACTCTCAACTGAACTCTACTCTAATCTGTGTATTTTTGCTATGGTATGTGTCAGCTGAAGCAATCATCCACTCTCAACTGAACTCTACTTTAATATCTATGCTATACCACTCCTCCTGTTCCTCTGACTCAGGGTTATAGGGTGAACGGTGAATACTGTCGTCCAGAAACATAACCCATCTCATATACTTCGGATAAGCCCCTTTGGTCCAAAGAGAAGTAAAGAG
>BLSH010017301.1:287566-300862 GCA_018402905.1 Glandirana rugosa | reverse complement strand
AAAAACCGCTCGGCATCTGCTACACCCCTATGTCAATCTCTACATTGGCTGCCACTCAACCAACGTATTAAATTCAAGATCCTAACAATAACTTATAAATCAATTCACAACCTGGCCCCCAGCTACATCACTAACCTGGTCTCAAAATACCAACCAAATCGATCTCTTCGCTCCTCCCAAGACCTCCTGCTCTCCAGCTCCCTTGTCACCTCATCCCACGCTCGTCTCCAGGACTTCTCCAGAGCCTCTCCCATCTTCTGGAATGCTCTACCACAATCTGTCCGACTCTCTCCTAGTTTGTCCACCTTCAGACGATCCCTGAAAACTCATCTCTTCAGAGAAGCCTATCTGGCTCCCACCTAACAACTGTACATTTATCCTCTCTATTAGCACATCCCCCACAGTGATTACCTTGTGCATCTCCCTTTTTAGATTGTAAGCTCTAACGAGCAGGGCCCTCTGATTCCTACTGTATTTAAGTGTATTGTATTTGTACTGTCTACCCTCAAGTTGTAAAGCGCTGTGTAAATTGTTGGCGCTATATAAATCTTGTATAATAACAATAATAATAATAATAATAATAATAATAATCTCTACTTGTCGTGACCAGCGCTGTATCCCCTTCTCTTCTTTATCAGAACCTATCCTTAACCCCCTTCCTTTTTTCTCTCACCATTCCACCCTCTTTCCTTTTTTATTATTCCTCTATGATAGCACCTCTTCCTAAATCCTTGCCCCTCTCCTCCCTTGCTCAAGCCTCCTCTCCTAAATGCCAATGCATCCTACACACACTACTCACACTCACACTACTCACACTGTCTTTCTCTTTTACACACATTTATTTTAAAAAGTTGTATGCCAGAATTGTATCCTCTAAACCAGTGGTTCTCAACTCCGGTCCTCGGGACCCACTAACAGGATAACTGAAATGCATCACAGGTGATATAATTTGCTGCTCAGTGATTGCAGTATTCTAGACTGCATCTCCCCAAGGTAATACTTAAAATCTGGCCTGTTAGTGGGTCCCGAGGACCAGAGTTGAGAACCACTGCTCTAAACAGTCAGCTGCCTTCCATTTACACACACCAGCACCAGCATGAGGCGCATGTCAATGTCAAAACCAAAAGGTGACAGCATTGAAATTGCTTACCTGAACTGATAACACATGTGCTTTTAATTTCAGCATTTTCAGTTGTAATAATCTTTTAATTTTTTTTGCTCAATGATGCTATATTTATGTAGCCCGTATGTTTGTTTTTTTTAAACAAACCGCTTGTATATTTAAACAAACCATTAAAATAAGGAAAGTTAAATTACCACAAACCCATTTAATTACAGGTGTTTGCTTATTACTTTATTATATGTATTAAGGTTGATCAGATGCAGAGCTTAGAGTAAATAAACAGGTGAACTGAAGTCCACCAGTATGTTTTATGCATAAAAACAATGTTGCCCTGGAATGGAAGCAAATGAAAACAGGTGTCAAGATATAATTTGCAGCTGTATAGTGCACACAATAAGTGAATGAATCTATGTCTGCAGAAAGTAATAAATATGATCACAAGAATGTTGCATAAATTCTACAGGAGGGACAATGTAATAAGCTCAGATCGATTTAATATAAATGTGTAAATGGACTGTACTTGCGGGGATGAGCAGTTTTCTTCAGAGCCTAGGCTGGCAGATACTGTATATCCCTTATAAAGGAGGAGTTCAATGGTCAAGGTATGGTAGAAAAACTAGACTCCCTGATAGTTGCTCCGGATGCTGCTTTATTGTGGCCAGTGGGACAGCACAGTTCCCCAGAAAAGGGCATTCACATGCAATTGGTCTTTTAAAAAGCCTGATAAAATAATATTTTTGAATAATAATTTTTGTGTTGGTACTCAATGACATTTATTTAACATAAGCTTGCAAATTTGCCCTGAAAACACCAAATAAAATTACGAATGGGCTCCCTTAGACTTTAATTTGAATGCTTTGTTCATGATTTGTGGATTTTATCATCTGTTTGTTTAACATCCAGTAAACTTTGCTCAGTTCACTCACCATTAAAACAGCAGGGGTACCGCTAGACCTTGGAACCTTGGGTAGGTATTCAGGGTTTTCTACTGAGAACCCCAGATCATCTTTGCAGTAATTGTTAATCTCATCCCAAATATGACCCTGCAGGCAAATATACTTTAGTTTTTGTGGATCTTTGGTTATGAGTCCATTCTTACATCTCCACCAGTTACTGCATTCTCCTTACATTAACAATATAATTTTATTGCAAAAATAATTTGAATTTGAAAATCTTCTACATTTTCCTGTACTTCACAATGCATATTTGTTTTTCACTTAAAGTGGTTTTTGGGGCAAAAACATAATTAAAACGTAATTAGTGCATCTGGGTAGTATATGCACATGTCCCCACATTTTTATCCTTTTATAAATACTAAGGCCCGGTTCACACTGCCGCAACTTCAAGGTCATGCGACTTTGAAGCCGACATCCCAGCGCAACTTCGGCATGACTTGCATAGGACTTTCTTTAACAGAAGTCAATGCAAGTCATGCCGAAGTTGCACCAAAAGTAGTGCAGGACCTTTTTCTAAGTCGGAGCGACTCAAGTCGCTCCTATTAGAATGGTTCCATTGCACTTAATGGGGTGCAACTTATCATAGGACAAGGCTCTCAAAATCGGATAACATGTGGCACCAGTGCGAACCGGGCCACAAGGTAGAGAAAAATAGCCATTAACGTGCCAGTAATCCAACTCTGTTCAGTTTTCTCCTGCAAAACACAACACCTCCCCCTCTCCTCATCTCTACAACATAAGCAGATGACGATAACTCAGCAGGGCTGACAGCACTGCAGAAATGTCAATCAAATAGGAAGTAAGGTGCTGATTGGAATTCTGACTGGTTACCATCTTGCCCCGAGAAAGGGACTCAGTGAGGTTTCTTATGCCTTGTGTGATGCTGTCTTCACAATACAATTGTGAAACCCATTTGTTTGGAATGTGTGTTACTGTGCATCTTTACTTCTAGTCCTGGCATCAACTGTTTGCAGCATTCACTTTGAGCACTCGTTGTTGCAAGGTCAAGTATTTTATTCTTTGCTAAAAATACAAGATTTCCTTTGAATGGCTGAGCGAAGCATAATTTTTTTCTGGCAGCAGATAAGAATTCCCTATACCACTGCCAGAACACAGCACTGTATACTGTATGTAGCTGATGTAACAATTTACATGCATGTCTATTAGTAAAGGAATTGTAAAGTGAAAGTAAACATGGAGTTAGGCTTTATATTCTACTTTAATAGTTTAATACCCACTGATAAACAATAAGATTTTATATTCTATATGCTGTACTGTATTGTAGTTCTATATTCTATTTATTGCATATGTATATTCAATACACTTTTAAAATATCATGTAGTTTATTAACTTTTACTTTCTTTTCTAAGCAATTGTGTTTGTTTTTTTTAATTATGTCAGCATGCTAATGGAAATGGCTGCAAAGCAACAGAAATATGTGCTGAAGATTACCTGCCCCTTTATGCCTCCTGCATTCGTACTGCCTAGTAAGGGCCTTTTCACACAGGCGTTCCGTTCAGGTCCGCCTGTCCGTTTTTCAGGCGGACCTGAACGGACGCCCCATTCCCCTTTATGGAGCGGCGGATGTCAGTGGAGACATTTCCGCTGACACCCGTCGCTCTCCGATCCACTCCGCTTCCGTAAAGTGTGACGGAGGAAACCCCTATTTTCCCTACCTCTGCGAATCGGAATGGATGACAACAGACAGACGGATCTGTTGTCATCCGATTTCCCATAGAGGAGAGCGGGGGCTCTGACGGATCCGTCTCCGCAGTGACGGATCCGTCTACCGTTGGCTCAGTGGGGATCAGCAGAACGATCTCCCCCTGAGCAAAACGGAGCCCGCACACGGAATGCCGTGTGAAAGGGCCCTAAGACAGCGCATAGAAATAGTTTGATATGAAAAATAGGGAGAGGTTGGAAGCTAGTATTTCAACGCTACCCAGAAGTTTCAGAGCTTTGAATATCATAGCAGCTGGGGATTCTTGAACTCCATGTCTCGAAAGCTGCTACCCATTCATACAGGCACCTCTAGGTGTCACTGTTTGTTCTTTTACAGAATTCTATTCATTAAAGTGGATGTAAACCTGATTCACATCATTTGAGCTGGGCACATATATCTGCAGTGTTTTCTTATCTCTCTCCAAAGCAAGTCCTGTGACTTTCTCTTGCTCATGCAAAAGAAAGAGAAGAACCTACCAAGAAGGCCACATCTTTGGAACACTACGGTTGAGTAAAAATGATGCTTTATTTAGAAATTGGCACCATACATATACTAAAAACACACTAGTAAAAAAATCTGTGAATTGACCTTTTAAAACCACAATTAAAAAGACAACATTGTCTGTGAATGGGACTCGCAGCTGCGCATGCACCCATACATACAAGCTGACACACTCCTAATTGGAATTCCAGTTAATATCATGTCCGTATTGTGATTGCAAAATGAGGCTCTTAGGTCTTAGGTGGCCACTTTCAGACAGTATCACACTGGGTCCAAACAGGAGTAAAAGTGTGCAGTTCCTCTTTTATCAGCTTGATAACTTCTGACAAGTTCTCTGACACATGATATAAAACCAGCCTGAAATTTGTGTCGGGGAGAGTGCTATAAATAGATTAGCAGAAAGCTGCTGTACTCACAGGACAGCTCTGAAAGTCTCTGTCTATGTGGAGGGGGGTGTGTGCCTTTCCTCCAATCAGCTGCCTCCCAGTGTAATCCAACACTATACTGCTGAATGAGGAAGTGAAAATTCTAACACGATGTGCACTTTCTAAACAGTATATAAACCTGAAGACAGCAGATATACATGTAAAACGTATGTAGGAGGATTTGTTTCATCTCTGTGTATCATCTGAGGCTGTTCACTTCACTGGGTATATGTGAGAGTTTACAGCCACTTAAGGTAAACAACCTTCTGCATTTTGTCCCTGCCCCCCCCCCCCCTTATACTTACCTGAGCCTGATTTCAATCTCTGCTTTCTCCCTTCTCATTGGCCCAGAGACATTAATGGAAGCCCCTGCTGCTGTCAATCACAGCCAGTGACGAGGGAGTGGGGGAGGGAGGGGTTATATCCTCTGTTGACACAGACAGTGAGGCTTAAGAGTGAGCCTGTACCAGTGCCCCCATGTCAAGCGGCTTGCTATGTGGGGTCGAGGAGCCAGGAGCGCTGGTGGGGGCTCGAGAGGAGGAGGATCGGTTCTCCTCACAAAATCATTGCACAGGGTAGGTAAGTATATGTTAAAAATAAAAAAAATATGTTTAAATACAAATATATGTCTAGTTTTAACTGTTAAAGGATTGATCTATCTACCCCTGTCAGACTGAATGGAAGGTAACAAGCAACTTTACACAGATGAAGTTACCAATCTGCTCTTTCCTCCTGTAGGCATGCCTGTATAAAAAAAAATAGTGACCCAGAGGTGCCACTGTTGGCTCATAAATTATTCCCAGTCCAGACCAGGTAGGTTTTTTTTTTCCCTACAGGAGTAGAGGACATTTTAGAGCCTCTATCATAATAGGATAATACATAACCTTGGTGGAACCAGATCATAGTAATTTTTTACCATAGTCACTGATAAAAAAAAAAAATACACTTAGCCAGAGTCCAAGTAGTGATGATAGCAAGCAATAATCCAGATTGCTCTGGAAATAATTGGAAAATTTGTGTTCAAGCAACTATAAAATGTGCACCGCGGGTCCCAGGATTAAAATGACTCATTCAAGCATGGGCCTATATTTCCCCAGTCCTCACCCACTGACTACCATCTTTTTTTCAGCTACTAGACTGTAAAAACTGTCAGATTAAAGTAATATTTTTATCCGAAGGGCGGTATTTGAAAAAATTGGGAAGAGACTGTAGAAACTGTTAAATCCTTTTAATGCACAAAACTATGATTCAATGTTCATTCCATTGATAAACTAAATGTGTAGAGATTATAGAAATTATTTTGCACTATTCATGCATTTTAATGGATGTGGTTTATACATAATAACTGATATCTAGAGCAGGCTTTGGTAGAGTTATACTTAGAAATAGCAGCTAATATATCATAAAGGCTGCCCAGTAAACAATTTTACTGTTGGATATCACAATTGCTGGGCAGTAGGGGTGACCAAAATTGAGAGTTTTAATTCCCCTACATTTTGGTTTAAAAATTAGGAGATTTCTGTACAGTTCCATCGCCAAGTACCTGTTGTGTAAAGAAGAGTTGAATGGTTTTGTTAAAAATCCTTTATTTACCCAGAATTTGAGTTCTGGGAACACCAGCTAGTAAACCAGATGAATATACTGGTAAGTACTCACAAGTCCTGTTACTGTAGACTCTTTGCTGGAGATTACAGGGGTATGCACATTACAAAACCACGTGTCATGCTCAAAAGGACATATGATTTGCAGAGAAAAATATTTGAAAAGATTACATGAATCTCAGATTAAAGTAAACCTACTGGACCTTAAGACTTTAGCAGAGTTGCATTAATCTCTACATGACTTTAATAGCTTTTTGCCTGGAGTTACTTTTTATTTTTTATTGACTTTACTGGAATCTGTTCAAGCCATATTCATTTTCATTGTAGCTGGCCTCCTTTAAATTGATGCTGAATTATCAGCCGCTTGGGTAAATTTCCCATAACGATACATTCTACTTAACCAAAGCCTTTGGGGCATAGCTGTCCATATTATACATCACCAGACAGTCCTCAAGCACCAGCCACGAGTCAAAGATGCTTCCCAAGGTCATGTTCTGGATATGATGCTCTGTGCCAGAAATACTTTCATTTTACTTTTGGCCCATTGCATTTTATAAGATTGCTTTAATTTTTGCTAAATTAAATTATAAAAAATGTGTCCCTGTAAATCACTATGAAAAGAATTACTTTAGACTTATTCTGCACATTGATCAGACAGAACATACAAGTTCTTATGATAACAGCTGCTTCCTTCTAATTAGTTATTGCTACAGAATAGAGTTTATGGTAATTATGGGGGTGCTCACTGCAGCCAGGTTTATGGGATTGGAGAATATATGGAATAGCCAATCAGGCTGCAGTGGCATTATTCAGAAGAGGATGCATAGTAAGCACAGAGAATAAAGCAAACATAAAAAAATAAATAAAATAAAAAAACTGATGGTCTTAAAAAGCCATATCAAGCCAGGATTGTAACATCAAGGGAAATGTCCTTATTTTAGGTCAAACAGACTTACCTGACAAGAACTAAAACATTAGGTCTGCTTTAAACTGATTGGAAAGCATTACAGAAAAAAAGTAGAGGTGGTAAAATGTACATACACTTACCTGCCCACTGTAATAAAGAAATTCCAGTGTTACTTTACTTCTATCTGTGTATCTATCTGTGTCTGCCTTCAGGAACATGTAACAGGAATTTTTCAGAATGCAGCTGTGAGGCCAAGGTTACATCACCAGTGCCTCACACAGTCAGGAAGTGGAAAAATAGTAATAGAGTTGAGCGAACCCGAACTGTAACGTGACCCGGACCCGAACACGGACATTTGAAAAAAAGTTTGGGTTCGAGTTCTGGGTTCGGGTATTTGATCACGCATGTTGAATAGCTGCAGGGCAGCCAATCAACAAGCGTTTCACTGGTTTTCCCTAGAAGCCATCACAGCCATGCCTACTAATGGCATGGCTGTGATTGGCCAGTGCATCATGTGACCCAGCCTCTATATGAGGCTGGAGTCACAGTGCTGCATGTCACATGCTCTCTGGGTAGTGTAGGGAGAGGATGTTGCCGATGCTGTGAGGGGCAGATTGCAGATAGATAGATAGGTAGAGATTACTACTACTACTGCTTTTAGGGACAGATTGCAGATAGATAGATAGGTAGAGATTACTACTACTACTGCTTTTAGGGACAGATTGCAGATCTCATCCTGCATTACAGAACGATCTGACTGGACTAGGTAGAGTCTACTGCTTAGAGGGACAGATTATTGTTCTAAAATCATCTCCTAGTTCTATAGGGTCAGGTTCCTGCTGTTGCTGTAAGGGACAGATTATTGTTCTAAAATCATTTTGCAGCCCTCTAGCACTTTCCAGGACTCTTTTACAGTCATTTTTGTGCCGAAAAGCTTGGGTCCCCATTGAATTCAATGGGGTTCGGGGTAAAGTTCGGGTCAAGTTCGGTACTGAACCCGGACTTTTTTCCGAAGTTCGGCCAAACCCACCAAACCCGAATATCCACGCTTTCGCTCAACTCTAAACAGTAATTGTAAGTAAAAGCAAAAACATTTGATTAACTAATATAACATGATTTCATAACAGCACAAGGAGCTGCATGCTGATTTGATTTTAGTGAAAAATAGGGAAAGGTCCACTTCAAATCCACCAAAACCTGTTCCATCAAGTAAGCTTTTCACACGTTGCCTCTGCAATTTTAACACATAAAGCTGGGCACACATAATTGTTTTTCTTTGGACCAGCAGGCTGAACATGAACAAAAAAAAAATATAAATAAACCAACAGACTCCTGCATCCACCTCACTTGTGTGAGGTTATCCACCCCCCCCCCCCCCCCGTGCTATTGTATTCTGCTCCTCTGCTGCCAGAATACACTGATCAGCAAGGTTTTCCTGCAGGATCGTTCAACAGAAGCCCATCTAATGCTTCTGTCGACCTGGGAGGGCTACTCGCAGGCTAGTTGCTTAAGAGGGAATTACAACAGGCCACCCCTATGCCGTTCCCTATCCTTTTTTAAGCTAGGGTATCATGGCACCCTGGGATGCCTTCTGGGTTCTTCAGGGGTAGATCAAGCCTGCCTTTTTCTTACACAAAGCCACAAGTTTTTATGGGCAGCATTATAGCCTTGGACACCATGTGAGCCAGCCACTGGCATTCTAACAACCTGTGACATAATCGGTTGATAAGGAAGACCTTGCGTGCTGCAGAGCATCGTGTTTGCCCCTCCCATGCCCTTCTTTGTTAGTACTGGGGTCATATTAGCAGAGAGAAGGAGAGACACGCTAGAATACTAGTCAGTACTAGGGATGAGCTCCCAGGTCGTTCGACTCGAACATCGGGTGTTCATCTATTCGGGGTTTCCCAAACATTTTAGGGCATTCGTGGGAACTTTGCGCGCTCCATAATGCATTCAAATGGATTGGGTGGAATGCCGCCCGCTGATTGGCCAAAGCATGCACATGACCTGCATGCTTTGGCCAATCAGCTGGTGGCTTGCTGTGAGAGCTTTGATTGGCTAAAGGTAGGGTGCCTTTAGCCGATCACTGCACAGCAGCCTCAATCCACACCCCACACTATATAAATCCACTTGTACAGCGGCTCTATGTAGTGTGTTGGCGGCGGTGGTCGGCGTTAGAGAGAGAGCTTAGGTTCCTGAATACAGGCAGTTTAGCTAGCTAGCTTTAAAACGTGTTAAAAAAAAAAGATAGATAACTAACTAAATAGATAGATAGATAGGGAGAAATCTAAAATCTATCCTTCTATCTGTCAGTTAGAGCAGGCAGGTTAGTGTAGGGGCTGCATGAGTGCTGCCGGCACTGGAGAGCTACAATTAATTGAGGTATCCATGAATGCCAACATGTACTGTGACATACTGAAGCAGAGCATGATCCCCTCCCTTCAGAGACTGGGCCGCAGAGCAGTATTCCACCATAATAACGACCCCAAACACACCTCCAAGACGACCACTGCCTTGCTAAAGAAGCTAAGGGTAAAGGTGATGGACTGGCCAAGCATGTCTCCAGACCTAAACCCTATCGAACATCTATGGGGCATCCTCAAACGCAAGGTGGATGAGCGCAAGGTCTCTAACTTCCACCAACTTTGTGATGTCATCATGGAGTAGTGGAAGAGAACTCCAGTGGCAACCTTTGAAGCTCTGGTGAACTCCATGCCCAAGAGGGTTAAGGCAGTGCTGGAAAATAATGGTGGCCACACATAATATTGACACTTTGTGCCCAATTTGGACATTTTTACTTAAGGGTGTACTCACTTTTGTTGCCAGCGGTTTAGACATCAATGGCTGTGTGTTGAGTTATTTTGAGGGGACAGCAAATGTACATTGTAATATAAGCTGTACACTCACTACTTTACATTGTAGCAAAGTATCATTTCTTCAGTGTTGTCACATGAAAAGGTATAATAAAATATTTACACAAATGTGAGGGGTGTACTCACTTTGTAGAACAGTGTAAATTTGCTGTCCGCTCAAAATAAGTCAACACACAGCCATTAATAACTAAACCACTTGCAACAAAAGTGAGTACACCCCTAAGTGAAAATGTCCAAATTGGGCCCAATTAGCCATTTTCCCTCCCTGGTGTCATGTGAGTCATTAGTGTTACAAGGTCTCAGGTGAGAATGGGGAACAGGTGTGTTAAATTTGGTGTTATCGCTCTCACTCTCTCATACTGGTCACTAGTAGAGTTGAGCGAACCCGGACTGTAAAGTTCGGGTCCGTACCAGACTTTAGGGTGTCCGTGCCCCGAACCCGATCCTGGACATTTCAAAAAAAGTCGGGGATCGGGTTCGGTATTCGGGTATTTTTTGGCGCCTGTTGAATAGCTGCAGGGCAGCCAATCAACAAGCGTTTCACTTGTTTGCCCTTAGAAGCCATCACAGCCATGCCTACTAATGGCACGGCTGTGATTGACCAGTGCATCATGTGACCCAGACTATTTTTGGCGCCTGTTGAATAGCTGCAGGGCAGCCAATCAACAAGTGTTTCACTCGTTTGCCCGTGGAAGCCATCAAAGCCATGCCTACTAATGGCATGGCTGTGTTTAGCTAGTTCATCATGTGACCCAGCTTCTATATGAGCTGGAGTCACATAGTGCCGCATGTCACATCGTTTTGTACTGGAGTAGGGAGAGGATGCTGCCGCCGCTGTGACGGAGGGATTAGCGTTCTAATATCATCT
The DNA here is from genome assembly GCA_018402905.1 of Glandirana rugosa. Lineage (NCBI taxonomy): Eukaryota > Metazoa > Chordata > Amphibia > Anura > Ranidae > Glandirana > Glandirana rugosa. The sequence goes on along the minus strand of BLSH010017301.1, from coordinate 289,885 downwards.
CATCCTGCATTAGAGACAGGTTCCTGGCAGTGCTGAGGGAAAGATTAGCATTCTAAAACTATCTGATACTGGAGTAGGTACAGGTTACTGGTGCTGTGAGGGAAAGATTAGCGTTCTAATATCATCTCATCCTGCATTAGAGACAGGTTCCTGGCGGCGCTGTGAGGGAAAGATTAGCGTTCTAAAACCATCTGATACTGGAGTAGGTTCAGTTCCTGGTGCTGTGAGGAAAGATTACCGTTCTAATATCATCTTATCCTGCATTAGAGACAGGTTCCTGGCGGAGCTGTGAGGGAAAGATTAGCATTCCAATATCATCTGATACTGCATTAGGTACAGGTTCCTGGCGCTGTGAGGAAAAGATTAGCATTCTAATATCATCTGATACTGCATTAGGGACAGTTTCCTGGTGCTGTGAGGGAAAGATTAGCGTTCTAATATCATCTGATACTGCATTAGGTACAGGTTCCTGGCACTGTGAGGGAAAGATTAGCGTTCTAATATCATCTGATACTGCATTAGGGAAAGGTTCCTGGTGCTGTGAGGGAAAGATTAGCGTTCTAATATCATCTCATACTGCAGTAGGGACAGGTTCCTGTCGGTGCTGTGAGGGACAGATTATCGTTCTAAAATCATCTCATACTGGAGTAGAGACAGGTTCCTGGCGGTGCTGTGAGGGACAGATTAGTGTTCTAAAATCATCTCATAATGCAGTAGGGACAGGTTCCTGTCGGTGCTGTGAGGGACAGATTAGCGTTCTAAAATCATCTCATACTGGAGTAGGGAGAGGTTCCTGTCGGTGCTGTGAGGGACAGATTATCGTTCTAAAATCATCTCATACTGGAGAGGGAGAGGTTCCTGTCGGTGCCGTAAGGGACAGATTATCGTTCTAAAATCATCTCATACTGGTGTAGGGACAGGTTCCTGTCAGTGCTGTGAAGGACAGATTAGCGTTGTAAAATCATCTCATACTGGTGTAGGGAGAGGTTCCTGTCAGTGCTGTGAGGGACAGATTATCATTCTAAAATCATCTCATACTGGAGTAGGGAGAGGTTCCTTTCGGTGCTGTGAGAGACAGATTATCATTCTAAAATCATCTCATACTGGTGTAGGGAGAGGTTCCTGGTGGTGCTGTGAGGGACAGATTAGCGTTCTAAAATCATCTCATACTAGTGTAGGGAGAGGTTCCTGTCGGTGTGGTGAGGGACTGATTATAATTCTAAAATCATCACAATGGTGTAGGGAGAGGTTCCTGTCGGTGCTGTGAGGGACAGATTATCGTTCTGAAATCATCTCATACTGGAGAGGGAGAGGTTCCTGTCGGTGCTGTGAGGGACAGATTATCGTTCTAAAATCATCTCATACTGGTGTAGGGACAGGTTCCTGTCAGTGCTGTGAGGGACAGCTTAGTGTTCTAAAATCATCTCATAATGCAGTAGGGATAGGTTCCTGTTGGTGCTGTGAGAGACAGATTAGCGTTCTAAAATCATCTCATACTGGAGTAGGGAGAGGTTCCTGTCGGGGCTGTGAGGGACAGATTATCGTTCTAAAATCATCTCATACTGGTGTAGGTACAGGTTCCTGTCAGTGCTGTGAGGGACAGATTATCATTCTAAAATCATCTCATACTGGAGTAGGGAGAGGTTCCTGTCGGTGCTGTAAGAGACAGATTATCATTCTAAAATCATCTCATACTGGTGTAGGGAGAGGTTCCTGGCAGTGCTGTGAGGGACAGATTAGCGTTCTAAAATTATCTCATACTGGTGTAGGGAGAGGTTCCTGTCGGTGCTGTGAGGGGCTGATCATCATTCTAAAATCATCATACTGGTGTAGGGAGAGGTTCCTGTCGGTACTGTGAGGGACTGATTATCGTTCTAAAATCATCTCATACTGCAGTAGGGACAGGTTCCTGTCGGTGCTGTGAGGGGCAGATTATCGTTCTAAAATCATCTCATACTGCAGTAGGGACAGGTTCCTATCGGTGCTGGGAGGGACAGATTATCGTTCTAAAATCATCTCATACTGGAGTAGGGAGAGGTTGCTGTCGGTGCTGTGAGGGACAGAATATTGTTCTAAAATCATTTCCTACTGGAGTAGGGAGAGGTTCCTGTCGGTGCTGTGAGGGACAGATTATCGTTCTAGAATCATCTCATACTGGAGTAGGGAGAGGTTCCTGTCGGTGCTGTGAGGGACAGATTATCGTTCTAAAACTAAAATGTTGCGATTAGACAGGGAGTGTCGTGACTGTCCTTGGACAGGGATATGGTCATACTCTACTAAAATCTTGCTATTAGACAGGGAGTGTCGTGGCTGTCCTTG
>BLSH010017301.1:266720-286850 GCA_018402905.1 Glandirana rugosa | reverse complement strand
CTCCTACTGGAGTAGGGAGAGGTTCCTGTCGGTGCTGTGAGGGACAGATTATCATTCTAAAATCATCTCATACTGCAGTAGGGACAGGTTCCTATCGGTGCTGTGAGGGACAGATTATCGTTCTAAAATCATCTCATACTGCAGTAGGGAGAGGTTTCTGTGGGTGCTGTGAGGGACAGATTATCGTTCCAAAATCATCTCATACTGCAGTAGGGACATGTTCCTGTCGGTGCTGTGAGGGACCGATTATCGTTCTAAAATCATCTCATACTGCAGTAGGGACAGGTTCCTATCGGTGCTGTGAGGGACAGATTATCATTCTAAAATCATCTCATACTGGAGTAGGGAGAGGTTCCTGTCGGTGCTGTGAGGAACGGATTATCGTTCTAAAATCATCTTATACTGCAGTAGGGACAGGTTCCTATCGGTGCTGTGAGGGACAGAGTATCATTCTAAAATCATCATACTGGTGTAGGGAGAGGTTCTTGTCGGTACTGTGAGGGACAGATTATCGTTCTAAAATCATCTCATACTGCAGTAGGTACAGGTTCCTGTCGGTGCTGTGAGGGGCAGATTATCGTTCTAAAATTATCTCATACTGCAGTAGGGACAGGTTCCTGTTGGTGCTGTGAGGGGCAGATTATCGTTCTAAAATCATCTCATACTGCAGTAGGGACAGGTTCCTATCGGTGCTGTGAGGGACAGATTATCGTTCTAAAATCATCTCATACTGGAGAGGGAGAGGTTCCTGTCGATGCTGTGAGGGATAGATTATTGTTCTAAAATCATCTCATACTGGTGTAGGGACAGATTCCTGTCAGTGCTGTGAGGGACAGATTAGCGTTCTAAAATCATCTCATACTGGTGTAGGGAGAGGTTCCTGTCAGTGCTGTGAGGGACAGATTATCATTCTAAAATCATCTCATACTGGAGTAGGGAGAGGTTCCTGTCGGTGCTGTGAGAGACAGATTATCATTCTAAAATCATCTCATACTGGTGTAGGGAGAGGTTCCTGGCGGTGCTGTGAGGGACAGATTAGCGTTCTAAAATCATCTCATACTGGTGTAGGGAGAGGTTCCTGTCGGTGCTGTGAGGGACTGATTATCATTCTAAAATCATCATACTGGTGTAGGGAGAGGTTCCTGTCTGTACTGTGAGGGACAGATTATTGTTCTAAAATCATCTCATACTGCAGTAGGGACAGGTTCCTGTTGGTGCTGTGAGGGGCAGATTATCGTTCTAAAATCATCTCATACTGCAGTAGGGACAGGTTCCTGTTGTTGCTGTGAGGGGCAGATTATCGTTCTAAAATCATCTCATACTGCAGTCGGGACAGGTTCCTATCGGTGCTGTGAGGGACAGATTATCGTTCTAAAATCATCTCATACTGGAGTAGGGAGAGGTTCCTGTTGGTGCTGTGAGGGACAGATTATCGTTCTAAAATCATCTTATACTGCAGTAGGGACAGGTTCTTGTTGGTGCTGTGAGGGGCAGATTATCGTTCTAAAATCATCTCATACTGCAGTAGGGACAGGTTCCTATCGGTGCTGTGAGGGACAGATTATCGTTCTAAAATCATCTCATACTGGAGTAGGGAGAGGTTCCTGTTGGTGCTGTGAGGGACAGATTATCATTCTAAAATCATCTCATACTGGAGTAGGGAGAGGTTCCTGTCGGTGCTGTGAGGGACAGATTATCGTTCTAAAATCATCTCATACTGCAGTAGGGACAGGTATCTGTCGGTGCTGTGAGGGACAGATTAGCGTTCTAAAATCTCATACTGGTGTAGGGAGAGGTTCCTGCTGCTGGTGTGAGCGGTGCATTTCTTGCACAAAAATAAAAAGTGCTTCTACGTTGCTGTTTTTTAAAAAAAAGAATAATAATTTATTATTCTTTTATTTTTAGTATTAATAAATAGTGCAACATTGTACATTTGCACCTTGCTGTGCATTTCTTGCACAAAAATAAAAAGTGCGTCTACATTGCTGGTTTAAAAAAAAAAAATATTCTAAATACTACATTTGCGGCCAGCGGTGCATTTCTTACACAAAAATAAAAAGTGCATCTACATTGCTGGTTTAAAAAAGAAAGAATAATAATTTATTATTTTTTTTTATTATTAATAAATAGTGCTACATAGTACATTTGCGTCCAGAATGAGGAGAGCGCCAAATAAGGGACGTGGTCATGGTGCTGCTGGTGTTGGTGGTGTTGTTGAAGTTCCTGTTGCAAGGAGAGGACGTGGTCGATTTGTGCCAGCTACATGCACAAGTGAAACACATTCCTCGGGTGCGAGTAGCCAACAGAACCTTCAACGTTATATGGTGGGCCCGAATGCCGCTCAACGAATGGTGAGGCCAGAACAATACAGGCGCTAGTAGATTGGGTGGCTGACAATGCCTCCAGTTCCTTCACATTGTCTCCCACCCGGTCCCTTGATGAAAGCTCAGAGTTGCCACCTGAACCCCATGGCCATCTGTCTTTCACCTCAGCCCTTTGTAAATCAGCCAAGCAGTCTGAGCCCCAAGTCATGCAGCAGTCTCTTATGCTTTTTGATGACTCTGCTGGTGTGCTTTCTGTGGGCCATCCACATAGCCCTGCCCCAGAAGTGGAAGACATTGAGTGCACCGATGCCCAACCACTTCTGTTTCAGGATGAGGACATGGAAACACCACCGCAGCATGTCTCTGATGATGACGAAACACAGGTGCCAACTGTTGCGGCTTTCCACAGTGTGCAGACTGACAAGGAGGGAGAGGGCGGTGGTGAAGGGTGGGTGGAAGATGATGTGGAGGATGATGAGGTCCTAGACCCCACATGGAATGAAGGTCATGCGAGTGACATGTGGAGTTTGGAGGAAGAGGTGGTGTTCGCACAGAGGCACCAGCACAGCAAAAGAGGAAGTAGGTTGCAAAAGAGGAGCGAGCGTTGCCTAGACAGTAGGCCTGCTACTACCCACCGCACCCAGGGACCTAGCACACCAAAGGCAGCTCAAAGGAGTTCCCCGGCGTGGCAGTTCTTCACACAATGTGCTGACGACAAGACACAAGTGGTTTGCACGCTGTGCAATCAAAGCCTGAAGCGAGGCATAAATCTTCTAAACCTGAGCACAACCTTCATGACCAGGCATCTACATGCAAAGCACGAGCTGCAGTGGAATAAGCACCTCAAAAGCCAAGAAAGGTCTCGGCCTCCTCCTGCTTCCTCTTCTGCTGCTGCCTCGGCCTCTTCCTCCACCTCTACAGTGTCACCTGCCACCCAGCAAACAGACGATGTGACAGCAACGCCACCATGTCCGCCACCGTCCCCAAGCATTTCCACATGGTTCCATGGAAGCTTACAGCTCTCCATCTCCCAAACACTGGAGAGAAAGAGGAAGTACCCCCCTACCCACCCACGATCCCTGGCCCTGAATGCCAGCATTTCAAAATTCCTGGCCTTTGAAATGCTGTCATTCAGTCTGGTGGACATGGACAGTTTTAAAAACCTGATGGTGGTGGCTGTCCCACAGTACGTGGTGCCCAGCCGCCACTACTTTTCCAGGTGAGCCATCCCTTCCCTGCACAAACAAGTCAGGGACAAGATCAAGTGTGCACTGCGCAACGCCATCTGTGGCAAGGTCCACATAACCACTGATACATGGACCAGTAAGCACGGGCAGGGACACTATATCTCGCTAACTGAACACTGGGCAAATGTAGTGGCGGGTGGGCCTGAGGCGGCTAGCCGTTTGGCACATGTCCTTCCACCACCGAGGATTGCAGGCTCATTTCTCTTTGCCTCCTGTTGCCTCCTCCTCCTCCTACTCCGCTTCCTCCTCCTCTACCACCTCCTCATCCTCGTAGCAGCTCTGGGCCTAGCCAGTTTGACGTAAATCCCTTGCCTGGCACATGTTGCTAAATTTGGTGGTGCAGAAATTTCTAAAAAACTACCCGGATATGTCAGAGCTGCTGCAGAAAGTGCGGACCGTCTGTGCGCGCTTTCGGCGTTCTCACCCTGCTGCAGCTCGCCTGTCTGCGCTGCAGTGGAACTTCGGCCTTCCCACTCACCGCCTCCTATGCAACGCGCCCACAAGGTGGAACTCCACCTTGCACATGCTGGACAGACTGTGCAAGCAGCAGCAGGCAATAGTGGAGTTTCAGCTGCAGCACGCACGGGTCAGCCGCTCTACGGAACAGCACCACTTCACCACCAACGAGTGGGCCTCCATGCGAGACCTGTGTACCATATTGCAGTGTTTCGAGTAGTCCACCAACATGGCCAGTGCCGATGATGCTGTTCTCAGTGTTACTATCCCACTTCTATGTTCCCTTGAAAAAACACTTTGGGCGATGATGGAATAGGATGTGACACAGGAGGAGGAGGAAGAGGGGTCATTTCCACGGTTATCAGGCCAGTCATTCACAAGTGGCTCGGAGGGTGGGTTCCTGCACCAGCATAGGCCAGGTAAAAAATGTTCAAGCCAGGGCACAGTTCTGGAGGATGAGGAGGTCGAAGATGATGAGGAGGAGGAACCGTGTTCAAAGCAGGGTGGCACCCAACGCAGCTCGTGGGCATCACTGGAGCGTGGCTGGGGGGATACGGAGGACACAGATGATACACCTCCCACAGAGGACAGCCTGTCTTTGCCTCTGGGCAGCCTGGCACACATTAGCGACTACATGCTGCAGTGCCTGCTCAATGACAGCCGAGTTGCCCACATTTTAACTTGTGCTGATTACTGGCTGGCCACCCTGCTGGATCCCCGTTACAAGGACTACGTGCTGTCCTTAATTCCCTCACTGGAGCGTGATCAGAAGATGCGCGACTACAAGTGCATGCTGGTAGACGCGCTGCTGAGCGCATTCCCAAATGACACCGGGGGCTCAGTGGAAGCACAAGGTGAAGGCAGAGGAGGAGGAAGAGGTTGCCAACGCAGCTGTTGCACTGCCAGCACCTCAGAAGGCAGGGTTAGCATGGTCGAAATGTGGAAAAGCTTTGTCAGCAGCACGCCACAACAAACAGCACCACCAGCTGACAGGCAACATCTTAGCAGGAGGCAGCATTTCAGCAACATGGTGGAACAGTATGCGTGCACACGCCTACACGTACTGACTGATGGGTCTGCCCCATTCAACTTCTGAGTCTCCAAATTGGGCACATGGCCTGAGCTTGCCCTTTATGCCTTGGAGTGCTGACCTGCCCTGCAGTCAGTGTATTGTCTGAACGTGAGGGGGCGTTATCACAGACAAGCGCAGCTGCCTGTCCACAGCCAACGTGGACAAGCTAACGTTTATTAAAATGAACCAGGCATGGATCCCACAAGACTTGTCTGTACCTTGTGCAGAATAGACATTTAGACTGGCCTCACACAGCCATTGGTATACTTTTTTTTTTTAATATGTCTCAATATTTTGGGGGCTACCCCAATTAGAAAAAAAAACCAAACAAAAAACAGTGTTGGCTACCTCCTCCTCCTCCACCGCCACTTCCACCTACACCGCCACGGTCTAGCCTCCTCAACCTCTAGGCTCCTACTCCACATTCACCTCCTCCTCCAATTTTAATTTTTTTTATGTGATTTAAGTTATTTCCCTATCCATATTTTTTTGTAGGGCACTTGTCCTACTCTTACCCCCATTTTGCTTCCTTTTTCAGCCCTCTAGCCCTTTCCAGGACTTTTTTACAGCCATTTTTGTGCCCGAAAGTTTGGGTCACCATTGACTTCAATACTGTTCAGGGTTCGGGGTCAAGTTCGGGTCAAGTCCGGTGCTGAACTCAAACTTTTTCGCGAAGTTCGGCCGAACCCGCCAAACCCGAACATCCAGGTTTCCGCTCAACTCTAGTCACTAGAAGTACAGCATGGCACCTCATGGCAAAGAACTCTCTGAGGATCAGAAAATAAGAATTGTTTCTCTACATAAAGATAGCCTAGGCTATAAGAAGATTGCCAAGACCCTGAAACTGAGCTGCAGCACGGTAGCCAAGACCATACAGCGGTTTAACAGGACAGGTTCCACTCAGAACAGGCCTTGCCATGGTCGACCAAAGAAGTTGAGTGCACACATGCAATCCAGAGGTTGTCCTTGGGAAATAGACGTATGAGTGCTGCCAGCATTGCTGCAGAGGTTGAAGGGGTGAGGGGTCAGCCTGTCAGTGCTCAGACCATACGCTGCACACTGCATTAAATTGGTCTGCATGGCTGTCATCCTAGAAGGAAGCCTCTTCTAAAGATAATGCAAAAGAAAGCCAGCAAACAGTTTGCTGAAGACAGACTAAGGACATGGATTACTGTCCTGTGGTCCAATGAGACCAAGATAAACTTATTTGGTTCAGATGGTGTCAAGCATGTGTGGCGGCAACCAGGTGAGGAGTGTAAAGACAAGTGTGTCTTGCCTAGAGTCAAGCTTGGTGGTGTGAGTGTCATGGTCTGGGGCTGCATGAGTGCTGCCGGCACCGGGGAGCTACAGTTCATTGAGGGAACCATGAATGCCAACATGTACTGTGACATACTGAAGCAGAGCATGATTCCCTCCCTTCAGAGTCTGGGCCGCAGGGCAGTATTCCAACATGATAACGACCCCAAACACACCTTCAAGATGACCACTGCCTTGCTAAAGAAGCTGAGGGTAAAGGTGATGGACTGGCCAAGCATGTCTCCAGACCTAAAAACTATTGAGCATCTTTGGGGCATCCTCAAACGGAAGGTGGAGAAGTACAAGGTCTTTAACATCCACCAGCTCCGTAATGTCATCATGGAGGAGTGGAAGAGGACTCCAGTGGCAATCTGAAGCTCTGGGGAACTCCATGCCCAAGGGGGTTAAGGCAGTGCTGGAAAATAATGGTGGTTGCACAAAATATTGAAACTTTGGGCCCAATTTGGACAATTTCACTTAGGGGTGTACTCACTTTTTTGCCAGCGGTTTAGACATTAATGGCTGTGTGTTGAGTTATTTTGAGGAAATGTACACTGTTATACTAGCTGTACACTCACTACTTTACATTGTAGCAAAGTGTCATTTCTTCAGTGTTGTCACATGGAAAGATATAATAAAATATTTACAAAAATGTGAGGGGTGTACTCACTTGAGATCCTGTACATACAGTCATGGCCGAAATTGTTGGCACCCCAGAATTTTTTCCAGAAAATCAAGTATTTCTCACAGAAAAGTATTGCAGTAACACATGTTTTGCTATACACGTTTATTCCCTTTGTGTGTATTGGAACAAAACAAAAAAAGGGAGAAAAAAAAGCAAATTGGACATAATGTCACACAAAACTCCAAAAATGGGCTAGACAAAATTATTGGCACCCTTAACTTAATATTTGGTTGCACACCCTTGGGAAAAAATAACTGAAATCAGTTGCTTCCTATAACCATCAATAGCTTCTTACACTTCTCATCCGGAATTTTGGACCACTCTTGCTTTGCAAACAGCTCCAGGTCTCTCTTATTGGAAGGCCACCTTTTCCCAACAGCAATTTTAAGACCTCTCCACAGATTTTCAATGGGATTTAGATCTGGAATCATTGCTGGCCACTACAGAATTCTCCAGCACTTTTTTGCCATCCATTTCTGGGTGCTTTTTGACGTATGTTTGGGGTCATTGTCCTGCTGGAAGACCCAAGATCTCGGACGCAAACCCAGCTTTCTGACACTGGGCTCTACAGTGCGACCCAAAATCCTTTGGTAATCCTAAGATTTCATGATGCCTTGCACACATTCAAGGCACCCAGTGCCAGAGGCAGCAAAACAACCCCAAAACATCATTGAACCTCCACCATATTTCACTGTAGGTACTGTGTTCTTTTCTTTGTAGGCCTCATTCCATTTTCGGTAAACAGTAGAATGATGTGCTTTACCAAAAAGCTCTATCTTGGTCTCATCTGTCCATAAGACGTTTTCCCAGAAGGGTTTTAGCTTACTCAAGTACATTTTGGCAAACTGTAGTCTTGCTTTTTTATGTCTCTGTGTCAGCAGTGGGATCCTCCTGGGTCTCCTGCCATACCCTTTTTATTTAATTTAAATGTCGACGGATAGTTTGTGCTGACACTGATGCTCCCTGAGCCTGCAGGACAGCTTGAATTTCTTTGGAACTTGTTTGGGGCTGCTTATCCACCATCCAGACTATCCTGCGTTGCAACCTTTCATCAATTTTTCTCTTACGTCCACGCCCAGAGAGATTAGCTACAGTGCCATGGGTTGCAAACTCCTTGATAATGTTGCGCACTGTGGACAAAGGCAAATCTAGATCTCTGGAGATGGACTTGTAACCTTGAGATTGTTGATATTTTTCCACAATTTTGGTTCTCAAGTCCTCAGACAGTTCTCTCCTCCTCTTTCTGTTGTCCATGCTTAGTGTGGCACACACAGACACACAATGAAAAGACTAAGTGAACTTCTCTCCTTTTTATCTGCTTTCAGGTGTGATTTTTTTTATATTTCCCACACCTGTTACTTGCCCCAGGTGAGTTTAAAGGAGCATCACATGCTTGAAACAATCTTATTTATCCACAATTTTGAAAGGATGCCAATAATTTTGTCCAGCCCATTTTTGGAGTTTTGTGTGACATTATGTCCAATTTGCTTTTTTTCCTCCTTTTTTTGTTTTGTTCCAATACACACAAAAGGAATAAACACGTGCATAGCAAAACATGTGTTACTGCAATACTTTTCTGTGAGAAATAGTTGATTTAATGTAAAAATTTCTGGGGTGCCAACAATTTCGGCCATGACTGCATACAGAGCCTTGAAAAAGTACTCATACCCCTTAACATTTTCCACATTGGTGGCGCATGCGTGGTAGCTTCCAAGATGGACGCTTGATCTTGGAGCTCCGTCCCGCTTTGGCAGACCACTGCTCCTAGTGACAAGCAGAGCCCCAAATAAGCACACCCGCTATGGCCATGGCGCTATGGCTATGGTGAGTGGATCACAGGCCGAAACTTCCAAGATGGAGGCCATGTCGCTCACACAGCCTGATATGGCGCTTGATCCCTCGTCCTCCAGCCAGCATCTGTCCCCATCCAGAGCCATCCTACATCCAGAGACTCCCTCCAACGTCCACCAGGTAGGATTCGCCTCCCCTGCATCGACTGAGTCCCTAATTGGACATACTATGGATGAAATGCTACCCTCCTCCAGCTCCCCCGGTCCCATACATTTACAACAGGGGGGAATCCCTTCAGGCTTTACCTCTGAACAACAAGTGGGTCTTTTGGATATGTTCTCAAAGTTTGCAGAACTTCCGGACCACGAACACTGCATCCAAAATCACAAATTACATTAATATTGTCTTCCATAACCTTGGCAACCGTATGGAAGCAATAGAACATAAACTGGACTCCACCATCACCAGAACTAACTAAAATATGGACCGAATCCAGGACCTCCAAACTCAATAAGAAGCTGTCACAGCAAAACTGGATGCTTTAGAGAACAGAAATAGGGGGTACAACCTTAGATTACGGGGTATCCCTGAGACCTTTAAGGACACCCCTGAAACTGTTTGTCTATTCATAAAAGACCTTATCCCTGACATCCAGCCACATAGATTGGAATTGGACAGAGCCCATAGGACCCTTGGCTTTCCCAGGTCAGACGGTCTCTCCAGGGACATTATGGTAAAACAGTATTACTATGCAGTCAAGGAAGAGATCTTTAGGAGAGCTTGAAGCACATCACAACTCTCCTTCAGGGCCATGCAATCCAGGTCTTTGCTGACTTTTCTCCTACAACTATACAGAGAAGGAGAGGATTTAAACCCCTGCTGACCATTCTGACACAACATGAGATCAAATATTGGTGGCTCTTTCCTTTTAGCCTCAAATTCCAGTTCAAGAACAAACCATTCACTTTCTCTACCTTTCAAGAAGGGGGAACATATTCTGCTACAACTAGGCCTCATCTTACAGGAGCGCCCTCTGTCTCTACCAGGGCATAACGCAAGTGGTAACAAATGTCAACTTCCCTTCAGTTCTCTTACTCATGTCTGGAATACTGTCAAAAATAAGAGACCAAAAGATGGAAGACCTGCTTGATATCCGGATTAAAGACGTCTAAGTCTTACTCTTTATTTGCTTATCGGGAGATTGCTGGGCTGCTTTCCAGTTCTCACTTTGACAAGGGAACTATGTGGCATTGTATCAATCCCGGGCCTCTCTAGGGCCCAATCATCATGGCACTCACCTGCCACTCCTACATTCTTCCCTATGATCCTGAAGTCTGGCCCTTTCAAAATGAACTATAACACTTAACTTTAGCCCTGTTTTCCCCTTTTTGGGGACTCCAATGCAGCCCCAATCAGGTGCAAATGCGTATTCACTAACTGGAACTGCAATATAGCCTTCTTTACTCTAGGGATTCCTAACCCCCTTCCTCTGCTCATCCCCCCACAAACTTTAAGGGTTCGCTAAGCTATACATTTTTATAGCTCTCATTTTACTGTGACTGCTTCATCCAGATAGGGGGCCTCCATCTCCCACAGTTGGGTCCCATGAGTGTAAATCCTTGTTCTGTTAGATATCAATCTCCATTGCGGAACTCACTGTTTACTTCCCCACCCCACAATAGATGATGGGTATACTGAATCAACATGGGTGTCAGACGTGGAAGCCATCTCCCATTTATTTTACACCATATTAGGTTCTTAGTAAAGTAGTCTATTATGTTTGCGCTTTCAGACCCTAGTTTCAGTTAGACAATATTTTCTGGAGTTGTTGGTTTGCCGGAGTGGTACTCATGTACCTCCACCTGTCACAGGGTTTTGAAATCTCTCGAACACTGGGACAGGTTTGTCGCATCTTACATAGAGGAGACGTGAAATATTTTTGTTATTCTTTTATTTTTGTCTTTCCTGAAGGCATGGCGAGGTCTCAACTCCACTGCCTACAGGATTACTTCCCTACCTCCTACATCTTCATCTTCTCTCTCTCTCTCCTTTCGGTACCTTTGCAATATACTAATCCTTTCTTTCTTTCAGTGACCTTTCCAGCGGCTTTTGCTCGTGAGCTCATAGGCCAAGAGAATATTCACATTATTCACCCGAACCCAAGATCCGGACCTCCGAGATTTAAGGTAAGAGACCCAGTACAGCTGATCACTTCCCCTTTTCTTGCTCCATGGCTGTAATCAATACCTACTTTAAAAATAATTACACATAACACACAAGGCCTTAATTCCCCTTCAAAGAGGCGTAAAATACTATAACACTATCACATCCAGAAAGCTGATGTCATCCTCCTACAGGAGACCCATTTCCCCAGACTCTATAAACCCTCCTCCCTACATGCCAAATTCTCAACCTTCTTTGTAGCGAATGTCGAAAAGAAATCTAAAGGTGTGGTGATCCTATTCTCGAACAGATGCAGATTTAATCTCACTGCAGAACATAGAGACCCGGAAGGGAGATTTTTGCTAATAAAAGGATCTATAAATAAATAACTATATACCATCATATCTTACTATGCACCTAACGAGGGTCAAGCCAAATTTTTCCAATATATGTTTAAGATCCTGGGACCCCTGTTGGAGGGTGTGGTGATCTACGGGGGGGGGGGGGGGCTCCAATATAACATTTGATGAAAAGCTGGACAAGAACAAATTTAACATTGGACGCCTCACTCACCCACCTATCTACGTATTGCCAAGATGATCTATCATCAAGGCTTGATTGATATATGGAGAGAAGTGAACCCCACAATAAGGGATTATATGCATTTCTCCCATCCTCACAACTCTTTTGTGAGGATAGACCATATTTTTGTCCCAGTCTCTCAATCCCCTTCCCTTTGGTCACCAGATCCTTCATCAGGGACTCTACATGGATCCCTCAGCGGTGGTTTTAGTACTCAGATGTCCAACAGGCTGCAATAGCCGAGGACATTGGAGACTAAACGAGGCAATGTAGAGCGTACATTGTATGACCCTATCATAGTTAATGACATTGAAAAAGCAATTTGGGAATTCTGCCTCCTTAACAACATTGACAATGTATCCCCCACAACCCTATGAGCAGCTCATAAGGCCACAATCAGAGGGAAACTCATCCTAATTTCCACCCAAATCAACCGTTCGTAGAGAACGGACATAGAAAAACTTGAGAAGGAGTTCCTCTCCTTGAGCAAGAAACATAATCAAGACCCTAAATTGATCCCTATTGCTCAATTGGAGAAAACTCAAACAGCACTAAACCTAGCACTCACTTCCAAAGCAAAATAAATCTAAGATGGAGCGGGGCAGGATTCTATCACCAAAAAGACAAAACAAACACCATGTTGGCAACAAAACTCTCCCCAAAACCACTTACACAATTTATGCCCAAAATTAAGGTAGCTGGAGGAACACTAACCCAAAATCGTCAAAGAATAATGAGTAGAGTTGAGTGAACCCGAACTGTAAAGTATATGGCTTCCCTGCGGCTGATATAAGGGTTTTCCACACAATTTGAAGATGATTTTAAAACACTAATATGGCTTCCCTGCGGCTGATATAAGGGTTTTCCACACAATTTGAAGATGATTTTAAAACACTAATATGGCTTCCCTGCGGCTGATACAAGGGTTTTCCACACAATTTGAAGATGTTTTTAAAACACTTATATGGCTCCCTGCGGATGATATAGGGGTTTCCCACACAATTTGAAGATGATTTTAGAACACTGATCTTTCCCTTAAAGCAACAGCTGGAGGCTTTCCCTGTACAACTTGGCTAGTTCTATAGGGAGAGGTTCCTACTGTTGCTTAAAGGGACAGATTATTGTTTCTTGCACAAAATTAAAAAGTGCATCTACATTGCTGATTTAAAAAACAAACAAAAAATTCAAAAAATAAAAAAAACAGTGTTGGCTACCTCCTCCTCCTCCTCCTCCTCCACCACCACTTTCACCGCCTCCTCAACCTCCAACTCCACATCCACCTCCATTTTTGATTTTAGGTTAAAAAGTATTTTAAGTTATTTCCCTATCCCTATTTCTTTGTAGGGCACTTGTCCGACCCTTACCCCCATATTCCTTCCTTTTGCAGACCTCTAGGACTTTCCAGAACTTTGTTACAGCCATTTTTGGGCCTAAAAGTTCGGGTCCCCATTGATTTCAATGGGGTTCGGGGTTCATGTCAAAGTTCGGGTCCGGACTGGACGTTGTCCCGAAGTTCGGTCGAACCAGCAGAACCCAAACTTCCAGAGGTTCGATCAACTCTAATAATGAGATCCTTTCATGAATATTACCAGAAGCTTTATAGCGCTGACAAAACGGCCAACCAAGCTGAAATCCACCAATTCCTTACCTCGGCTAAACTCCCTAAGCATAAAGATCATCATCGTCTCCTCCTAGAAGACCCGATCTCGGCGGAGGAAGTTTCCCACACCATTAAGGCATTAAAAAAACACTCATCCCCGGGCACAGAAGGTTTCTCTAACCCTTACTATAAATGCTTCGCCCAAGTCCTCTCCCCATATCTAGCTAGATTTTTCAATACACTGCAAAAGGGCAGTACTCTTGAAGAAACGCTCAACTCTGCTTTCATCACAGTAATTCCTAAACCTGGCAAAGGCCCCGGCTCAGTAAGTAACTATCGCCCTATATCGCTAATTAATAATGATCTCAAGATTCTGACTAAGATCCTTTCAGACCGAATCTAGTCCTTTATTTGCCTATATATACATAACGACCAGGTGGGCTTCATACTGGGCTGACAAGGCCCTGGCCAAATCCAAGTTAATATAATTTCCTTACTAAGGTCGGGTTGGGATGTGGGCAAAAGCCAGGAAGGATGTCTATCATTGATCGACCTACAAAAGGCGTTCAGCTCTCTTTCGTGGCCCTATATGTTTAGCGTATTGAAAACTTGGGGTTTTGGTCAATCATTTCTTAATATCTTGGGGGCACTCTACTCAGCACCGGTAGCCCAAATTCAGTTGCAGGGATTTTACTCTCTGTCTTTCCCTATAGCCAAGGGTAGTAGGCAGGGTCTGCTCTTTAATTTTCGCAATA
Source organism: Glandirana rugosa (assembly GCA_018402905.1). Lineage (NCBI taxonomy): Eukaryota > Metazoa > Chordata > Amphibia > Anura > Ranidae > Glandirana > Glandirana rugosa. Next base: position 272,879 of record BLSH010017301.1, on the reverse strand, counting down.
ACGATAGAAACTCTGGCAATCGCAATAAGGGAACACCCAGATATACGAGGGTTACAATGAGGCTCACAATCTCATAACTGTGCGCTCTTTGCTGATGACGTGCTCCTGTTTGTCATATCCCCTCTGACCTCACCCCCCAACATTTCTCACCTACTGGGGATGTTTGGTAAGATATCAGACCTACACGTAAATTTCCACCAAATCTTTAGCCTTAAATATCAACATCCCCTGTTCGGAAATAGCATGCCTTAAAGATAAATTCCCATTCTCTTGGAACTACGTTGAAGTCCCATACTTGGGAATCAACCTCACTTCAAGAATTGACAACTTATACAAACACAATTTACCTCCTCTTTACAAGAAACTAATAGAAGACCTAAATAACTGGTCCAAATTAGAACTTTTATGGCTCGGGAGAGTTAACTACGTAAAAATGACCCTGCTTTCACAAATCCTATATCTATTTAGGGCATTACACACCCCACCATTAACCTCTTGCTTACTGGGCACTTAAACCCCCCTCCTGTCCAGACCAATTTTCGACTTTCAGCGCTATCGCATTTTGAATGACAATTGCGCGGTCGTACGACGTTGTACCCAAACAACATTTTTATAATTTTTTCCCACAAATAGAGCTTTCTTTTGGTGGTATTTGATCACCTCTGCGGTTTTTATTTTTTGTGCTATAAACAAACGAAGAGCAACGATTTTGAAAAAAGAACAATCTTTTTTACTTTTTGCTATAATAAATATCCAAAAAATATATATATATAAAAAAAAATGATTCATTGGGTTTGGCCGAGATATATTCTTCTACATATTTTTGCTAAAAAAAAAATCGCAATCGGCGTATATTGATTGGTTTGCGGAAAAGTTATCGCGTCTACAAACTATGGGAATTGATTTCTGGCGATTGTAATATTCTTTTTTTTACTAGTAATGGCGAAGATCTGCGATTTTTATCGGGACTTTGATATTGGGGCAGACATGTCGGGCATTTTTGACACTTTTTTGGGACCAATGACATTTATACAGCGATCAGAAATTTAAATGTCCACTGATTACTGTATACATGTCACTGGTAGGGAAGGGGTTAACCTGCAGGGGGCAGTGAAGGGGTTAACTGTGTTCCCTGTATGTGCTCTAACTGTGTGGGGGCGGGGCTGGCTGGGACATAACAGATCTAACTGATCCCAGTGACAGTGAGTGCATGCCGGGACTGTGCACAAGGGCGGACGTCCATGGACGTCCACCTGGCAATTGAGATCCGTGCTGTAGCCATCTTTCGGCTATAGGGCAGATCTGAACTGGTTAAAGGACACCTTAAACATCTCCAATCTAAAATCGTTAATTTTGCCTGGGGCAATAAGGGACATCGCCTACCGAAAGAAACTCTGTTTAGGGCAAGAGCTAAAGGAGGCTTTGGATTACTCAACTTGTTCTACAAACCGGCACAGCTTGCGCAACTCTCAACGATATATTCCATCACGGCACACCCTGATTGGGTACACATAGAGTGTCAAGCTAACCCAAAACACACAATAAGTTACATACTATTGTGTTCTCCCAAATCGTGACCACCCATCTTAGCTCCCACTAAGAGGCCACCCACATCTTACTTCCCCCATGAAACCCGCTCTCGCATATCTTCCACAATTCCCTCCTCCCGTGGACTTGAAATACGAGCATTTAAATGGTGGTTAGACAAGGGGATGTATAGGATAGGGCACTATTTCCTCTCGACTGGGCCGATAACAAAAGCATACTTTACTAGCAAACTAGAATTGCCCAGATCCGAACACATATAGATTTATACAAATTTCACACTTCCTACAAAGACTTTGGGTGGGCAAACCTGAACCCCCCATTTTTACTGAATATGAGCAATGGTGTGGCCAGGCCACAGAGCAAAAGAGGGGAATCTCAGTAATTTACAGGTCTCTTTCCATGACAACGTCAAAAACGGCATACATGCTAGAATTGGAGATGGAACTCGCAAAGGAATGGGAGACGCAAACTTGGCACAAAACATACTTTAGCTCCTTTAAAGGGGTTTCCCCTGGTTAAAGCTAATTTAAAAGTTATAACAAGATGGCATATGGTCCCCTCTAAACTATCCCAAATCTACCCAAACTCATCCCCCCTCTGCTTCAGAGGTTGTGAATCCATGGGGAACATGCTACACATCTGGTGGGAGTGTCCCAAGATTAGAGGCTTCTGGAACAAAATCTTCAGCATTATCCAAAAGGTTACAGGATACCCTATCTCCAAGTCTCCCACTGTGGCCCTCCTCAATTTCCCGGCTGCCTTGGTCCCTAGGACTTCCCAATGCCTGATCTTCTTTATACTTACAGGGGTGAAACTTACAATAGCCAAGGCCTGGAAGAGCCCTTCAGTATCTTCTCTCCTGGCCAAGAGGAAAATTTCTTGGATTATGGCCCAAGAAAAGATGGTTAGTGTTCTTCTAGACTCATCTAAGAAGTTTGAAGCCATCTGGGAACCCTGAGCAACCCATACACATACCTCTCTTTGAGCTAGGTAGCTCCTTTTTTACACCAAACCGTCACTGGAAGGGTCACTTATTCGTATTTCTCTTCTCCTCTCTTCTCCTTTCCCCTTTCTCTTCCCTCTTCTCACTCTTCAGCTTGCTTCTTACCTAAAGCTTACATTTATCTTCATATATAGTTCAGGTGGGTGGTCTATGGTTCGGACATCCTGATGAGTGCTGGGGCTATGGACCACCACATGGTCTCTTTCCTAAGGACTTCTGTCTGGTTCCAGCTCACTCGATTTCTTAGCTGGACCTGCATTGGTCTTAGAATGAATAAATATAATGACATATTCTTAATCCAACAGACAATCTAAATCATACCTATTCTCCCAGGAGAAGGTTGAAGGAATCAACAGGGTGCTTATATCCCTTTTCCCTTTATCTTTACTCATCCTCTGTTTGGCTTGGTATGAATTGCTCATATTCCCAGGGCACATTAAACATGATGGAAACAGGAATTGGGGGGGGGGGGGGTCTCTCCCCCAGGAACACAGCAAGTTCCATTTAGGGGTGTTCATGGAGGAGAAAGTCTGCCTTCTATACCTAAAGCCAAAAATAAGTTTAATAGTATTACAGCATAAAAGTTTGAGACATTAACAAGGAAGTCATTGAAGTTCCTAGGTCCACTATATGTCTGCCTTATTTACATCTAAATGGCAATTCTGTATTTTATTACTGTTATGGTAGTTTATGGACAATTCTATATGTTTGTAAGTGATTGAAATTAATGTTGCTTGTGTATCACTGAAAAATTCCAATAAAAACCCATTGAAATTAAAATTTTCCACATTTTATCATGTTACAACCAAAAACGTGAATGTGTTTTATTGGGATTTTATGTGATAGACCTACACAAAGTGGCATATAATTGTGAAGTGGAAGAAAAACGATAAACAGTTTTCCACTTTTTATAAATAAATATCTGAAAAGTGTAGCGTGCATTTGTATTCATCCCCCTTTACTCTGCCCCTAACTAAAATCTAGTGGAACCAATTGTCTTCAGAAGTCACCTAATTAGTAAATAGATACCACTTTTTTTTTGCAACCGATACTTTACCTCAGGTAGTCGCCGATACCAATTACCGATAACTATCGCCTTGAAAGATTAGGTAGAGAAGTGGTTTGGGAGGTGTTGGGGAGTTGGGTGAGGGCGGGGGGGGGGGGAGTAGAGGGGTAAGTGAGGGCAGCGTAGTTGAGAGTGGGGTAAAATAGGGATTGTGGAGTGAGAGAGTTGGAATGGAAAAAGCTGTGATCGCTGGTGGGGAAGAGGATGAGAATGGGAGGGGCATTGGGAGACATGGGGGCATAGGTGACAGCTGGTGGAGGAAAGGAAGAAAGGAAGAGGCAACAGGCAGAAGTGACAGCAGTGACTGCAGGCATGGTACAGGAGATGGTCAGAGACTGCAGATATGGTACAGGAGACAGTCAGAGACTGTAGACATGCTACAGGAGACAGTTAGAGATTGCATACATGTTACAGGAGATGCTCAGAGATGGTCAGAGACTGCAGGAATGGTACAGGAGATGATCACAGACTGCATAGCACAGGAGACAGACAGGGACTGGATGGTACAGGAGACCGCCACAGACTGCATGGTACAGGAGACAGCCAGAGACTTCATGGTACAGGAGACAGCCAGAGACTGCATGGTACAGGAGACAGCCAGAGACTACCTGGTACAGGAGGGGGCTGAGAGAGAAGGGGGATGTGAGAGAGAGGGGGTTGAGAGAGAGAGGGGGGTGGGGGTGAGAGAGAGAGGGGGTGTGAGTAAGAAAGAAAGAGGGGGTCTGAGAGAGAGAAGGGGTGGGGTGAGAGAGAGAAGGGGTGGGGGTGAGAGAGACAGAGGGGGTCTGAGAGAGTGAAGGGGTGGGGGTGAGAGAGAGAGAGGGGTGAGGCCCTCTCCTCATTTTCCCCAGCTCCTTAACCCTCAGCTGTTTCCTGCACAACCTGTCCAGGCACACATTCGGCTCTGCCATTCTCCCACAGCACAACTTGCGGCATCATCTGAGTGAATGGTATGTGCTGTGTGTGTGCCCAGATCGAGCCATGTTCAGTGCTGCATAGTATAGGATGAAGGATTACTCAGTACCTTCAGATCCTCCTCCTCTCCGGTCTCTTCCCTCTTCCCGGGTGATCAGCCTCTTCCTGGTTCCTCAAGCCCTTCCTTGTACTACCTATATTATCTGTGCCTCTCATGGCCCCCCTACGGATCTACGGTGCTGCCTCGCTCTTTCACCAGCAAGAGCGGTGTGCTGCTCTTGTGTCTCTGCAGCAGCTGTTCATTGTCACCGGGTGTGTGTTCTGCCCAGGCTTCTGTAGCAATGCCACTGGTGGGGATGGCACTGGTCGGAGGGGAGGAGGAGGTGGTCCCCTCCTAAGCGACGTCACTTCCGGTATCAGTTTCCGGAATCTGCCAATTTTCGCGAGTACCGATACTCGTGAAAATGGCTAGTATCGGTGCATCCCTAGTAAATAGAGTCCACCTGTTGAGAAGTTTAAAGCAGGGTCAGGTTATAAAAAATATCCCAAGCTTTGAACATCTCACAGAGCACTGTTCAATCAATCATCTGAAAATGGAAAGAGTATGGCACAATTGCAAACCTACCAAGACATGGCCGTCCACCTAAACTGACAGGCCAGGCAAGGAGAGCATTAGGGATGGGCCCGCATTTGTCGAATTTAGAATATTATGGGGTGTTCGCACCGACTTTGCCGCCGCGGAGCACCCCATATTGCATTGCACGCAGATGGCGAGCACAGATCCTCTTCCATGGGAGGGCTCCTGCCATCTGCCCGCTGTTAGTTATGACAGTTTATTTATATGGCAGGGCGGGGCCACCCAGTGATGTAAGTGAGCGACCCTGCCCCTTCTGACGTCATATGACGTCAGAGGGGGCAGGTCATGCGCGTACGTCAACGAGTGGCCCTGCCCTGCCATATAAATAAAGTGTCACCTCCCCCTGTTCCCACTTCCATTCCCCCCTCCTGCTCCTTTCTTCTTGCCCCTTTCTGTATGTCATCCCACCCCTCACCACTCTATAAGCCTAGCACATGTCACACTCACACAACCCCAAAGGAGACGAATCCTGAGAGAGAAATCACACCCCAAAAGCTCTTCAGTTCCTCAGTTGCACAAGAATATCCCCAACTTGCAAAGCTCCCACTCTCTCTCATAAATATACAGGGTGGGCCATTTATATGGATACACCTTAATAAAATGGGAATGGTTGGTGATATTAACTTCCTGTTTGTGACACATTAGTATATGTGAGGGGGGAAACTTTTCAAGATGGGTGGTGACCATGGTGGCCATTTTGAAGTCGGCCATTTTGAATCCAACTTTTTTTTTTTCAATCGGAAGAGGGTCATGTGACACATCAAACTTATTGGGAATTTCACAAGAAAAACAATGGTGTGCTTGGTTTTAACGTAACTTTATTCTTTCATGAGTTATTTTAAAATAATTCCACATAGGTATATTTACCGGGTGGGACATATAAATACTCTCTCTCACCCTCGAAACGTTCAACCCCTATAAGAACACGTTGACTCCTTGACTTCTCGAAAACCCCACACTAAAGAGAGAGTCCTAAGCAGAGGAAACCCC
>BLSH010017301.1:213660-259092 GCA_018402905.1 Glandirana rugosa | reverse complement strand
TATAATAAAATATTTACAAAAATGTGAGGGGTGAACTCACTTTTGTGAGATACTGTATATTATATATATATATATATATATAGCTATTGACCTATAACTAAATTATAAGTTATAACTATAGAAAATTAAGTTATAAGGTGTATAAAATGTATTTCATACAAGAGATCCTTCTCTACTTGATTCTTCTCATTCTATCACCTGTTCTGCTTAACAGGAGCATATCTTCTTAAAGCTATAAAAGCCGCTGTCATTGATAAGCTATTGGTGTGTGAAGATACAGAGACTGGGAATCAGCAGATTTATATGGGTTTTCGTTAGCAGCTGTAACGCTCTTGGCAAGCAGGTTGGATGATTCTTCATAATCTATAGCTGGTTGCCTACCAATAACAGAGGAAATGCATCCAAAACCCAAGATCAGCTATAATAATAATTTGAAAGCCTGAATTTTGTCTGTTTATGGGAAAAAACATAGCAGTTGCTTATTATACATAGTAATTTAACAAACTAAATGCCACCCATTTAGAGATAGATCTAGTTTAAAGAATATATCTGGACAAAGTTCTTCTCCCTCCGATACCTCTTTTCCACCTCCTGACATTTATTCACCAGTTATTAGAAAAGAAAACTTTTGAAGCCTTATTACACTCAACTGCCGTCCCTTGCTGGGACGTGTGATCAAGTAGATCCAGAGCTACAGTCTCTGCCCATGCCACCTGGACTGGTTGGCTATTCATGACATCAGCGCACAGCTACAGTCTTCCAAAGACTGAGAGTACCCTTCAGTTGACAGCCAGTAGGTAAAGTTAATGTCACCCAGTGTCGTAGACACCGAAGATGGACCCTCCTCTGCAGTAAAGATGATAACAGACTCCAGACCTGACTGTCACATGCATTTAGGTATGTAGTTGGGACATTTAGATTTGTTTTTTTACATTAATGATTAGTTTAGGGTGCAAAGGATGGCGGAGAGGGGAAGCGCTAGGAGTGCAGCTTCAAAACTGAACTCCAGGAAAACATATTTAGGCCTCATGCACACAGGACATTTTTTGACGTTTTTACAGCTGCTGTTTTCAGCTGCAGACATTTTTTTCTACAGTCATTAAACACCCCATCGTGTTATCCTATGTGTCCATGCACACATAGGCTGTTGTCAACTGTTTTGAGCAGTGACGTTTTTGAGCTGTAAAAAAAACCCAAGACCAGTGGGTTCTGAGAGATGTTTTTCAGCTGTAAAAACGCTCTAACGCACAAAAACGCGCAAAAATGTGCCTCGCCAACTTTTTTGGACATTTTGGATCCATTGGAAGAAAAAAAAAACGCTCAAAAACGTCAGCGCTAAAAACGCTCAAAAATGCAGCTGCAAAAACGCTCAGAAAAGCTTACAATAATTCACTGAAAGCTACTGACGTTTTTAGGACATTTTTTTTTAACATCCTGTGTGCATGAGGCCTTAAAATTGCTAGAGTTTTGAAACCTTGAAAATATAAGTTAAAAAAGTAACATATATAAAAACGCAATCTCTGTCAGTCTGTCATTCATTGGTTCCTTTTGTAAGACGAGACTTGTGCGAGATCTCAGGAGAACTCGATCGCTCTAATTATATTATGGTAATAGAGACCGTTCCATTACAATACCAAGCACATCGTTTTCACACCATATAGTAACCAAACTACTCCCAGCCTGGGATGAACAATGGAGGAGAAATTGTGCACTTACCAGACTTACATTACTTTGCTGTCTCCTCCTGTAAGCATACCATGCTGTTAACTGACTGTCAAGCCCTAACTCTTCTCCAATTGTGCAGAAGATTAGAGAAAGTTGCTTTCAAGATTTTGGTACTTATGCAAATAAAATACATTTAAAAGTATTATTAGCAAAAAATACTTACCTACAATAGTAAAAGTATGTGCTACTAAATCAAAACACCAAACTAGACTATGGTGAAGATTATGGTGAAGGCAAAAGGAACTAAAAAGCCCACCACTCAACCAGTGTGTAACATAGGCCTTTCAAAGTGGTAGTAAACCCATCCATTTACAGTTTAACCACTTCAATACTGGGCACTTAAACCCCCCTCCTTCCCGGACCAGTTTTCAGCTTTCAGCGCTGTCGCACTTTGAATGACAATTTGAATGACAATTGCGCGGTCATGCAACACTGTACCCAAATACATTTTTTATCATTTTTTTCACACAAATAGAGCTTTCTTTTTGGTGGTATTTAATCACCTCTGGGTTTTTTATTTTTTGCGCTACAAATTAACCACTTCCTATCTGCGCCATATCCGAATGACGGCTACAGCGTGGCTCCATCAATAGACGTCCTCCCATTTGCCTCATGCTCGGCGCACTCCCGTTGTCGCGTGAACGTGCACACCGGGTCGGGTGGACCCGGTGTCCGTCGGAGACCCACAATCTGCTCACAGAAAGCCGGATCGGGGAATCGCTGTGTTTACATCATTGCTCTGTGAGTGGGGGTATGCCAGATCTACTGATCCCTGTCACTGGGATTAGTTAGATCTGTCATGCCCCTGCCAACCCCGCCCCCCCCCCCACAGTTAGAACATACCCAGGGAACACATTTATCCCCTTCACTGCCCCCTTAGTGTTAACCCCTTCCATGCCAATGACATTTATACAGTAACCAGTGTCTATTTTTAGATCTGATCGTTGTATAAGGCTCCATGCACACTGTATCTCAAAAACGACCGTTTTTGGTCGTTTTGGCGTTTTTTTTTTAACAGCCCAAAAATGCCACTTTATTTTATCCTATGTGTCCATGCACACATGGTCGTTTATTGTCTTTTATCAGCAGTGGCGTTTTTGGGCTGTTATCTGAACGCCCTGAATTGGCGTTCAAAAGTCGTTCTCCTGACCACAAAAAACGCAAGACGCCGGTAAACGCCGATAAACGCCACTAAACGCCGGTATATCGGCGTCTGGCGTTTTTTGCATTCAATGGAAGCCAATGAAGAAAAAAACGCCCAAAAACGCTGCTAAACGCTGGTAAACGCCGGCGTCTATCGGTGTCTGGCGTTTTTTGCAGCCCTGAATGGAAGCCAATGAAAAGCCCAATAACGCCGACGCCGAAAAAACGCCACTAAACGCTGCTTACAAAACACTGCAAATAGAACGTTTTGTGAGCAGCGTCTCCTGCCCGATGCAGAAAGAGCCCTATAGCGTCCAGTGTGAATGGAACCTAAATGTCATTGGTCCCAAAAAAGTGTCAAAAACGTCCTACATGTCCACCGCAATATCGCAGTCCCAATAAAAATTGCAGATCACCGCCATTACCAGTAAAAAATAATAAAAACGCCATAAACCAATGTCCATAGTTTGTAGCCGCTATAACTTTTGCGCAACCCAATCAATATACGCCAATTGCAATTTTTTTTTTACCAAAAATATGTAGAAGAATATATATCGGTCTAAACTGAAGAATACATTTGTTTTTTTTTTTTGTTTTTTTGGATATTTATTATAGCAAAAAGTAAAAAATATTGTTCTTTTTTCAAAATTGTCGCTCTTTATTTGTTTATAGCGCAAAAAATAAAAACTGCAGAGGTGATCAAATACCACCAAAAGAAAGCTCTGTTTGTTGGAAAAAAAGGACGCCAATTTTGTTTTTGTACAACTTTGCATGACCGCGCAATTGTCATTCAAAGAGCGACATCGCTGAAAACTGAAAATTGGTCCAGGGCAGGAGGGGGGTTTAAGTGCCCAGTAAGGATGTGGTTAAAAAAGACCAAAACTTTTAAAAAACAAAGCATTTTTCTTTGTTTCTGCTATAAAATTTTGCAAATAAGTAATTTTTCTTCATAAATTTTGACCAAAAATGATACTGCTACATTTCTTTGGTAAAAATAACCCAAATCGGGGTTTATTTGGTGTTGACGGTGATGGGGGACAGACAGATGTTTTGTGCACTGTGACAGATGTGATGGGGCCAGACAGATGTTTTGTGTATGGTGACAGATGTCATGGGGGACATACAGATGTTTTGGGGAATGTGACAGATGTGATGGGGACAGACAGATGTTTTGGGGAATGTGACAGATGTGATGGGGGACAGACAGATGTTTTGTGTATGGTGACAGATGTGATGGGGACAGACAGATGTTTTGTGTATGGTGACAGATGTGATGGGGACATACAGATGTTTTGGGGACTGTGTCAGATGTGATGGGGGACATACAGATGTTTTGGGTACTGTTTTATGGGGACACTGATGTGTATGGGGACAGGAGTATCAGTGGTGCTTGGTGTACTGTGTGGGTGGCGATCTGTGACAGCTCTCTGTATAAAATCATCTTCATACAGAGAGCTGCCACAGAGCTGCAGATTCCCCCCCCCCCCGCACTGAGCTCGACGGGGGGGGGGAGAACTGTCACAGAGACTTGTGTCTCTGTGTACATTGTGACGGCTGTGATTGGACACAGCCGTCACATGATCAGGAGGGCCAATCACAGCACCCATATCCCGATCTGTGCTCGGCCAGATCCTGTGATCATAATGATCACAGGATCAAGCCTCAGCACGCCTCTTGGCCGCGCTGTGAGCATTCGTTCTGAGGGACGTTCCTGAACGTCCACTCAGAACGGTGAGGCTCCCACCCGGCCGTATATGTACAGTGGCCGGGTGGGAGGTGGTTAAAAACCAGTTACATTTCCGGCATGTGCCGGAAATGTAACACTCCCATTGGTTGTGCTCTAAACTAAACTGTCAAATCATCCAATGGCTGGTATCATAGCTGATCACATGTGCAGCATCATGCCAGTTGTATATTAAACAGCCAAGATGGCAGGTTCCTTGGCTGAAAATGATAGGAGGGTTTACTACCACTTTAAGACAAACAGGGACTGTTTTGTTTAATAAAATATCCCAAAAATAAGAGGATTATTTATTTCAGGAAAGTAGTTGGAGCCAGGCAAATGATTCGTTTTCACATCCATTTGCTAAGTATACATCCAGAACCACTGGTGTATGGCACAGATTGAGACTAGTATACTACAAAAGGGCAATTTATTCCAATCTGTATACAGGTGCTTCTGGCTTGTTAGCCATCATTAGTGCAGTGTATCGAAAGAGTAGGGTTGGGAACCAACCACAAAGTATAACCCTGAAGATTAGGGTGGAAAGGGACTCTTGTTAGTAAACTCTACTATGCTACGCACTGATTCAGTATAGGGTTTTCCTTTTCTTTAGTCCCTCCTCACCATAACCTCCTAGGTAATACTTTGGAGTTGGTTCCCAAGCTCTATTCTATAGAGACCATTGTTTTCATATACTGCACTGTTGAAGAACAACAAGCCTGAAAAGCTATATGCAGTTTGGAATAAATGGCTCTGTAATATTAGGCTCTAACTGTGCTCCGCATCTGTGGTCCACGCTGGTTAGCGTGGAGTCCTCTGCCATCCCTGGATGGAGAGGTGCTCCATTCAGCTTACATCTTTCCCAGCCTTCTGGACTGTTTGTGAAGCCTGCAGGACGGCGGGGATCGCTAGGACTGGTGGTCAGTATAACGATGGGCATGAATTTCTCTTGCTTCCTGTAAGTTCTTTTAACCTTGTGCAATAAATGGTGACTTAAAAATTCTAAACTTAGTTGGCACCTCTCCCTCTTTTGCTTTCTACAACTTGATTGGAGTACACCTGTGGTAAATTCAGTTGATTGGACATGATTTGGAAAGGCACAGACCTGTCTATATAAGGTTCCACAGTTAACAGTGCTTGTCAGAGCACAAACCAAGCCCTGAAGTCCAATGAATTGTCTGTAAACCTCTGAGATTGTATTGAGGCACAGGTCTTGGGAAGGGTACAGAAAAATGTCTGCAGCAGTTCCACAGTGGCCTCCATCATCCCTAAATGGAAGAAGTTTGGAACCACGAGCACTCTTCCTAGAGCAGGCCGCCCGGCCAAACTGAGTGATCGGGGGAGAAGGTTCTTAGTCAGGGAGGTGACCAAGAACTCTGACAGAGCTCCAGCATTTCTCTGTTGAGAGAGGAGAACCTTCCAGAAGAACAACCATCTCTGCCACCTCTACTAATTAGGCCTGTATGGTAGAGTGGCCAGATGGAAGCCATTCCTCAGTAAAAGGCACATGACAGCCCACCTGGAGTTTGCCAAAAGGCACCTGAAGGACTCTCAGACCACGAAAAACAAAATTCTCTGGTCTGATGAAACAAAGATCGAACTCTTTGGCTTGAATGGCAAGCGTCATGTCTGGAAGAAACCAGGCACCGCTCATCACCTGACCAATACCATCCCTACAGTGAACATGGTGGTGGGAGCATCATGCTGTGGGGATGTTGTTCAGCGACAGGAACTGGGAGACTAGTCAGGATCGAGGGAAAGATGAATAAAGTAATGTACAGAAACATCCTTGATGAAAACCTGCACCAGAGCACTCTGGACCTCAGACTGGTGCGAAGAGTCATCTTCCAACAGTACAATGACCCTAAACACACAGCCAAGATAACAAAGGAGTGGCTATGGGACAACTCTTATTGTCCTTGAGTGGCCTTTGTTGTACATTTGCCAATGATAACAATGCTTACTTGTTGGAGCAAAGTGAACCATGCTTTATAAGGGATTGTTGCCTTCCTCTGGATCAATTGCAAGTTTAGGGTTCTAAGGATACAAGGTTTTCCATTTTATTTGTCTCTTGGTTGAAGTTGATGAATGTATTTTTTTGTTTTTAATCGGACTAACTCTATAAATATAGCTTTCATTGTTGTCCAATAGAATATTGTATTCCACCTTTATCTCTACACAAGGAGCAGAGCAACTAAATTAGTTCTCCCACCTGCTGACTCAATTGCAACCATCATAAAGGAAGCTGCCCTGGGACTCCTAATGATCATGCCTGAACTTCCATTTAGTATAATTTAGGAGTACTTTTGAATTACTAGTACAAATTAAGAAATCAATGTGGTTTATTTTTCATTGAAAGAGCACCCAATCTCTGGAAGCTGTGCCAAAAAAGCAAGCAGAGAATGCAGACTAGTCACCAGTATTTCCTGTTGGTAGAGACGGCACAAGGGGGGGGGGGCAGAGGGGGTTTATGCCCTGGGCGCTACTTTATTATATAGAGGGGGCACACTGGGAACTTGCTGCAGAGCACCTTCCCTGACTCACTTCTAGTTCAGTTGCCACCTAGTCCAAAGCCTGGGATTGGTCACCCTGCTTACAGCAGAGGGAGAGCAGCTGCCACCAGCATAGAGAGTAGAGTGAGCAGCTACCCCAGGAGCCACCCCCTCGTTCTCACTGGGGCAGAGAGTTCTTATGTGTGTACGGCTCCAGTTATTCACATTCTCCAGGTTGGGGGGGAGGGGGGCAGCTGCTTGCTCTCATTCTTGCTGAGGGGGGGTCCTGTATTCCTGTATAGGGAACTTCTCTGATCCATGCACACCTCCTGGATGGGGATCTCCCTCTACTGGATGTGGGGAGGGGGGTTCCTGTATTCCTGGACGTAGGTCTTCCTTAATGCAGTTTGACATCTTTTCCCTCGGCACCAAATAACCTTGTTCCGCCACTTCCCATGGGCTTCCTGCTGCTGGTCTTTTCCCCATTACTGACTTACCGTGTTCCCTATCATGTTTCTGTGTGGAGGCAGTTTTCTTTGTAAAGGGGTGCTGCTTTGCATTCTCACATCAGAGCTACCCCAACAAATTAAATGTTTTATGATGACTGGTAGGGTAATTTGTCAAAAGCATGGAAAGGTTTCATATGCACAGATAAGTGGGCTGAAAGTCCCCAGGTGCTACTTTCTCTCTAACAAATCTTACTCCAAATTTTCATGAGACTAGCAGTCAGAGACTATTGCAGATATACAGCTATGAGGGCTGCTTAGGCACAATTAACATTTCTTCTCTTGAAGATAGCATATCTTTACTTTTTGAGCTTAGTTTTACTTTAAAGCGGTAGTGAACCAATTTTTTTTAACCCCGTAAGACAATAGGATTATGTGCTAGTATGCATTGCATACTAGCACATTATGAAATACTTGTCTTAGAACAAAGACCTCCAGCAGAAGTAAGAAAATCCCGCGCTGATAAGTCCTCTTGTGGAAAACGACCAAATGGGCAAAGGTGAATGTACCGATGTGCGCAGCCCTCCTTGGACGGGGAAATCCAAAAGTGACTAAAAAACAAGAGAAAAACAAGAGAAAAAGCTCTGAGGAAGGGGGTGCACCCACTACTTCTCAACTCCTGACCCTTTGTGAGTACCCTCTCTTGCTATCAATTTTAATAAAATTATTTTTGGTAATGCACTAGGTGCGTGCGCCTTCCTTTTTCTCTTGTTTTTTAAAGACCTCCAGCGGCGCATTGCCACTGCTGAAGGTGTTTCCATCTTCACCCGGTCTTCCTTCTGGGTTCACTTCCTCCGGCCATCTGATTGGCCGCGCTGTGATGATGTCACTCCTGCGCATGCGCACTGGAGTCACGGAAAATGCCACGGAGCTCTGAAAGCAACGGCATGGGTATGTCGTCTGTTCAGAGCGCATGCGCCAGTGACGTCACCGACTGCATACAGTGTGAATGTCTCCTAAACCGTGCTGATTTAGGAGTTATTCACTGTATCAGCAGGTAAGCCTTATTATAGGCTTACATGTAAGTACAAGATAAAAATTACAGTACAAGATAAGAATAATTGGTGGATTTGTGATAAAAGTGATGCCATATTTGATGATATAAGTCCTCCTGTTCTATGACAATGTATCTCTTATTTTAAAGTGATTTATACATAACTCTTGGTTCAAGTTGATCATAACCTGTCTATTTATGTCTCCTTATTGTCCTCCAAATCTTACTCCGCAGAATCCTTAATTTCCATACACGCACTGATGATGGCTAAAAAAATAGCAACACTACACATAAGGAACCTATTCTCTGTCTAGTATCTCTTATTTTATACTGCATATATATTTAAAGTTAATTTGTCATAACCCTGGCCAATTCAAACCAAGCATATAATGAACAAATGTATAAGGATATGTTACCTTCAGTAAAGTGCATGTGAAAACTCTCATTAGGTCCAAATATATAGGCTGCTAAATTTATATGCATCCTGACATGTTCAAAGTTGAACTTTGCTCTGTTCGCTCATACTTCCCAACCTACCTTCCTTTTTGGTCGTTTAGGCCAGTGTTTTTCAACTCCAGTCCTCAAGGCACACCAATAGGTCATGTTTTCAGGATTTCCATGAGTTTGCACAGGTGATTTGATCAGTTTCACTGCCGTAGTAATTACCACAACTGTTTCATCTGAGGGAAATCCTGAAAACATGACCTGTTGGTGTGCCTTGAGGACTGGAGTTGAAAAGCACTGGTTTAGGCCACAGTAATTTTAAAGGACCAAGCTTGGGTGATGGAGAGGGGGTGAGGCCAATCCAGACTTTTCAAGAAACGTCAGGATCGATTAACCATTTTCACTTAAGGCAGTGGTTCTCAACTTCGGTCCTCGGGACCCACCAGCAGGCCAGATTTTAAGTATTACCTTGGGGAGATACAGACTAGAACACTGCAATCACTGAGCAGCAAATGATATCACCTGTGATGTATTTCAGTTATCCTGCAAACCTGGCCTGTTGGGGGGTCCCGAGGACCGGAGTTGAGAACCACTGACTTAAGGAAACCTCTGCTTATGCATGTTCCATTACAAAATTGGTTTAAATTGCCTAGGTTTCTGACAGGACATGGAGGAACTCTTCGTTACCCCTCTTCTTTTGTTTGCTCCCTGCTTTGTTCTATTTTTGTTTTGTGTGTGAAATGTAATTTAAAATTCAAAATATCAAAAATACAAGTAAAATTATTCTGTTGCCTACACAAAATCTGTAACAAGAAAGTTGCTTTCATCCACAGTTTGTTTCATTGTTTGCAAGAAAAAAAAATGTAAGTGTCTCAAGCAAACATAGATCATCTCGCCAGGGCCCACGCTGACGAGTAGAGAACGTTTTGTCTTCTGGGAAATGCTGATTGCTTCTGAATTACCAGACTAATAGTCATTATATTTCAAAGGAATGATCCAGCAGAGAATATAATATTAATGTTCGCATGCAACAGAAGTATCACATCTCAGATTTGTTGGGAAACAGAAAAGACGGGCAAGCTGAGCCTCATTGCACTAAAAGAATGTCTTAAATAATTAATAAGTATAACAGGGATGCTGCATTTTTCTACATGGAGGATCTAGAACATTAATGTGTCTTCTTTTCTATTTGTACTTCTAGGTTCAGTGCAGGGCTGTCTTTAAGGCAGGGCAAAAGGGGCAGCGGCCCTGGGCCCTGTCATTTTTGTGGGGCCCAAAGCAGCTGCCTCCTACTTGCCAACTATTTTGGTTTAACCACTTCAGCCCAGGAGGGATTTCCCAGTTTAGGACCAGAGCACTTTTTGCGATTCGGCACTGCGTCAATTTAACTGACAATTGCACAGCCGTGCGTTGTTGTACCCAAACAAAATTTGCGTTCTTTTTTTCCCACAAATAGAGCTTTCTTTTGGTGGTATTTGATCCCCTCTGCATCATTTCTGATCATCACTATAAACAAAAAAAGAGCGACAATTTTGCAAAGAAAAACAATATTTCTTACTTTTTGCTGAAATACAAAGCCAAAAAAAAAAATATATAAAAAACATTTTTTCATCGGTTTTGGCCGATTTATATTCTTCCTCATATTTTTGGTAAAAAAACATCTCAATCGCCGTTTATTGATTGGTTTGCGCAAAATTTGCCATGTTTACGAACTATGAAAATTACTTTATGGGGTTTTTATTTTTTTTCATATTTTACTAGTAATGGTGGCGATCTGCAAATTTTAGCGGTACTGTGATATTGTGGCGGACATGTCGGACAATTTTGACAGTTTTTTGGGACCAATGGCATTTATACAGCTATCAGTGCTATGAAAATGCACTGATTACTGTGTAAATGACATTGGCAGTGAAGGGGTTAATCTGGAGGGGCGCTCTAAGGTTTAAATGTGTTCCCTCAGTGTGTTCTAATTGTATGGGGGCTGGGGTGGCTGGGGGAGGGGAGTGATCACGGCTTCCATAAACAGGATCACATCCCTTCCCCCTCTGTCAGAACGGAGATCCGTGTTTACATACATGGACCTCCGTTCTCTCACTGCGGGGGAGCCATCGCGGGTAGCCGGCGGAGATCAAGTCTGCCCTACCTGCTGTCACGCGATAATGAACTTGTGGTACAAGTGGTAAAATTCCCTTGTAGTTTTAGTCCTGTGCTGTGTCCCGATATCTAAGTGTGAAGTGCTGCTACTAATGCTGCCCAGCTCTGCCATATTGTTGTGTACAGATGACTCACCTGCAGACCCTGTGTTTACATGTAAATAACCTGCATTGATATGTAAATAGTGGCGGACGGCAGCATTGATATGTAAATAGAGGCAGCATTTATATGTATATCATGCCCCCCTAAGGTCATATCCAGCATCACCTATACTGAATGCTTCCCACTGGGGAGACAAAAGGGCATGCTTGAAAGTCCTGCCTACAACTGTGGTCATTAAACCTAACATCAGTTTGTTCTGCAAAGGTAAGCAAATTGGTGGCAGGGGGAGGGGGTAGTGTGGGGTGTGCAGAGGTAGGCAGAGAAAGAATTACAGTTTTGGGTGCACAAGTGAGTAAGGAAGGGATGTATAAAGTTAAGGCAGGTGGGTGCAAAGATGAGCAGAGGAGGCAGGTAGAGTTAAAGGAGGGAGAGTTGGAGTGGAGATGATGGGGAGGTTTGGGGTGCAGAGGTTTTAGGAGGCAAAAGTGTGCTGACAGGGTGGATAAAGATGTAGGTTGCATGTAGGGTAGCCCATTCATTTCAATGGGCTGCTCTATGCACTTAAAATGTGGAAGAAAGTCCCCAACCCTTTTTCAAAATCACACGGTGCCACAGCACATGTCAGCAGATGCGTGAGGGTGTCATTAACAATTGATGGCACTGCTGTGTATCTGCTAAAGGGCAGCACATTCCCATGGTGTCAGGAAAGCAACCTTGTGTTCCCCAGTCCATGGTGTGCAGGCAGTGAGGAGATGATGTGCTGTAACCTCTAGCAACCAATCAGTAAGCAGTAATGATGTGCAGTAACCTCTAGCAACCATTTAGTGAGCAATATTGATGTACAATAATCTGTAGCAACCAATCAAGAAGCAAAAATCATGTGCTATAACCTCTAGCAAATAATCAGTGAGCCATAATGAGTGCTGTAACCTCTAGCAACCAGTCAGTAAGCAGTAATGATATGCTGTAACCTATGTCTCAGAGCAGGTAGACAGCAAAATTGCATGGGGGGGGGGGGAGAAAATGTTTGCCCAGGGTCCAATCCATATTAAAGACAGCCCTGGTTCAGTGTGTATGAACTGCAACTAGAGGAACTCCATGTAAAAAGGAGATATATATTTTTAGGCAGTTACAATTTTCTTTTCTTCTAGATCTACATCTAGAAGATCCTGGGTATCCAGCCCATGGTTGCAATATTGTCCATCTGTGAGTATATTCGCTTTATACAATAAAACCACATTCAGGTCTAACACCTGCCTGAAAGCTCTGTGTTGCTTTAATTTGGACGATTATTCAAATGTTAGCTTATAATTATTTTGAAGCGGACCATGCAGTACAATGTAAGGTCCACTTATGCAGGACATGCAGTACATTTCAGGCCCCCTTCCCCTGTAGATAGTATATGCAAAATGTACCTGTAAAGAACAACGTTAGAATTGATACTAACCCTACCCCCATCTTCTGCATCACTAAGAGTGATGTCACCATCCTTCCTGTGAGATTCTTGTGGAATTTAGAGCAGGATAAATCTTATGAGAAGGCACTCTAATGAGAGTGTCTTCTTTGGGGATTTGGACCTCTTTATATATCCCAGGACATGGCCAGAAGGAATGTGACTCTCACTTGGGCGTCAAAGTGAGTAAAAAATCTCATTATTATCTTAAAGTTACATTTTGCACATTTTGTGGGTGATTTTTACAAGGAGAGGGGACCTGGGAACTATGGGGATTGATTTTCAAAAGGAGTAGAGCATATTCACTATCCAAAGTGACATTTTACTTTGTATGGGAGTTTTCATCTAGCTTGGTGAATGTGGTGAAAATTGCCTAATAGAAGTGTAAGAAAACGTAAAATACAACAGCATTTTTTCTTGCACATGATTGGATCAGGAGAGCTTCATCTCTGTCACTAAGTTCAGGGAAATTTCCCGTGCTAAGCAAAAATTCCCTTAGCTATTACTCCTTTAGTAAACCATCTCCTATAAGCAGACCTTTCATTCTATTGCAAGGTATGCTTTAACAGTTATGGTTGGATGTATAAACCGTTAGAGATGCTTAAATAATTACCTTTTCTAAAAAAATGCGTCCTGGTGCTTCTTACTGTTCCATTTAGGTGAGAAAATACAGACCAAGTTTAGAATGGCTGATGCAACGACCACATGACCAATGCCTAGATTTTTGGTTACATGACCAATGTGGGAGGAAGCCCAAAACAGGATTTTTTTTTTATAAAGGAAACCATTTCAAACCTTCTTTTACGCTTCATTTATCCAGCCCAATGTGTCTAAGCTAGTTTAAGTTAATATCTGGATAAAGGTCTGCTTTCACACCTCATTACTTTCTCCTAATGCCTGAGCCCTTTGGCATTATAATGGCACATAGCTAATGTGAACTGAGAGTCTCATATCTTTACTGTGCATGAGGAGCCTTTTGGTGACCCTATGCATACACAATAACCATCCATACCCATTACCAGCAATATAGTTTCACAATCTAGTGTGCAAAAGAACTGCAAGATGTTCTCTGTTTATACATGGTGCTAGGTGAATATATGTACCAGTTGCATCTGTGATAGCTCTATTGATAACTAGTTTACCTGGAATTTCATACATGGAATTTTTCTTTAAGAAAACACAGGAAGTGAACAAAGAACCCAAAATAGTTCTGAATTTTTGGCACAGTCTATAGGTATTTTTTGCACTTAAAGGATAAGTTCACCTTTATAGAAAAAATAATAAGTGCACTTATTTTTGCAGGAAAAAAACATTTGCATTCAATTTTTCCTGCAGGAGCCTAGAAAGCATTGGGAGAAATGTGGGCTCCTGCAGCCTGTGCATCTGCACGGGTGCAATGTGGGCTTTTAACCCTTACCTCTGTATGTACTTTCTGTTTGAAAACCGGAGAACATGTCAGTGGACTACACAAGCACTCTTTAATGCAGGGGTAGGCAACCAGTAGCCCTCCAGAGCTGTTGTGGAACTACATTTCCCATGAGGCATTGCAAGGCTGGTAGTTACAATTACTCCCAGAAGCATGATGGGACTTGTAGTTCTGCAACAGCTGGAGGGCCCCAGGTTGCCTACCCCTGCTTTAATGTTCCCCGCAGCCCACTGAAACTGCAACTCCAGCTGCTTGCAGTTTATTCATTCAATGGAATCTGTGAATGAATGATACGGCTGTTATTTAGAAGTGACAGGAGGTGTGGGGAAAGGAACACCCTGCCTGCTGTTACAGGGAAGGGGGATCAGGGGGAGAGGGGGCAGGAGCTGGAAAACACGTTCCACCCTAAATACACGTGAAACATGTAACATGTTCCAAGGGTGAACTTAGCCTTTAACAAACAGGCAGAACCAAATTCTTTCAGTGATAAATTATGAGATCAAAAGAATGCAAATAACAAAAGTTCCTTGTTAGGATTTAGATCTACTTTATGATAAAAAAGCTTAATTGATAAGGAGCATAAGAGCAGGATACCAAGTATGCTTTTTAAACTGTCTGAAATTTACTTTTCAGTCATGAAATGTCACATTTCCATCTGAAATTAATTGAGATTGGTACTCCACTTTCTGTTACTATACTTGCTAGACAAGAACATTCTTGAAAACCCAAGATGTGAAAAACAAACAAACAGATTTTAGATACATGTTTGCTGTATCTTTTATTGCACTTTTACCACGCTGCAAACAAATCACAAAAACGCTGCAAAATTAAGCTTGTAGCTGCACAATGCAGCTAATATTCATGTATATATATACACTATGTACATAATTATAGCAAAAGCAGACACAAGAAGGCAGCTACCTGGCTAATGACAGAACAGACCTGCTACCTGTTCACCACTTGCTCCAGCTGTTACCCAATGAATCCTCTCACCATGCTAAGCTGGTCAGCCCAAAGCAAGGTGTGTTGGGGGCGATATATTAAGAACACCTGGAGCATTTCAGGTTCCCTAATTTAGGTCTATTATGTTAGGCCTGCCTGTTTGTTTTAAAGGTGAATAGCTCATCTCAATGCTTAACATTCAAGTAAAGCTTCCACAGTTGCTAAGCATTACGTCAGCCCAAAACCCTCCACACTTAAGACTTTGGATTTTAACCCCCTGGAAATACCAATTACAGAAGATACAGTATACTCAAGTTAAGAGATTGAAGTCATTTTGAAGGCGTTATTGTGGTATAGTCAAGTCAGCATCACAGGTAAACAAAACTATACTGTCCCTTTTCTATGTTTTCCAAAAAAGTGGTAGGTAGATCATCATTTTATAATTATACCATATATAAATACAAAATCTTTATTTTTAAATAAAGGCCTCCTATCTGTACAAAAAGATCAAGATACGTTTAGAACCCAAAACCGATTCTGTAGGTCTTTGACCATATCATTTTACGCACATCCATTTATAATCTACTTATTTTACAGACTTTTTAATTATCTAATCCTTCTGGGTTTCTATAGCTTGTCTACAGTGGGAAATGATTTAATCTTAAATCTGAATTCACTGAATTCACAAAAGAACGTTCGCAGTCTTCGGCAAGACTATGTCTTCTTGGTTGGGCTTGGAGACTTTCCCCATCACTACCTCTTGGTTGTCTTGTTATTCACATCAGAGTCCAAGTCATTTTCAACCACATTGTCATAGTTGTCTTTTTCTATGCAGTCACTGACAGCTTTAAGGACAATTCGTAGCCTCCTGTCCAAAGCTTCAAGGTGCGGCTGATAGAGGATTGGGGCAATTTTGTCCATTTCTAAAGACTCCTCCATCAGTTTACTCAGCTTGTATTCCTCCTTTGCTAGGAGCTGTAAACGCAGGTATGTCGACTTTTTGATCCTGTGTAGAAATAAAACAAATGTGTTTAAAGGGATGATTCACAATAAATACAATATTTTATTACACACTCATAATTAGTGTTTGTTTTTTTACCTATTTTTACAACTACACATACACAAACTATGTAGAGATGGGGTAGCATGCTATAAATGCAATTAAAAACTTTTGGCTTTATTCATGAAATCAGCGCATGGTAAAGGGCAATAGTCAGGGGGCAAACAGACATCTGAGAATATTTAATGAATAAAGCCAGAAGCTTTTAACTCAACCTGTGTTGCGCTGTTGCCATTTCAGTATTTATTATTGGAAATAAGGGGCATAACGCTATATGATGGACCCGAAGCAACATTTTTAAAGTAGAACTAAATGCAAAACATTTCTTTCATTTTGGATAGAGTAAGGGGGAGTTTTTGAAATATGTATTTCATTGGGGATATTTCCCTTCACTTCCTGTCCCACAGCCAAATCAGAAAGTGAGAGAAAATCCCTATCAAGCGAGGGAATTCCTGGTTGTCACCAGAGTCTCCGGAACTGGTGTCCACTTTGGAAAATTATCCCTATACTGCTGTTCTGGTAACAACCCAAAATTTGGAATTCTGTTTCACTTTCACCCTTGGTGATAATGATAAACAAGACAAATAGAGAGGATGAATCTTCAGAGCAGGGGCACAGATGGCAATTAAAACTTGTCAGGAGTTTTAATCCCTCTCCACTCTATCCAAACTAAAAACAAGTTTTGCCTTTAGTTATAATTTACATTACTAGCATAAACTACTGGTGCGACATACTTGATCACTGGTACAATGTTTTAATAAAGGTACCTGAATTATATTTACATTTTATATAATTCAAAAACATTTTTCCAATGATATTTATGCTTTTATAAATCATTAGTCAATCAGACCCTTGCTCCTTTGATACTGCTTGTCCAAATCATACATAACAATTAATACCGTAAAATGAAAAAAAAAAACATGTGAAAGAAAAATCTCCCTAGTGGGGAAAAATTGGCAATATACACCTGGTGTATGGTGCAGAAAAACAAAAGACTTAAAAGTCCAGAAAATCTATTTTATTGAAGGTTACATTCAATAATGGCCAACGCATCTTGGGGGTTGAATGCTGGTCTTTATACATATGGACTAATTCTTTTAGAATGTTTAGGAGAAAACTGGTAAGATATAATAATTAGAGTCAGGCCTAAAGCCCTATCCCAAATAGCAATACATTTTTTTAAATTTTAATTTTGAAACATTCTGTCCTGGGTAGTTGAGGTGCATTTTAGCTTAACAAACAATCTTCACTAATTCTCACTCTTTTCAGGACCTGCCAATCAGGTTAAATAAGAAATGCTGTAGATATAACATTTGTTTCATTAATACAATATTTCCCAGGCTTGATTTGTTATTACTATACCTGCAGCATTGATTCAGTGGCACTAGAATAGACAACTCATCGTGTGAATACTTTCCAAATCTGTTAAAAAGGAAAAAAAACTTTAATGAAAAGGCAAAAAGCTACAGTACGTAGCATTATAAATGAAATTCAGTCCTAGCTGTGAGGCAGTGAAAGCCACCTTTGGTAGATTTTGCAATCATGTGCCATAAATCATTTTTATGAAGGCGTATTTCTTTTACAGCTCTTTGTGGAATGAAGACCATTTTATTCTGGGATACTAGATGTTTCGTATTGCATGCGTGATGCAAGCATATGGGCCACAGCTGTCTTTGGCAGACCTCGGAAATTAGTCCATGTTGTTCCTTTCTGTACCAAGGAAGACATTTGATAGTCACATCACATGTAACAATGACTCAACACTTTGCAGCAGATCAACATTCCTGAAACCTAAAATACACCATCCATATTATATTTTTTATGATTTAGTCTTCCTAAATTAAGTTATTTCGCTCTTAATGCCTCTGGTATTAAACACACCAACCAAATTGGTCTCTGATTGCATCTTCCTTAATTGAGTAATTCTGCATCTTCTGACTTAGGGATCACAATGACATACTTGATGCCATTGTTGAAATTTGTCTTTGAAAATTCTAGTTGTCCACATTGGGTGGACATTCCCCTTTGTTACTATTCTTTAGTCCAATGTATTTCGGCTTTTGCACACTCAGCTTATTACACAAATACAACGCATCTCATGGATTGCTTCCTTATGTGACTGTTTTCATGGTCTACATAAACACCATTGAAAACTAGCAGCCGTACCATCCTAGTAGAAAAACAAACTCAGCCTGGCAAGTACTATTTTTTCCCTTTAACAAGGTCAAGGCTCTCCTCCAAACATTTATCATCAACAAAAATCTTTCTAGTATCCTTCATGATACTCATGAAATTTTCCTAACTTTTTGGTCTCCACAGGTTTCCTAAGAACTCACCTCCATGAACCCTCATTCACCTAACTATAGCCACAACTGCCGGTAGCTACCCCCCCCCCCCTTTATTCCCTTCCTCTTCACCCTCTCCTGATCAGGATCATTATTTCCTTTACTAACCACATTTTTTTCCTAAAATGTCTTTCTTCTTTGCTTTATGTTATGACATGACCACAACTGGACAAACACCACTTGCTCTCCAATTCAGATTCACTTTGAGACCTCAGTTTTGGACACTGTATTATCTTTACACTTCTAGTCTCGATTTTTAATGGAGCTCTGTGCCTATCCTGTATATTTCTGCATTTGTAAAAGCTGTGAATTGTACCACAATACCTATTTGATTGCATGTACTTCAAAAACCGATAAAAATCTTTAAAACCTAAAACCCAAATTATCTGGCTGTCATGCTGTCAGATGATGTCTGCTACCATCTACAGCTGACATTTATAGCTACTGTACAATACTTGGCTACTGTCTCTCAAATAATGCACTTTAATTTCTGTTTTAAGATAAAACCTGTCTCACGTCTCCCACTTATTTTGCAGCCTAACCAAGCTGCTTACATACTGACCAGCCTCTGCAATATTTGGGGCTACTGTCTCTCAATACATTCTATTGTTTATTTCATCTGCCTTATTACTACACTGATTACATATTGTTCAGCTGCTGAAAAATATTTGCGACTACTGTCTTTCAGATAATAAAATAATCTCATTTCTATTTCAAGGTAAAAACTGTCTTGTCTCTTTATATTTGCTTCCTGATCAAGTGCTCAAGTACACTACTGATGCTAGATAGAGTCTGCCAAGTGCATACCTGAAATTTATATTTTGAATAATTTGGGAATGATTGGAGATACAGAGTTGGGAGTGGTATAGGCAATGTTGGGATGTGGCTCTGAAGTGTTGAAAGTGTCACTAAACCTAAAAACATTTTTTACCTTAATGCAGTGGTTCTCAACTCCGGTCCTCAGGACCCACCAACAGGCCAGATTTTAAGTATTACCTTGGGGAGATGCAGACTAGAATACTGCAATCACTGAGCAGCAAATTATATCACCTGTGTTGTATGTCAGTTATCCTGCAAACCTGGCCTGTTAGTTAATCCAGAGGACAGTAGTTGAGAACCACTGCCTTAATGCATTGTTTGCATTAAGGCAAAAAAAAAAAATATCCCTGTGCCCCCCTTCCCTGTGTGAAGAGTAAGAGAAGGGGGAACAGATCAGCGCTGACCACTGCTGCATCTATTCTCCCCTTACTTCCTCTTCATGTGATGAGAACAAAAAGTTAATTAAAAAAAGTTTTTTTTTTGCAAAAAATAAAGTTACACCCAAGCCCATAAAATCCCCCCCCCCAAAAAATTTTGAGGCCCTTCTCACCCCCACATATACACACGCACAAATGTAACCACATGTGTCGAGGTGCCTACGCGTGAAAAAGTTGATTGCGATACACCTCTTACATATTGTCACGCACGCCGGAGTGAGAGCAATAATTCTAGCACAAGACCTCCTCCATAACACTAAACTGATACCTACAGGGAGCTTCTGAAGCATCGCCTATACAAAATATAGGGTACCGAAGTTTGATGCCATTTCACGGGGCGCACAAGAATTTAAGGTTTGACATGTTGGATATTTATTTACTCGGTGCAACCTCATCTTTTATATTTTACAAAAAAAGTGGGTCATTTATTGCGTTTGTTTGCCATAAAATTAACGTTAGTGTGATTTTTACAGAATTGTGTGTTTCCTAGACTTTTGTGGGGCTTCTGAGGGGCACACAAAAATTTAAGGTTTGACATGTTGGATATTTATTTACTCGGTGCAACCTCATCTTTTATATTTTACAAAAAAAGTGGGTAATTTATTGCGTTTTTTTGCCATAAAATTAACGTTAGTGTGATTTTACAGAATTGTGTGTTTCCTAGACTTTTGTGGTAATATTATGTGACATAAAAAATTGGGACTATCACTATTTTATTCTCTAGGGTGTCTGCTTTCAGAAAATATATAATGTTTGGGGGTTTTGCATAATCTTCAGGCCTAAAATTATGTTTTAAACATGTATACAAAAAAATGCAAAAACAGCTCTGGCAGCGAAAGGGTAAAAGGTAAAATAAATCGAAATGCCTAAGCACAATTTTGCAACTTTAACATCTGTTAGTAAAACTGTACATATCATCACAACTACTTTGTGCATCCAGGTGGATTATACCCTATTTATTTTAGAACAAATTGTGCTTTCACCAAAGAACAACTCAAATGAAATCCTCCTGCTCCTGACGATTGCAACAATACCACATATGTGTACACTAGTTGTTGTTTGTACTGTAGTACAGCCCAAAACCAAACTGCCCATTTTGCTTTTTTTATCCTACCTAAAACACACTGATATTGATACTACAAAAAAAAAAAAATCCTGTCACAAAAAAATACTGACCCTGACCTTTGACCCTGATCTTGACCCAAACACTAACCCTGGCACTGACATAGATCAAACGTTTATCTAGGTATTTTTTTATTATTATTATTTATTTATTTATTATATTTTACACACACTTTTTTTCTGTGCAAGGTGAGTGAGATACTAAGTATCTCTCTCCTCCATTCACAGAGAGAGAAAACACGGGGGCAAGCTTCACAGTGACTGATCACTGTGATTGCCAATTAGAAGTGTTACTTTAACTGACAATTGCGTTGTCGTGTGGCACTGTACCCAAATAAAATGTTTGTCCTTTTTTTTATCACAAATAGAGCTTTCTTTTGGTGGTATTTGATCACCTCTGTGGTTTTTATTTTTTGTTTTATAAACAAAAAAGACCGAGAATTTAACCGCTTGCCGACCGCTGATCGGCAATTGACGGCGACAATGTGGCTCTGTAACGCAAAACGCCGTCACTGTGTTCGGGGGGGGCCAGGGAGCGGGTGCGGCGGCTTCGATTGCCGGCAGGAAAGGGAAGCCAGGAAGAGACTTTGTTAAATGGCTGGTCTGTTCACAGAGCTCTTCTTAACCACTTGCCGACCGCCGATCGGCATCTGACGGCGGCAAAGTGGCTCGTTCCCGCAAATCGGCGTCATACGACGGCGGCTGCGGGAACGAGTTTAGTGAGCGCGCACGCGCCGCCGGTGTCCAGGGGGGGCCAGGGAGCGGGTGCAGCGGCTTCGATTGCCGCCGGCCACCCGCGATGCCCCCCCCGGAGTGAAGGAGCGGAGGTCCGTGTAAGTAAACACGGACCTCCGCTCTGTGTGAGGGGGAAGGGCTGTGATCACAGCCTTCCTGTACATGAAGGCTGTGACCACTTCCCTTCCCCAGATAGGCAAGCCCCCATACAGTTAGAACACGCCCAGGGAACATAGTTAACCCTTAGCGCGCCCCCTGCAGGTTAACCCCTTCACTGCCAATGGCATTTACACAGTAATCAGTGCATTTTTATAGCACTGATCGCTGTATAAATGCCAATGGTCCCAAAAAAGTGTCAAAATGTTCTGACATGTCCGCTGAAATATCGCAGTACCGCTAAAAATCGCAGATCGCCGCCATTACTAATAAAAATAAAAAATAAAAATAAAAACCCCAAAAATGAATTCTCATCATCCGTAAACGCGACCACTTTTGCGCAAACCAATCAATAAGCGCTGATTGCAATTTTTTTTATCGCAAATATGAGGAAGAATATAAATCGGCCAAAAACGGTGAAAAAAAATGTTTTTTTATATTTTTTTTTTTGGATTTGTATTTTAGCAAAAAGTAAGAAATTTGTGTTTTTTTGCAAAATTGTCGCTCTTCTTTTGTTTACAGCGGCGATCAGAAATGACGCAGAGGTGATCAAATACCACCAAAAGAAAGCTCTATTTGTGGGAAAAAAAGGACGCAAATTTCGTTTGGGTACAACGCCGCACGACCGCGCAATTGTCAGTTAAAGTGACGCAGTGCCGAATCGCAAAAAGGGCTCCGGTCCTAAAGCTGGAAATCCTTCCGGGGCTGAAGTGGTTAAAAAAAAAAAAAAACAATATTTTTTACTTTCTGCTATAAAACACATCCAATAAAAAATTTAAAAAATCTAATGTCTTCATAAATATAGGCCAATATGTATTCTGCTACATGTTTTTTAGTGAAAAAATCCCAATAAGCATATATTGATTGGTTTCTGCAAAAGTTATAGCATCTACAAACTATGGTATATTTTTTTTAATTTATTTTTTTAATTATTTTTTTCTACTAGTAATGGTGGCGATCAGCGACTTATAGCGGGACTGTGATATTGCGGCGGACAAATTGGACACTAACTGACACTTTGTGGGGAACAGTGACACTAATACAGTGATCACTGCTAAAAATATGCACTGCCACTGTACTAATCACAATGGCTAAAACGGGGTTAACATCAGGGGCAATCAAAGAGTTAAATGTGTTCCTAGGAGGTGCTTGCTAACTGTGTGAGGGGTGCTTGTACTGTGGGAAGGCAAAGATCAGTGTTCCTGCTTAGCAGAAACACAGTATCTCTACCTTCCCTGCTAACAGAATGGCGATCTGCCTTGTTTACATTGGCAGACCGCTGTTCTGCTTCTCTCTGGAATGATACCGCTGTGTATAATCACAGCGGAAGCTTGTCGCCGGCGGCACGTGTGTGCGTCCCAGTCCATGGAGTGTCAGATCACGTACTAGGTATGTGATTTGGCACAGAGCGGCCACCCTATAAAATATTGGTGTTTTTTTCCATGTTGCATTCAAAGTAATATTAAAAATCCCTGCTACAACAGTGGGGCAATTTTATTCTTCTTTCTTAAATGTCCCCCATTGCAGTGCCTATCTTACTGTGCTCTTTTATGACAATCGCTTACCTATTAGCCTTGAAAATGGCTAAAAGTTAACAGCAGTATAGACTTTCATTCAATGAGATTCACTGCTAAGTTTGGGTTTCACACATTTCTAACAGGATTCCGGAAACCCCCTGTAAATCGAAGCCAGGCAGATTCAGCAATCCCTGATCAAAACACTTTCAATAATTTAGCAGGTGAGGCCATATAAAAACAAGTATCAAAATTAGGGTACTTTATGACCTAGTTGACATCCTTATAAAGTGGAAATGCGTGTGTTACCTACAACGTGCAGTAAAGGTCACTATGAGCTTACATTAATAAGCTGTGTGCTCTTCATGTTGAAATCCACCCAAACACATTAAGGCTATGCGCTATGGATGGGCCGAACGGTTCTCGCCAGAACAGGCGAACAGGCAAAAATTTTGGGCGAACATGCAAACCCTATTAAAGTCTATGGGACACAAACATGAAAAATCAAAAGTGCTAATTTTAAAGGCTAACATGCAAGTTACAGTCATAAAAATGTATGGGGAACCGAGTACTGCCCTAGGGGACATGTATCAATGCAAAAAAAGTTTTTAAAACAATCCTTTTTTCAGGAGCAGTGATTTTAATAATGCATAAAGTGAAACAATAAACATCAAATATTCCTTTAAATATCGTGCCTGGAGGGTCCCCTTAGTCTGCCTGTAAAGTGGTGCATCTGTGCGATGTTTAGAACAGTGCCACAGCAAAATTACATTTCTAAAGGAAAAAAATAATTTAAACTTGCTCGCAGTTGTAATTTATTGCTGGTTCCCGGCAATATAAAAATGAAAAATCACAGACCCTTCAGGTCTGGTATGGATTTTAAGGAGAACTCCACGCCAAAATGTTTTAAAAAATTGACGTGTGGCCCCCCAAAATCCATACTAGACCCTTATCCGAGCATGCAGCCTAGCCGGGCTGATGGGGACAAGAGCCTCTTCCCGACAACCCTGGGCTGTGGTTGTCGGGGTCTGCGGGCAGGGGGCTTATCGAAATTTGCATGCCCCCTTTAACAAGGGGGCCCCAGATCCCGACCCCTCCCCATGTGAATGGGTATCGGGTACAATGTACCCCTACCCATTCACCAAAAAAGTGTTCAAAGAGTAAAAACCACAGGAGACAGGTTTTTGACAATTCCTTTATTTTAAAAAAATGGTCCCGCTTTGTAATCCACGTCAATCACAGTGCTCGACGACCCGAAAAATCCAAAAAACAAAAATGCATCCGCCTCTTTCAGAGGCGACTCGCCAAATGGGCTGTCTTTGCAGTGACAGTTTATTTATAGGCAAGGGCGTGGCCACCCGGTGATGTAACCGGGTGACCCCACCCCCCCTTTGAAGTCAGGCGTTGTGTTGGGTCGTCGGCCATCGTGACTGATGTGGATTACTTTGTGAGACACTTTTTTTTTTTACTAAAGAAATTGTCAAAAACTTGTATCCTGTGTTTTTTTTACACTTTTTGGTGAATGGGTAGGAGTACAATGTACCTTATTAAAGAGGGCTTCCAGATTCTGATAAGCCCCCTGTCCTCAGACCCTGACAACCACCATCCAGGGTTTTCGGGAAGAGACCCTTGTCCCCATCAACATGTTGAGGGCATGTGGTCTGGTATGGTTCGGGGGGGGGGGGCGCTCGCTCGTCCCCCCTATCCTGACCTGCCAGGTTGCATGTTCGGATAAGGGTCTGGTATGGATTTTGGGGGCCACCACGCCATTTTTTAAAAAAATTGGCATGGAGTTCCCCTTAAAATCCATACCAGACCTGAAGGGCCTGGTATGGATTTTGGGGGGGACCCCATGCCAATTTTATTAAATATTTTGGTGTGGAGTTCCCCTTAAAGTCTATGCCAGACCTATTTCAAGCATGCACTGTATATAGTCTACACTAAATGCAGTATATATATATATTACACTGTATACAGTATATATATTCTTACACTGCCTGCACTTACTGTATATATAGTCTACACTGAATATATAGTCTACACTAAATATATAGTCTACATGGAAGGCAGAGTGTGTATATATATATATATATATATATATATATATATATACACTATAGTCTACGCTGTATATATAGTCTACACTGTCTACACTGTATCTATCTATATATCTATATATATATACACTAAATTGCCTGGCTGCACCACTAACTAACTTGCCTAATCTAGCTCAACCTTGCTCTCTCTATGTTGTTATTATAGTTTATACGGCTGCCGTGTAAGCGGCCTTATATAGTGTGGGGCGTGGTCTTTGGCCAATCATGGCTCTCACAGCAGATCGCACTGTGATTGGCCAAAGCAAGCAGGTCTGGGGCATGCTTTGGCCAGTCAGCAGCTGTAAAAGCACTCCATGGTGGGCGAACTCGGGCGAACGAGTGAACTTATGTTTGACTCGAACATCGGGCCCATCCCTATTATGCACATGCACTACTTTGTGTTGTTATATGTTGCATTCCCGAATAAATATATTTTTCCTGAGACCACCAAACTACTTAGTGTTTGTAGGGCCAAGTGGGTGACAGACGACCAATACTGGATGAGGAAGATTGGGAGGAGGTATGGGAAGCTTCATTCACTAGGCTAATATAAGCAAGAGACCACTTTATCCATCATAAATTCCTGCATCGTAGTTATTTGACAACTGCTAAGTTGGGAAAGATCTTTGGCACAGTCCCCTCCTCTTGCTGGCGCTGCACTGCTGCTGAAGTAGATTTTATTCATATTTTCTTGGATTGTCCTGCCATCAAAAACTGTTTGCTTACTATCCTGCTGTACTATGCTAGAAAGCAAATAATCCTCTCATGGAAGAAAACTACTGCTGTACTATTGAATCTTGAAAGGTGTTGGTTAGTAGAGTTGCCCCACTCTATAAAGCTACTTATATTAGTAGGGGAGTCCCACATAAATTTGCCAAGGTATGGGGGGGATGGGTTGACTCTCCTTTCACGGTCTCGGATTGAGGAAATGGTATGTATCTGGTCGTTGCCTTGACTGATCTCCAATCTTTAATAACCTTACACTGCAGACACTTTAAGGAATAGAACTGTAATAGTTCCTATGATCTATGAGTACATGCTCTGGAGCTGCGGGGGGTATGACGATCCTGTATACTCCTTTGAGTTAGAGGGTGCTGTACTGGCCGCAAGCAAGCTGTATTGTTTTTATCTTTTTTCATGCTATGTGTGTTTTTGTATCTTCTTTTTCATGGACCCGCCTGTGGTATTTTGTGTATGCAGGTGGTCTTTGCTTTTGTAATGTTTGTTGAAATCTTAATAAAAAAGAATTAAAAAAAAAAAAAAAAAGTTCAGGTATGAGTTTAGTCACACTGCATGCGTTGGCAGCCCACGCAAAATTACTGGGCTGCCTTAATGCAACACATGCTAATGTGCGTGCGCTACCGAGATGTGAACCTGCACTGACTCCACATGTGCATATATCGTTACTGTTATCTAAAACATTGCTGCATAGTTACAGTGAGGGAAAAAAAGTATTTGATCCCCTGCTGATTTTGTACGTTTGCCCACTGTCAAAGAAATGATCAGTCTAAAATTTTAATGGTCGATTTATTTTACCAGTGAGAGACAGAATAATAACAAAAATATCCACAAAAACGCATTTCAAAAAAGTTATAAATTAATTTACATTTTAATGAGTGGAATAAGTATTTGACCCCTTCGCAAAACATGACTTAGTACTTGGGGGCGAAACCCTTGTTGGCAATCACAGAGGTCAGACATTTCTTGCAGTTGGCCACCAGGTTTGCACACAACACAGGAGGGATTTTGTCCCACTCATCTTTGCAGATCCTCTCCAAGTCATTAAGGT
Source organism: Glandirana rugosa (assembly GCA_018402905.1). NCBI lineage: Eukaryota > Metazoa > Chordata > Amphibia > Anura > Ranidae > Glandirana > Glandirana rugosa. The sequence goes on along the minus strand of BLSH010017301.1, from coordinate 231,915 downwards.
TTTGAGGCTGATGTTTGGTAACTTGAACCTCCAGCTCCCTCCACATATTTTCTATGGGATTAAGGTCTGGAGACTGGTTAGGCCACTACAGAACCTTAATGTGCTTCTTCTTGAGCCACTCCTTTGTTGCCTTGGCTGTGTGTTTTGGGTCAATGTCATGCTGGAATAACCATCCACGACCCATTTTCAATGCCCTGGCTGAGGGAAGGAGGTTCTCACTCAAGATTTGATGGTACATGGCCCATCCATCGTCCCTTTAATGCGGTGAAGTTGTCCTGTCCCCTTAGCAGAAAAACACCCCAAAGCATAATGTTTCTACCTCCATGTTTGACGGTGGGGATGTTGTCCTTGGGGTCATAGGCAGCCTTCCTCCTCCGCCAAACACGGCGAGTTGAGTTGATACCAAAGAGCTTGAGTTTGATCTCATCTGACCACAACACTTTCACCCAGTTCTCCTCTGAATCATTCAGATGATCATTAGAAATCTTCAAACTTCAGGCCTGTACAAGTGCTTTCTTGAGCAGGGGGACCTTGCAGGTGCTGCAGGATTTCAGTCCTTCACGGCGTAGTGTGTTACCAATTGTTTTCTTGGTGACTATGGTCCCAGCTGCTTTGAGTTCATTGACAAGATTCTCCCATGTAGTTCTGGGCTGATTCCTCAACATTCTCAGGATCATTGAAACTCCACGAGGTGAGGTCTTGCATGGAGCCCCAGATTAAAGGAGATTGACAGTTATTTTGTGTTTCTTCCATTTGCAAATAATCTTACCAACTGTTGTCACCCTTTCGCCAAGCTGCTTGGCAATGGTCTTGTAGCCCATTCCAGCCTTGTGTAGGTCTACAATCTTGTCCCTGACATCTTTGGACAGCCCTTTGGTGTTGGCCATGGTGGAGAGATTGGAATCTGATTGATTGATTGCTTCTACGGACGGTGTCTTTTATACAGGTAACATGCTGAGATTGGGAGCATTCCCTGTAAGAGAGTGCTCCTAATCTCAGCTTGTTACCTGTATAGAAGACATCTAGGAGCCAGAAATCTTGCTGATTGATAGGGGATCAAATACTTATTTCACTCATTAACATGCAACTCAATTTACATATTTTTTTAAATGTGTTTTTATGGATATTTTTGTTATTCTGTCTCGCACTGGTAAAATAAACTGACCATTGAAATTATAGACTGATCATTTCTTTGTCAGTGGGCAAACATACATAATAAGCAGGGGGGCAAATACTTTTTTCCCTCACTGTATGCAATTAACTAAAACCAGGTTTACTGTATGAATGAGGCTATGCATACAGTACATGTTTTTTCCTGTATTTTTCTCTTCCTTATTGCAGATGTACACCACATTCAGTCAATGTTAGCATTCATAAAAGCTATACGCAAGGTCAAAATAAACTTTCATGCTGGCAGCACAAAGTGGTATTACCATGACAACGATCAATGCCTCATCTTACTAAACACAAAGTTTAAGAAAACTCAGCAAGTAGCTGAATACAACAAAAATATCTAATCACATAACATGCAAATGCTGCTGGCCAGTGGGTTTTTGTGGTGAAACAATACAGAAGCACAACAGATGGGGAAAAGGGAAATATTAATTACCATACAATTTGCTGGTAAAAATAGAAGACCATGCTGCATTCCTGTTTGATCATATGCACATTTATATTTCCTTTAGCCAGACGAAAAAAAAAAATTCCATGTGGAGCTCAGCTGTACTTTCAAACCTTTTTATTTTTTTTTATAGAATCCCCTATTTTGTGATGTCTCATTTCTTCTCTTAGTGAAAATGTTGCTTACTGCACCTCCACTCCAGTGCTCTATACTTAAAGTGGTTGTAAAGGCAGAAGGTTTTTTTAAGGTAAAAAAACGTTCTGTGTGCTGCTCCCCCCCAGCCCCCCTAACACTCACCTGAGCCCCCTCTCAATCCAGCGATATGCTTGGGAGGCCTGGCTGTCCCGGGTCTCTCTCTCTCTTAATTGCCTCAGACTAAGCAGTAGGAGCCATTTGCCACAGCCAGTGAGCCAATGAGGAGAGAGCAGAGGGCAGGGCAGAGCCATGGCTCTATGGGTTTGATTTACTAAAGCTTGAAAGTGCAAAAGTTGGTGCAGCTCCACACAGAAACCTTCAAGGTTTTATTGTCAAAGCTTGATTGAACAAGCTGAGGTTAGAAGCTGATTGGCCAGCATGCACAGCTGCACCGGTTTTTGCACTCTCCTGCTTTAGTAAATCAACCCCTATGTGTCTTATGAACACATAGAACATGGCTCGGCAGCAAGCACACACCAGTGCCCCCATAGCAAGTAGCTTGCTATGGGGGCACTGGTCAAGGGGGGGAGCCAGAAGTGCTGGCAGGGGACCCGAGAAGAAGAGGATTGGGGCTGCTCTGTGTAAAACCACTGCACAGAGCAAGTAAGTGTAACAACTTTTTTTTTTTAAAGCCGAACCTTTAATACCACTAGGCATAACTGAGCAACGGCCACACCCTTCTACACGTGGCCTGGCAGAGAGGAACGTCTAACGTGTCTAACCAGGACTGTCACTGATTGCTGACTCATGAGTGCACGCTGGTGCCTACTGGACAATGTGGTCATATTTATACTCTTGGGATTGTTACAGAAAAGTAGATGTAAGACTATGAAAATGGGAGAGTGGAGAATACACATGCCTCACTGGCATAGACAAAAGACCCATCTATGCAATGTGGAGGACAAAGGAAGTTAGCCTACCACCTCAGAGCTCCGATTATTTCCCTATCTCCAGGAGGGAGTGAGATATATCATATGAGTAGGGAAGCCCACTCTGGAAGCCATCATGAGAAGTATGACCCCACCATAGTACTTTAATGGTAAAACGCCTGGCCCAAAACACCATTTATTGCATGTACACTTCTTTGAACAAAGTTGAAAATATTGTTTACATCAATAAAGCTAGAATAATCTTTGATAATATTATTATTATTATTATACAGGATTTATATAGCGCCAAGAGTTTGCGCAGCACTCTACAATAAAGAAGGGACACAGTACAATTACAATACAGTTCAATACAGAAGGAATAGGAGGGCCCTGCTCGTAGAGCTTACAATCTAAAGGGAGGGGAAGGTGGTACGAAAGGTAATGGCTGCAGGGGATGATCTGATAGAGCTGGCTCAAGCACAGGTCTTAGGTGGAGGTGGGATAGGCTTCCCTGAATAAGTGAGTTTTCAAGGATCGCTTAAAGGCGGACAGGGTGGGGGCTGACCGGACATTCTGGGGCAGGGAGCTTCAGAGGATGGGAGAGGCTCTGGAGAAGTCCTGTAGGCGAGCATGGGAGGAGGTAACAAGGGTTAAACAAGGTAATAATATCAGTCTTCTGTCATCCACTACAGCACTGAGACAAGGAGGGGGAGCACTATGAACTAACTGAGCTCTGGTGCATGCACATGTGTTGATAGGGAATATGCAGGCTGGAGGAGAGAGCAGAGTGAATAACTTGTAAGTGTGCTCCTTCATTGTCTGACTAGCAGGCTGCAGCAGGAAAGGTGGCCCCATAGTATTCCTTAAGTCTAACAGAGAAAGTGGTGCCACCTTCCTGACTAAGCTGCCAGGTATCACAAAAGCTGCTGGACAGAACAACAAAACCTTTGGCAAACAACACATTACATATATTTCCAGTTGGCATTTAGCTGTCTATTGTTCACATTTGAAATCCATTTCAGCATCAGGGGTTTATATTATAAGGCTGCAAAACACTGGCTAATATACATAAATATGGATATTATTCCAGGAGATATCGTAAATACCATAACCAGTTGTATTTATGAAAACAAATCCAGAAATAAGATTCAGGAATACCTACCCTCTTCCATTATCCAAGTGAATGATAAATGTTTCATTTCCAAACTTCTCAAAGGTTTCATAATGATGGCGATCCATATTCCCTGCGGACAGATATAACTGTCTCGTTAGAAAAAGTTTACAGACAGCTACTGTATATTACATGATTTCTATTCCTTTAATCCCCAGCTTAAGCTATGTTGGCAACCGCTAACATGTGAGGTCTTAGCAACATTTTACACATTTATAAATAGCTGCATTCACAATCCTGCGGTTTCATAGCTTCTTCTGTACAAGTGAGGAAGTAGTGGGGATACTAATTTGTAAAATGAAAGTCAAATAAACAAACTTTTGCCTATTGTGTTTGACAGTTGAGCTGCAGACAAGGTCTATTGTTTTAGTGTTAGATTGGGTGGAGATGGCTTATAACATCTGTCAAGCATCCCTCCTCTGGAGACTCGCTTTCATTCCCAGATATCAATGGGACAAAGTGAAGGCAGATACAAAATTTTCTAGCTGTCACCTAGACAGGAGGCGACGGAACCCCCCCCCCCCCCCCCAATAGGAGTAACCGTTCCAGTGACAAAAGCCCAAGTGGGATTAGAAGTCAATTTGGGGAGATTTCTGACAGGTGACAGCCAAAGAGTTGGTGTTGGGTGCCGCGTGTCGCTGTATAGAAGCCAGGATTCATATGCCTGATCGGAAAGTGGCTACGATGACAGGGATGAAGATGCAGACATGCCTAAAAACGCGTTCATTGACTGTGCAAGCTCCTTAACCAGTTCCCGATCGGATCGCGTACATTTACTGCTGCAAAGTGGCATCTGTACGCAGATCAACGTCTATAAAAGGTGATTCGCGCACGTGCAGCTAGGGGGGGGGGGTGGTGTGATCTTGTGCCCTCCGCACGCTTCCTGAGCGAGGCCGCGGGTTGGGCAGACTCGATGTCCGCCAGAGACCTGCGATCGCCTGGTACAGCAGGAAAGCGGAGGACCACCGATATAAACACGGCAGTTCCCCGCTATGTCAGGCGGCATGACAGGGCTCTACTGATCCCTGTCATCAGGATCAGTTAAATCTGTTATGCCCCTGGCAGCCCAGCCCCCACACAGTTAGAACACGCCTAGGGAACACAGTTAACCCCTAGATTGCCACCTGCAGGTTAACCCCTTCACTGCCAGTGACATTTACACAGTAACCAGTGGCTATGTTTAGATCTGATCGCTGTAAAAATGTCAATGGTCCCAAAAAAGTGTAAAAAATGTCTGACATGTTCGCTGCAATATCATTCCCCCATAAAAATCGCAGATCGCCGCCATTACTAGTAAAAAAAAAATATTAAAAACGCCATAAATGAATTCTCATGGTTTGTAAATGCGGCAACTTTTGCGCAAACCAATCAATATATGCCGATTGCGATTTTTTTTTTACCACAAATATGAGGAAGAATGTATATTGGCCAAAACTGATGAATAAATTCGTTTTTTATATATATTTTTTTGATATGTACTATAGCAAAAAGTAAAAAAAAAATGTTTGTTTTTTTTAAATTGTCACTCTTTTTTTTTTTTATAGCAGTGATCAGAAGTGACGCAGATGTGATCAAATACCACCAAAAGAAAGCTCTATTTGTGGGGGAAAAAGGACGTCAATTTAGTTTAGATACAACGTCGCACAACCGCGCAATTGTCAGTTAAAGCGACGGAGTGCAGAATCGCAAAAAGTGCTCTGGTCAGTAAGGGGGTAAATCCTTCTGGGGCTGAAGTGGTTAAGTGATGTCGGCACCAGGCAGAGGAGGATGTTCCCTGTCACAGCCCCTTTCTGATCGGATGGTGAGTCCCGGCTTCTATACAGCGACACCCTGTACCCAACACCATCTCTTTGGCTGTTACCTGTCAGCTTTGTGGATTCCCCTTGCTGTGAATCTTGTCACTTCTGCCTCTCTCCTACTTCCTCTTGTGAGTGCAACTTACTATATTTAAATAAAGTGTTTGCTTTCTAATACTACGTTATGGTGGCCCTTGCTCCTATTGTTTCTCTCTCCCCTTGTGTGCATCCTAGATAGAGTATCCCCTCCTAATTTGTGGGCTGCAACACCCACCTGTTAGTGTAGCATTTATTTGTACAGTGTTGGCTACCAACTCAAAAGATTGTATTTGTGTACTAACTATATATTGATTTCTGGTATCACATTTCCTTTTTGAGATTATTAAAGTATAACTAAAATCAAATTAATTTTTTTGTTTTGGACTCTCCCTTTGGAGAGGGATTAGAACACCTCTCAATTTTTATTGCTGTCTGTGCCCCCATTAACGAGATTCACCCGCTCTATTTGAGCTGTTTACCATTTTCATTGAAAGTGAAAGTAAAAAGAAAACCCCAGTTTTTGGGTTGTCCCCAAAAAAGTAATGGGGACACTAGTTCTGGTGTGCTGGGGTCCCCAAAAAATTCCTTTAATTTGCAGAGATGTCCTCTCACTTCCTGTTTGGCTATGGGACAGGAAGTGAAGGGAAATCTCCGCAATGGGACAGAGATGGCGAAAAAAAATCTGACAGCGGTTATAACCCTCCCTTACTCTATCCAAAAAAAAAAGTTTTGCCCATAGTTCTACTTTAAGTGACATTTGACATCACACATTAACCATTTGCTTTTACCAATTTGTTTTTGCCTAACCATTCAGAGGCTGCTCTATGGAGCACTGTGTCCCAGTAGATTTCAACTGGGCCATTTTTGGTGTCATATAACTTTTTTTTTGGGATTGCACAGCAGCCCCACAACCCCTGTATGGTGTTTATGGCAAGCCTATTTGGCATTATATCATCAGATTGATTTTTATCTCACAGATATAAGTCGGTCTTACTGTACTCCTTGTCTGGAATACTTGGGGCTGGGTTCCCAATTGCATGGTCGATATAGGTATGTTGCTACTTTTACAACATGATTTATCCATTTTATGGGTTTTATCAGTTTTTCACCTAAACATTCAGGCACGGCTTCGTCTTCCCCTTGGTCTCAGTGGAATTCCACTGGGCAATTTCTGTGCAAATCCATTTTAAAGTTTTCCCCACAGGAAGTGAAGGGAAATCTCCGCAATGGGACAGAGATGGCGAAAAAAAATCTGACAGCGGTTATAACCCTCCCTTACTCTATCCAAAAAAAAAAGTTTTGCCCATAGTTCTACTTTAAGTGACAAAGTGACAAAGGATAAAGGGAAATCATCTAATGGAGGCATCTGTTCTGGGGACAACTGTCTAGGGTGAGAACGGCCTTCACTTTGGGAGATTTCCTCTAACTTCCTGTTGTATTTCTGGAACAGGAAGTGAAGGGAAATGTCTCCATTAGTATACAGAGAACAAAAAATGAACTTGGCAGGAGTATTAACCCTTCCCTACTTCATCCAAAATGAAAAAAAACATAGTTTTGGTTATACATACGCTTTAGGAGATACAACTGCTGCATGTATAAAATGCAGCCACCGAGGTGTGCACATACCTACAACACCTTCCAAAATTCTGCTGCTTAGGTTGAATCCTTCATCATAACAACAGGCAACAATCAGCACTTCCTAATAGGAACAAATATGACTGCACACTTTTACTAGCCAGTGAGGAGGGTCATCACTATAATAGGATGGGAGTTAGAGGTAAGCTCCAAAACTGCCTTTCAGCATGGTCATAACAGCAGGCTATTAGAAGCTGCCGCAGTGATGCCTGCATTTTACACCTATAGCAATTTTTATCAGGTTCTCTTTAAAAGAAAAAAGTTTATGTGACAGAAAAGACCGAAAAGAACATTACATTTAGATCTAAAGAAAATAAGCTGTTAGCAGACTGTGATTAATTTGCAGCAACAGTCTCGATTTTGCACTCAGGTGGGCTTACTAAAATTGGAGTGGTTTTGATAAAATCTCTAACACCTAGGTGAAATGAGTTTAGAAATGCTTTCTGCTTGACTTTACAACCCCACCACCCTCTCGTTAAGCTCCTATTCTGAACACGCTGAAAAGATTGAAGTTTATGTTCTTGAACCATAGTACAAAAGAAAAGAAATGTCTGCAAAATTTGGTGGCAACTAAGTAGCTAAAAGAAGAAATATTCTAATATTTTCAAATTCTAATCTCCCTTTACAGTTTTGAGCCCTTTGAGTTGATTCTTTTTTCATTGTTCATTTCCTACAATCTTGCCAGATAATAACACCAATGCTTTGCTACTGGCTGAAACTTCCACCATAATTAAAAAGAGAGCATAATAACCCATTCCAGTTATTATACAACGGACAAAAAAATGGCCATGAAGAATTTTTTAGATTATCACATATGTAGCCTTTTGAATGTACTGTAATCAAACACGTCCAGGATCAGAGGTTAAAATCCCTGCAATGTTGTTAGCATCATACATTTTTTTTTTGGCATAAACTATAAATCCCATTCATAGTTACTGAATGCAACTAAGCTTAGGATCAGTTGAACAACAGAAGTACTGTGTCATGGTTATGGATAAAGAGGCTGTATAAATCCCCATTAAACAGAGAGTAAAAGTCACCGTGAAAATGATAGATACGAATAATTCTGAATAACTGCACATTTATCAATGTTTTATGCCATTCCTTAGGATAAAAGAAATAGTCATCCATACAATATGTAGCACAGTAAATTCATTTTAAATTGTATATTTGAAATGAGGTTTCTTAATTTATTTGTAAAACAAATAATAGTTATAATGACCGATTTTATTTTCAGACACCCATGTACATCAAAGGCATTTTAGTTGAAAGAAGAAGCTGGAAATCTGTAACTCCATAGCTGCTGCTTGAAGAGAACCTGCACTGTGTAAGTTGTGCCCAAAAAAGGGTCCCCAGCTTTAATTCCAGCCAGGACTATACCTGCATGGAGTTTGCTTGTTCTCCCTGTGCTTGTGTGGATTTCCTCTGTATTCTCCGGTTTCCTCCAACACTCCAAGACATGCTGGTAGGTCCTGTCGAAATTGGTTCTAGTATATGTTTGTATGCATGTGAGGTAGGAACCTTACTTGTAAGCTCTTTGAAGTCAGGGACTGATGTAAACGTACAACATGTAAATTGCTGTGTAAATTGTTGGTGCTGTATAAATGAAGAAAACAAGATAGGCAGAGGGCAAATGACTAGTTCCCAGCATTGCTTGTTGACTCCCTGCAGTTGGTTCTTTCCACATTATTGACTTATCCTGTCTTGTTCCACACCATGTCTGTAAATTGGGTTGACCACCATGGTAGAAGAGCAGGGCTTTGCTTCCTTGTGCCAGAGTTGCCTCTTGATGACTGGGGAACATCTGATTAGTGGGGGAGTTTTCAAGAAGCACAAGAACCACCCCCAGTTTTTTTTCTCTTTTTTCCCCTAACCCACCCCAGATGGTTTTACAGATGTATCTAAAAAATGTTAAACAAAAATTTGTGGAAAAAAGATCAGGAGAGGTGTAGAACAGAACTATACAATGAATGAAGCAGAAACTGGGAAATGTATGCAGTGCAGGTCCTAATATAGAGCAACAAAGCCATATCACCAAACCTCATTCCAAATCTAGTAAGTATAACAATCTGAAACAGCAGTACCTTAGATGATCTTACACAGCACAGCTACAGCTAGGAGTCTACAAAACAAGAGTGCTAGGCACAATCATGTGCAGGAAGTGCTCAGGAGGAATTCAAGACAAAATACAAATCTATTCAGGTACTGATTGGGCAAAGTTTCACTTTTTGAATGCAGGTCACTTTAAACAGTATGCAATTTAATTTAATTTCCTGATATGTGCCTGCTGTACCATGTACTTTTATAAAAATGTGTCCTGTCCTTTTTGTATTGCTTCCTTTGTGTGAATCCATGGTGTCTCTGCCAGTCTCTCTGCGTTCCTGATAAAAACTTACCACGCTAAGCAGGAGAACACACTGTGGTCAGTTCTGCAGCTGTGCTGTGCCTGCTCTCCTCCAATGATGAGACTTGTCCAGACAAACTCCCCCACACAGCCTTTCACAGGGAAGCTCAGTGTACTGCTGCTTCTCCTACCCCAGCTCTTATGCAGCTGAGAAAGGAGGTTATGTGATCACTTATAAAAAGGGTATTTATAATGTTTTTTTTTATATCTATACACAAATGGTTTGTCTTTCATTTTAAACTGAATGGATTATTTTACAAGGAATTCATTTACATTTACTTTAATTCTAACCTGTCATTACAAAATATGGGGCTTTTGAACTCTACTTATGTGCTGTCTTAACTCTCAGGGATTACTTGATTTTGCATTATCTACTTGTATTCTCTCCCTGCCAGAACACGAGTCCCAGATTGCAAGGCTATCCTAACTCTTCCCTGAGCTAAACACTGATAACAAACATTCAAAAAGGTTAGCTAATGAAGTTAATAATCTGGAATGTCAAAGAGTCAAGGTATGGAAGTAGTACACTGAAGAGAAGGACCAAGACTTGGTTAGCATAGGATCTGTCTCTGCCACTGTAGAGGTAGGTTTTTTTATGATCAAGGTGTTTACTGTCTTTTTAAGAAAATCTCTTACCCATTAGAAAGTCGAATATAGTCATATCTATGACATCTAGAAGTCTTGTACCACTGTCGTACGGAGGAGTCTGCTTCACTTCTTCACAGTAGTCAGCATCAACTTCCCATCTGAAGAAAAATATGTATATTTTAAGCCATTCAGACAAGTAAAATGTATGCAGTGTAAGAACACATCTATATTCCTGAAAGCTTCCAAATTCCGTCATGCCCCTCTGATTAGTCCCTGGGGGAAAAAAAACTAACTCAGCACGAAAAGTATATTAGACTTCAGGAATAAAAGTGTCTGATGGGAGAACATTTGCTCACAGCAAGCAAACAGATTCTCCTGTGCTACACTAGAAATATAAAAGCGAGAAAGAAAAAACATTTACCATCAGACACCTAAATGAGGTCTACTGGCATTTGGCTAGTTGTCCTTTTTTTATCCAACAAAAAGGCTTATTAAGAACAAAGCATACAATAACACTGGCAAAGAGTACATTGCACATTTTTATACACAGATATCCAATGCTACCAACATTATTTATCTAAAAAATACTCGTTGCAAACAATAAAGGTGCACTTATGCACCATTATGAACTATAGTATCTATCACCTCAATATTCCCATGGCCTAAGACATCCTCATCCTGCATTAAGTCTAAGCAACCTATCCATGATCAGATCTACTGGGGCTAGCCCAGGAACCTCTAGCCATGGGGCCCATAATTTTTCATATTTATGTGGTCATCCTCTGTGCTGATAGATAACTTTTTCCATCCTCAATGTGTTACCAACAGTAGTAATGCATTCCCTAACTGTAGGAGGATCTTCCGACTTCCAGTGCACCATTATAAATTTTCAGGTCAAAAATAAGACCCTGACTATGGCTTCTCTGTGTGAATTTTCCCATTTGTATTCATCTAGTAAGTTAAGCAGACAAGATTTGGGTTCTAATGGGAGAAACAGCTGGAACACCATGTGCACAGTAACCACCACCCCCTTCCATTAGGTGTGTAACTTTGGACATCTCCACAGTAGATGGATCAGATCACCGTAATCGCGTCTACATCTGGAGCAAGTAGGTGTAGGTAGTAAACCCATGACGTATAATCTATGAACAGTGTAATAAACCATCAAAAGGATGTATAGCTGAGTCAGGCTCTGTGGGGCTAGTTGCCCTTTTTAATAAAGAAGAGATATGACCTGCCATAAACCTTGTCATGTATAAATCAATAAATGAATAATTGATGTCGTGGACACATTAATGTTATTGATGTGTCCAATGTTATAATAACATTATAAATTGGCACAATGCTCCATGTCTGGTGAACTTGTGAAAAATTAAAACCGTTTTGGAAATTAGTCCATGACACAATCGCGGACATTACAACATACACCCTAGATTTTACGCCGGAGCAATACCTGCTACATCATACCTCTCTCCCTAAAAAGACCTACAACAAGTCGCTAGCTATGCACTTGGTCAACGCGGCCAGAATGTGTATCCCAGTTCACTGGAGGTCCACTCACATTCCCAGTGCAAAAGAATGGTTTGCTATAATCAATAAAACTGAGGAAATAGAGGAATTGATCCATGTTTCACAAGATCGAATGTCTAAATATACTACTACGTGGGCCTGCTGGTCTCACTTCAAATCCACTGTACAATACAAAAGTCTTCTACGGGAAACTTTACTAATGCTCATGAGTACTACCTCTAAGACATCCCTTGCACTTTTGGACACAGTACAATGGACGTACTTGTGTTGCTCAGGACAACATTCTATGGTGAAGAGTGGGACAATGTTCCCCACACTTTCCTTCACTTTGCTCCCCCTACCGCCCCCCTCTTTTTTTCTTCTTCTTCTTCTTTCCTCTTTCCAGTCTCTTACTTCTCCGTCCTACCACTAAACCCATCCCTGAAGTACACCAGACAGCCGTATACACACGGATCTCACCAATAGAGGTATACAATTACACTTTATCCATTTAACTTTGGTACATTAATATTCTGGTGAAATGGGTCCTAAAGACAACTTCAGCCCTGTTTGCCACTTAAATGACAGTTAAACAGGTCACAAGCTGTAGGAAATTGTTGCTTGTATGTTCATTTTCTTTCACTGTGAAACCTCTACCAGAGATTGTAACACGGCTGTTTCTTTTTCTCTGTACTGCTATATTTGTTTCCATAAAAGATTATGGAACAAAAAAATAAAATAAATAACATTATAAATGATAGAAACATTCTACTGTACATCTGTATGAATACCTTCCTGACATGTCATGATAAACAGCAACGGTGCCATTTTCCAAAACTGCTGTACTTTTTATTATTCAAAAGCAGCCATTAAAGTGGAACTAAAAGTCACATGATTCTCTCCGCTATTCATTGCTCCTGCTATCGGCAGTGTAATCAGTAAAATACATTTTCTAAATGGAGGAGAGGGCAGAAGGGGCGGGTCTCCGTTAGATCATCTTTAGTGCAGCTAAGCCTGGAGACCCGGAGATGTTAACCCCCATGGTGCTGAAATTTCAGCATCAGGAAGAGGACAGGGCAGATTTGTAAGGCTTTGTAAGGTCTAGGACGAGGCTGGGGAGCGGTTTTTGATGAAATTAATGTAATTAATCCTGTCTGTACTGCGCTAGCAGATTTTCCTTCTTATTTGAACACTATCTGTCCCTACAAAGGGTTAAAATGTAGAATTATTGTATGTCAATGGATCAGTGAGTCCCCAGTTTTTGTAGCAGCAGAGACATGGTGAAATTGTCCAGAATCTGCCATGACACCTTTTCTCCAAAAATATCTAAAACGTAAAAAATATATATATTTTTTTCATCATGTGTAGGGTATTCTGTGTGAATGGGAACACATAACAAACATATGGTGGGATTTTCTCACATTTGACTTCAAAAGTTGAAATACACTTTAAGAAGCTACAGCATATAGTCTAAATATTATAAAGAATGTTGCAGAAACTCTTTACAATTGTGTCATACCTCAGCAGGAAAAATGTTGGTACTTTCAACACCTGTCGGAAACCGGTACATGCATACAGTATATTGCACAAAGACATGGAGGTTACAATGAGGGGCATCTTTACTCCAGACACTCCCCCATCAGTGCTTTTACCAAGTCCCAAAACATCACTGGTTGCTAGGATGTTGTAGCCGACAGCGTTTTAGCAACCAGTGACACTGTGCAGTCGATAGTGTCCTAGTAATCAGTGGCAGGTGGTAGGGGGTAAGGGTTGGAGCATGCAAAGATATATGCACACAGTGGCCTCAGTCTTAGCACTCTGGCCTGTATCTGTACACCGGCATAGAGTTGGTTTTAAAGCTGATTTTCATGTTTTCATCCACTTTAAACAGTTCATACAAACTATTTCTTCACTAAATGCTGCACTGGTTTTAAGCACTGTGGGGGAGATTTAATAAAACTGGTTCATAAAGAATATGGTGCAGCTGTGCATGGTAGCCAATCAGCTTCTAACGTCAGCTAGTTCAATTAAGCTTTGATAATAAAACCTAGAAGCTTTATGCAGAACTGCACTGGATTTTCCACGCTACAGCTTTAGCAAACCCCCCTGCATGTACTGCATGTAGCTTCAGCTACATACAGGACTCAGTGCTGGGTTCCAGCTGTGAGACAGAGACTTCCCATCTCACACCTGGAAAAATATTGAATTGGTCTGAGCTGAACTGAATTCTTTGAATGAATGAAGTTTCCTCTGATTGGCTGAGTCAGAGGTTGTGACATTATCAGCCTACCTCCCTGCCTCAGCCAATCAGAGAAAACGTTGTATTCATTCAGCCAGAAAACTGTTGCAAATGTTTTATTGAATCACCCCATTGAGTTTTAGTTGGGCCTTATGCTTAGATGCGAGGGGCATTGTGACTTCCTGAAATTGGGTTACAGTAAAAAAACAATGAAACTTTTAATATAATTAGAATATCTTGCGGACTTTACAAATGATCTTAGTTTGCATTCTTACAGGTTGTTTGTAAGTTTCTGGATGATCTGGAAAATCTTACTGGTAGGCAGAGCTAAAACTATATTATACTGGTATCTTTATCATCAGAATTATCCTCCAATTACACACCAGCATGTGTCCCCTTCCCCAGAATCATGTGATACAGCACAAAATCATGAGAACAGACTGTAGTCCCACTTAGAATCACGTGGGACAGGCTCACCAAATCTGCTGCTCAAAATTGCATAAAACCTAAAGTGATATTAAACTTTTCTGATTTTTTTTTATAATCAAGTTTCTCATTAAAAATCGTAATAATGAGAACTTAATAAAATCTTTTCAAATAATAATAAAAAAAATTGTAATAAATGGGGGGTGTGGCCGGATGTAAGCAGAGGAAGACGTGCTGTGCTTGAGCTCTGCTAAAAACTGATCCTTTTCATTCTCCTATCATATTTTGCTCTCAATTGCCCAGAACTCTTGCCTGGTAGGTGATGCTTTGTTTGCCCTTCTCCAGCCTCCCTGAAGTACTGAAACAAGCAGAAATCGGGAAAGAAGGTGCCCGACCCAGCTCCCGATTCCCCTACTGTGGCCATATTGGACATGCAGTGCACCTCCTCCTCAGCCAAAGCCACTGCAGACAAACAGACATCTTCTGTGAATAAGGGAGAGGCAGAGCCCACTTCTGCCCACTTCGGCTGACCTGATGGCTGCCATAGTGTCCTTCAAGGAATCCTTAACAGCCAAAGTTGACTCCATGTCTACCCAAATAAGTTTGATCCGTCATGATATGGAGAAATTCCTCTCTAGGCTGTCGGAAGCTGAGGGTCGTGTCTCTCAAGTGGAGGATACAGTCCACGCGGATTCCAGAGAGATTAGAATCCTTCAAGGTCAAGCCTAGGCTTTACAGGAGAAGACCATGAACATGGAGAACAGGCTGAGACGGAACAACCTGGTGGTGGGGCTCCATGAATGGGCTGAAGGCTCCAAACCTGCTGCAAAATCATAATAAATATGCCTTATCTTACTTTTCTCAGTGCAGTGTTTATGGTATTTTTTCCATTATAGCAACCTCTTATGTTTGCCTCTCTGCAGAAGGTACCCACTTCTGCACATAGGTACCAACAGAAACATCTGTGCATGAACACTCCTGTGCCCAGAACTACATCCTAATGTCCAAATGCTGCCTGTGCCTGTACTCACAGGGATCCTGACATGTAAGCAAGTGGCAGCCCCACCTCTGTTCTGCCTCCCCAGAAAAGTGATTTGCAACGACTTTGGCAACAGTAAAAGAAGCCCCTTTCTATTTTATCCACCCCCCGAAGAGTGATTGACAATGGCTCTGGCAAAAGTGACAGCAGCCCCACCACCTTTGTTCTACTTCCCTTTGGAAGTAATTGGCAGCAGCTTCAGAAAAAGTGACAGCAGGACGGCCTCTCTTCCACCTCCCTGAACAGTGATTGACAAAAAGTGAATGATTGAATAAAAGTGGAACAATGATCACATGACTTCCAAGAGCGCACTTCCCGGTAAGACATTGTTACAATTCGGTGTTAATATGACAAATTCTGCAACTGAGAAGAGGTAGAAATATGTGGGGTAATGCACAGTTTTGCAAAAACAGAATCATGGATTTGTTATAGGTTTATCTCATTGATCTAATTTATGTAAAGTGTAATGCGGCTTTAGAACCACTTTAAAGTATACCAATTACAATCCTGGGCAGTTGAAACAAAAGCAGTGAAAGCAAAATACAAGCAGATTAAACTTTAGCTTTAAAGGTATTAATGCTAGTTGCCTTTCTAACTTTAGCACAAGTGCCATGTTTTGTTTCTACCATTTCTCACTGGCTGCCTTCACTTGTAGTCTGCAGATCCTCACTCACTAATATTTGAAATTTCCAGGAGATCTACTTGCAGTGCAAGTGGATAGAACAATCTTTTAGTGTCCATGAAGGAGTTAATTTATACTTCACTCATAACTGAGGCGGCACAGAGAATTCTTTCAACACTCTACTGCTCCGCACCCTCATATGAGCTCTTGGCTCTCAAGAAAGGAGTTTCAATGAATTTTGCATTAGGGCCGAGCCTGGAACGGCACCCAGTTCCTAGATAATGAGACAGTCAGATTTTTTCATTCAGTGTAGCAAATCCATCAGCTGGATGATGAGACATTTTCCATATCATTCTCCATAGCAAGCCCCTAGTGTGAGATTCCTTTATTATGTGCGGAACATTTTCTCTGTACAAAAGGATTGCGCTACATATCCTTTTATGGAGGCATGGCGTTCAGCGTCCGAAACAAAGGCATCCTATTTATTTTTAAAGTGGGTTTCATCTGACACCACGTTGAGACCCTATATACTGCAAAAAATCATATTAAATGTTCAAAATGAAATGTTCAAACAGATATCCATTGTCCTTTTTATGTCCATAAATTGGAAAAAAGGACATTGTCAGACAGATGCTGCTCATTACTCCTGTCACTATGGGGTAATGTTTAGAAGTTACTATGCAGGCCAAGATATCTGGACCAAAAACTATTTTCCAGTTTTATTTGTCATATCATTATGGCTTGTTGGCTGGTCTAATTTCTTTTGTGATTTACAGAATCCTACAGCTCAGCTTTAAAGAAACATACAATAGCATTTTCCATGCAGGAGACACGGGTACATTCTTTTGTGATTTGAGCAATGGATATCAATAAGAATGTGGTCATTCAAACCCCATCTGGACATACTGTTATTGCATTAATGCAGCTAGCTTTGAAGTACTGAATATAACATAAGAAAAGATATTTACTGTATTCTGCCTATGGCTGGCGGTATGACTTAAACTACAGAAAAATATATTTTTTAGGGAATTTAATAAGGCTGAAGACTAGACTTACCACTTCCTTTGTATTATAAGAATGCTGTGCTGCTAAAAATAGTGGAATTTAAATAAGAGGAAGTTCATGGTGATAAAACATGTAGGACTTGATTATAGTGCATCGCTATCCATGTTATCGCTGGGCGTCCTAAAAGTTTTC
Organism: Glandirana rugosa; assembly: GCA_018402905.1. Taxonomy (NCBI): domain Eukaryota; kingdom Metazoa; phylum Chordata; class Amphibia; order Anura; family Ranidae; genus Glandirana; species Glandirana rugosa. The sequence goes on along the minus strand of BLSH010017301.1, from coordinate 214,565 downwards.
ATTTCGTGCACTACAGACGGCATGTTGGATTTGCATTGGATGTTGTTTTACATGCTGTTTATGATAGTGCTGTGCTGTACTGATTTTATGTATCTGGATTATTTGTTTTTATTCTGCTGCATGCTCAGCGATACAAAATACCAAAACGCCATGATGTATGACGTAGAGTAGGTTGACGCGTTTCGTCTATTATCGGCTTCTTCAGGACCTCTCACACCATGGATTTGCAATTAGGTAGATTGTATGTGGCTGTGGGAAAATACTCAGGGGGCGGACACAGGGGGCGATGTTTTGGACGGTGGCACCTTTTTATGGTAAGTGCATATTGTTCACAAGTGATGGAGAGTAGGGATGAGCTCAAGCAGGCAGTTTAGTCCGAAGCTGCCTACGCTATTCCACTAGGAAGCTGTTACTGGAGACAGCTTATCATAAGTGGTGGAGCTGTTCCCTGCCCAGCAGCTGCATGTATATGCACCCCTTGTATATGTTCGGTTGCGGGGCATGGAATGCCTTGGCTACTCATGATTGGCTGAGCACAGTGACAGCTTTCCAGTTGGATAGCTCAGATGGGTTTGGAATTGTGTCCGAACATGCCTGAACTTAAGGTTTGGGTAGACTCGATAGGTTGACCTTTCGACAGTGACACGAGTCGGTTAGTACTCATCGGTTCCGTAAGGTACGGGGCGTTGGCTTGTATATGTTCCCCACGTATATGTACGTCGACGACCCGTCCCTTGTCGAGGTGGTGAATACTATTCGACAGAGGTCATTGTCGAAGGATCACCTTATCGCATCCGTCGAAGCCTGATTTGACGGACGAACTCGAGTAGGGATGAGAGGTAGTGAACACTTGTTATACGTGAATGGTATTTTTCCACGGTGGCAGGTTTTGTAGCGGGGGACAC
>BLSH010017301.1:189034-213650 GCA_018402905.1 Glandirana rugosa | reverse complement strand
CATTTGCGCAGGTAGAGGCACCTCTTCTGGTCCTCCTTTTGCTTATGCTTAGTTTTTATTCAAATCCTTTTCCTTTAGAGCTCCTAACCTGGGCTGGATCCAAACCTGTGCCCCAAAAATGGAGGCTCAAAATAACCAGTTGTAAAAATGTACAGTTTATCTAATACATGTACATACATTTAGCTTTAGGTTACAGTCCACACATACATTTACTGATTCTGCTGGTGGCACTCATATGACAGTATGATCTAAGTCATACTATTAAACTATTTTGAGACAGTAGGTTCAGATGTTATTGAAGTAGTTAAAATTTGGTCTTTGGTCTTAGTTATTTAATTTATTACAGGTACTTATATAATTGTTGTTTTTATTAGGGGATTTAACTTGGATGGGGTTTGGGATTTATGAGATGCCCAGAAGAATTCAACAATTTAGTTGGGACAACTATGTACACTCCCTGTACATACTCCTTCAGTCTCCTCTAGCACATTACTTGCAGACTATTCCTCTTCATTCCTCCTGCACAAACTTCTCTTAAGGCGCAGCTAGCACATGGTTAGGCCTGACTCTGGTTCCAGCCTTGCAGAAATGCCTTTTGCAGACAGGAACCGCGGGCCCCTATGGTGTAGCAGAAAATTTGGGAAGTTTAAAAGCTGCCCTTGGTAGGCTACTGCTCACAGTCAATCCTCTTCAGGCCCTGTCAGCCCTCCTGGCTGCAGCTGCCTGACTCCACTGCCTGTGACTAGAGTTGAGCGGACACCTGGATGTTCAGGTTCGGGTTTTCGTGGAAAAGTTCGGGTTCGGGTTCGGTCCGAACTTGACCCTAGACCCTGAACCCCATTGAAATCAATGGGGACCCCAACTTTTGGGCACAAACATGGCTGTAAAAAGTCCTGGAAAGTGCTAGAGGGCTGCAAAAGGAAGAAAAGTGGGGGTAAGAGTAGGACAAGTGCCCTACAAAGAAATGGGGATAGGGAAATAACAATAATCTGTCCCTTACAGCACCAGCAGCATCCTCTCCCTACACTAGCCTAAGAGCGTATGACATGCAGCACTACATGATTCCAGCTCATACAGAGGCTGGGTCACATGATGCACTGGCCAATTACAGCCATGCCATTAGTAGGCATGGCTGTGATGGCTTCTAAGGGCAAACCAGTGAAACGCTTGTTGATTGGCTGCCCTGCAGCTATTCAACAAGCGGGAAAAAAATACCAGAACCCGAACCCAAACTTTTTTCAAAAGTTCGGGTTCGGGTCCCAAACATCGCAAAGTTCGGTACGAACCCGAACTTTAGAGTTCGGGTTCGCTCAACTCTACCTGTGACACCACAGTCCATGCTGGCTCTACACCCATCTCAGATTGTCTCTCCCCCAATCCGCTCCGGTGTGCCTCCCCAGCGTTCCAGGCTGTGTATCACTCACCGACATTTGATGGATGCCTGCTGGAGACTTGCCTGGCAGTACACTCCACTGTCCTCTCCTGCTCATGGTCAGAACACCCCTGTGGTTTGTATGAGGGTCCCTTCCACTCCTGAGCTCCAAGCCCAAGGTCAACCCCCCCCAGATTGGGGGGATCCATCAAAGGCCATGACAGCTAGTACTCCATCTTCCAGTTCTGACACCCAAACTCTCCTCCCCAGCTGGGCTGACCCTAGGTATTTAAGGAGGCCTGCTCCCCCGCCAATCCAGATTGGGGATTGGTCAGGGCTCCTTAGGACACCCCAGATGGCCCCACCTTCCCTCCCAGCTCTCTTTCCAGCGCCTTCTAGAAAGAAGTGGGAGGTTCTGATGACACCATCTGTGAGTGACCCAAGACTACTCTGAGCTACTCCCAGCCCACACAGATCAAAACAAACAGGCCTAGCCTCCAGCCAGGCCTGTCCAAATTTACCTGCACTCACAAACCCCACCTCTAGCACACTACTCAAGTAGAGGGTGCTACAAAAATACATTTTTATGTTTATCTCAATAGTACCTTTAAAGTCCTTCATTAGGGGTTAGGGGTTTTTTTTTGTGCAAGTGGGAGGAAACTGGAGTACCCCGAGGAAAACCATTCAAGCCCACGACCCTAGTGCTGCTAGGCGGAAGTGGTAACCACTTAGCCACTGTGCTACCCTTTGAAAAACTGGTCTTTGAAAAAGAAGGGTTGGAGTGGAAGACCAGTCTCTATACCTGTCAGCCATAAAAATAGAATGAGAATACAATGGACATGGGCAAGGAATCACCAGTTCTTGGCTGAAGAATTGAAAAAAATTGCCTGGCATAACAAATCTCAGTTTCATTGCAAAATGGCATGGCATTTGGTAGTAAAACGTTTTAATAAGATACCGATGAATAACCATTTTTTGGTGGTATGCTTCAGTTCATCATTCAAAGAAAATGTGGCTGTTACAAGAAGGGCAACTATCTTTCAATAGCTCCACTTATTGAAATGTAACACTATTTCTTTTGGAAATCAACTATTCACACAGCTTTATAGCTGCACTTACAGTGGGTATAGAAAAGAATCACCCCTTTCTAAAATAATCACAGTTTGTTGTTTTGCAACCTGAAATGAAGACAAACACAGTTTTTTGCTTTATCCAGCTGCAACTTATAACAGCCAAGAGAAAGATATAACACCAACATGTCAGAAACAAAAATAAAATAAAAAACAGAATCACTGAGTTGGAAAGATCCTAAAAACAACTTGTAAACTTAATCAGAAGTAGCTAATCACCTTCTCAATGGCACACAAAGCCATTTGACTTCCAACTGTGATCAGCTGTGGTCATTTTGATTAGTTCAGCATGAAAAGAGCTTTCCTGGAGCATGTCAGTCCCTGATAGTGCAACTGAAGCAAACAATCAACTATGGGGGACAAGGCACAGTCAAAAGATCTCCTGAATAAAGTTATGGACAGGCACAAGTCAGGAGATGGATACAACAAAATGTCAAAGGCTTTATCAATGCCTAGAAGCACAGTGAAGTCTATTATTAATAAGTGTAAGCTATTTGGTACAATACAGACCCTCCCTGGATTAGGATGCCGCTCCAAACTGGATGAGAGAGCCAGGAGGAAAGAGGCTACCAAGAGACCTACAGCAACTCTGAAGCAGTTGCAGGAAATTATGATAAAGAGTGGTCATTGTGTGCATGTGACAACAATATCGCAAATTCTCCATGAATATGGCTTGTATGGGAGGGTTGCAAGAAAAAAGCCACACCTCAAGAAAGGCCACATGCAGTCACGATTGAACTTTGCCAAAATGCACCTTGAAGATTCCGAGGCCACATGGAAAAAGGTGATATGGTCAGATGAGGCTAAAATTTAATTATGTGGCCCCAATACCAAACAATATATTCTGACAGGAAATCCAATACAGCTCACCATCCAAATAACACCATTCCTACAGTAAAGCATGGGGGTGTTAATATCCTGTTATGGGGGTGTTTCTTTGCACCAGGGTTTGGAGCGCTTGTCAGGATAGAAGGAAAAATGGATGGGGCAAAATACTGTCAAATTCTTGAGAAAAATCTGCTGCCCACTGCCAAAAATTTGTCAATTTGGAAGAAGGTTTACCTTGTAACATGACAATGACCCAAAGCACACAACAAAAATGACCACACAGTGGTTGAAGGAAAAAGGCGTGAATGTCCACGTATGACCTAGTCAGAGTCCAGACTTAAATCTCATTGAAAATCTGTGAAATCTGATGGAAGACTGCAGTCCACAAAGGGTTGCCATCAAATTTAACTGAACTTGGGCAGTTCTGCAAAGAAGAGCGAGCAAATATTATTATTATTATACAGGATTTATATAGCACCAACAGTTTGTGCATGGGGGCAGACAGTTCAGTTACAATACAAATCAATACAGGAGGGATCAGAGGGCCCTGCTCGTTAGAGCTTACAATCTAGAAGGGAGGGTCAAGTGGAAGAAAAGGTAATAACTGTGGGGGATGATCAGATGGAGAAAGTGAAAATACAGTTATAAGGTGTGGGTAGGATAGGCTTCTCTGAAGAGAAACATTTTCAGGGATCGTCTAAAAGCTAACTATTGCAAAGTCTGAAAGTCTGAAGCAGTCTGAAACAGACTGAAAGCTGTAATTAAAGCAAGCGGTGGTTCAACAAAATACTGACACAAGGGGGTGATCCTTTTTCCAACTCAGTGATTCTGTTTTTGAATTTATGACATGATGGTATTATGTCTTTCACTTGGATGTTATGAGTTGCACTGAGAAAAAAAACAGCTGGATAAAACAAAAACAGTGTCTGTCTTCATTTCAGGCTGCAAAGCAACAAAATTGGAATATTTTAAAGGGGACCCTAAAAAAACTATAAAGCTTCTGAAATTCTCTAACTTTTGAATACGTTAAATATTATGCTCAACCAAACTGTGTTAAGATTTTACTATTTATCGTTGGTTTGCTTTTCATTAAAATTGCTTGTTAAGGTTCAGAAGTAAACACAGATCCACAGACAATCCACGTCTTCTAGCATTTGGCAGAGTTTCCAGCCTGTAGGCCCAATGTGAGAGTATTTATAAATTAGTGAAGGATTCTATGAGTATACAGTAATTTAAGGAATTACTGTTTATTGTGGGTTCCAAAACCAATGGGGTTACGTGTAATCTGTAGAGCACAACTTTTTTGTGCTGTTGGTTAATAACATGAACCTTAACTTATAAAAGCCACATCTAAAGCCAGCTTTAAAGTCAATTTTACTTCCATTAAGAGGCCTTTCTCTATAGCATTAGGTCTCATTTCATTGTATAATTCATCTGCTTTATTTATTTGGAAGCCAAATGACTAATGCATGGAAGAATTCTCTGGAGCATCACATCCCCTTTTGAGTTATTTTTACATTCTGTCTAATTAAGGCAGTGATATTTGTAAGCACGGCAGTCGGTCTGTTCTTTTGTTAACAGTTGCTTAAGCATTAGCAGTGGAGGAAGTCATGGAAGCATTCTTTAGCTAAATGATGAAACAGACAATTTCTGAGATGGACATTCAAAACAAATTAAAGGGGAAAGAAGGATATCATTTGATACATTATTTAGAAGACCACAAATATGTGAATAATGTGAAATATTAGAGTTTTTTATGCTGTGAACATTCCTAATCTTCAGTGGTATCAGACAACCTTCAGTTGGCCATCAGCTCATTTAAAATAACCCAAGGGCGCGTTAAGGTGCAAAATGAGATCGCTGGAAAATTTATGCAGCAGATAGTCAATGATTCTCTCTGCCATAAGGAAGAATGAGTACTGAGTTTATGCAACTCCCAAGCTCTGGCTAGAACCAAAACGTGCAGCCGGACCAGGCATTGGAAACATACAAGCTCCAGTGGAGACCCCCATGATAACTCTTACAGGAGTGAATTTCCCTTCCTAGGGGTAGATTTTCTCTCACTTCCTGTTGTGTCCCTCCGCTTCTAAGTATGAGTTGTTCATAAGTCGGATGTTTGTAACCCAGGTACTGTCTGTTTAACCACTTCAGCCCCGGAAGGATTTCCAGCTTTAGGACCAGAGCCCTTTTTGCGATTCGGCACTACGTCGCTTTAACTGACAATTGCGCAGTCGTGCGACGTTGTACCCAAACGAAATTTGCGTCCTTTTTTTCCCACAAACAGAGCTTTCTTTTGGTGTTATTTGATCACCTCTGCGTCATTTCTGATCGCCGCTATAAACAAAAGAAGAGCGACAATTTTGCAAAAAAACCCAAATTTCTTACTTTTTGCTAAAATACAAATCAAAAAAAAAAATATAAAAAAACATTTTTTTTCACCGTTTTTGGCCAATTTATATTCTTCCTCATATTTGCGATAAAAAAAATCGCAATCGGCATTTATTGATTGGTTTGCGCAAAAGTGGTCACGTTTACAGATGATGAGAATTCATTTTTGGGGCTTTTTTTTTTTTTAATTTTTTACTAATAATGGCGGCGATCTGCGATTTTTAGCGGTACTGCGATATTTCAGCGGACATGTCGGAACATGTTGACACTTTTTTGGGACCATTGGCATTTATACAGCATAAAAATGCACTGATTACTGTGTAAATGTCATTGGCAGTGAAGGGGTTAACCTGCAGGGGGCGCTCTAAGGGTTAACTATGTTCCCTGGGCGTGTTCTAACTGTATGGAGCTTGCCTATCTGGGGAAGGGAAGTGGTCACAGCCTTCACGTACAGGAAGGCTGTGATCACAGCCCTTCCCCCTCACACAGAGCAGAGGTCCGTGTTTACTTACACGGACCTCCGCTCCTTCACTCCGGGGGGGGGCATCGCGGGTGGCCGGCGGCAATCGAAGCCGCCGCACCAGCTCCCTGGCCCTCCCCGGACACAGTGAACGATCAGGCGGCCGCCATCGTATGACGGCGTTTAGCCTTACAGAGCCACTTTGCCGCCGTCAAATGCCGATCGGCGGTCGGCAAGTGGATAAACATTATATAATAACTGTTGGTATCCCCCTTTTCTGGGTGAATTTGAGTCTACCAAAATACAGACACATATACCTCATTTCAAACTTTTTGCTATTTTTTCAACAAAATACCCAAAATGCAGCAAACATTTGTGTATGAAACGTAAATAGGACAGCATAGACTCATATGACAAGGGGCTGTGACCCTCAAATTAAATATTGTGCCTTACGAATATGGCCATAAATATATTTTAAGGTAAACTGTTTGTACTTTCTGACTATAGTGACATTTTGCCCGGATAGTTTACTAATTGATTAGGGATTGCTCTGTTCATTATAATTTAAGCTCACTGGTCTTTTAATATTTTTACATCTATTGCTGGAGTTAGAACCGCCCAAACCCTAAGAGGGTTAATACTAGGCAATAATCTGATGACACATCAGCCTTGCCAACCCAGTGAGCTTCCCTGTTCTCCTCTCTAATAAGATCTGAAGGGATAAGTCTTCGGAAATCATATCCACAAAGCTGCCAGTAGTGATGAATGGAGCAGAACACAGACATGTAATGCAATAGGCTAGCACACTGGCCCTGATAAGCTTATAGATGCTCATAAACAGAACCGCGTTAAGTGCTATATATCCATTAGGTGGGAATATATCAATTTCTCCATTACTAGATCTAAGTCCACTAATAGAATGCATTTCCATCAATTACTTCAATATGCCGCATGCTGTACTTCTCCTGCACAGTCGTCCCGAGGATTTGTGTTTCCGAAGAGAAATGAGACCATAAAATATAACCTACAAAGCATATTTAAGATGGATGTAATATGATGCATTTTATTTGCAGCTGAAATGTATTTGTTTTTTTATTGCCAACCACTTCTGCTAAGTATTAGGCATTGGTCTAGAATGGGTGTTGCCGTGCGATAAAGGACTGAAAACAATTAAACAGAATACTTGCTCGTGGATATGGAACAGGGTTTAATGAGATGCTCTGGTATATGAAGCACACTAGCCTATATTAGTGCAGACAACTAGAGTTTGACAAGAGTGGTGGAACAATATTTTATGATAGTACAACTGTCTACAGAGTACTATTTGAAACAAGATCTGCATGGGATATATCGATACATTTTATTAAACTAGAACAGCGTGAATATGAGCAGCCCACAGCAGCAGCACAAAGAAACAGAACAAATGCTAGAACTGTCAGTATGCCCCCCAAAATGTAAGGAACATTTTAATAAGCTATATAATGCTGTGCTCTAGGTTGGAACAAAGTGTTCTGCGTATTTATCAAGACTATCACAAAAATAAACCCATATCATTCTTATCTGGTAATTCTCATCTTTAAGTCTGAAATCTGCAGAGAAAAAAATGAATCATGCTCTTTTCTGATAAGTAGATGGCTAAGTGCAATAGATAGATTCATTAGGGTTACATTTTATGAGTTCCTCTGGTGAAGTACGGTGCTGTTATTGGGTGCCCCAAGTGTGACATCACCACCCCAGTAAGGAAGTACTGTATTTCCCTATCAGGTTAGATTGGTAAGTGATCCTCCGGACAGTTTTTTACCAGTTAACTAACAGCTCAGCAAGAATTTAATTTTTTACCCTATGATGGGAATAATGAAGTCCAGTCCACTAAATCACTGGAAGAACAGATTTTTCATTATTCACATTTTTTTAGAGGAAAGCACCATGCATGTGATGCTGTCACCACTGTGGGATATATCAGCATATTATTCCTGTTCATGTGAATGGAGAGGATTGTTTTTTTTGGGAACATATACATACCTTAATGTGGTTCTAAAGGCAGGTTTTTCACCTTAGTACATTCTATACATTAAGGTAAAAAACCTGCATGCAGCTTCCCTCAGCCTCCTCTTAATTCTTATCTGAGCCCGATGTTGATCCAGCAATGTGTATGAGAGCAACAGTCCTCATGGCTCTCTCTCTCCTCAATGGACAGAGAGGCCATTGGCTCCTGCTGCTGTCAATCACGGCCAGTGAGAAGGGGACGGGGCACAGCCACACGCTGTGTGTCAATAGACACACAGAGACAGCTCAGGAGCATGCACGTATGAGTGCCCTCATAGCAAGCGGCTTATTGATGGGCACTTGGCAGAGGGCGGGGGCCTAGAGCATCAGGGGGAGGAGTATCTGGGCTGCTCTGTGCAGCTTACAAATTCCCTGTGCTAGCAGTTCACTGACTCTGCTCTCACACAGAAGCAGAAGTCCCTCTCTTCCCTGCACACTACTCCAACCAACAGCGCTGCGCAAGGAGTTAGAGTGCTGTTAAAGGCATAACTGCTTTACAATAATACATTCATAGGGGTTGATTTCATAAAGGCAAATAGACTGTGCACTTTGCAAAGTCCAGTTGCACTCTGCAAGGGCAGTTGCTTCAGAGCTTATTAAATGAGGTAAAGCTTCACTTTGCAAAGGATATCCAATCACATGCAAAGAAAATAAAATAACAGCATTTTTGCTTGCACATGATTGGATGATGGAAGTCAGCAAAACTCCTCCTCATTTACTAAGTTCTGGAACAACTTCTCTTGCAGAGTGCAACTTCACTTTGCAAAGTCCAGTCTATTTTCCTTTAGTAAATCAACCCCATAGACTTCAGCTGGTTTTAAACATATTAGACTTCAATCATAGTTTGTCAGAAGGACTGAAGATTATTATTTGCTGGCTTCAATATGTTAGCTGAACTTTGCATGTTGTTTTCTGTCATTGTATGAGCCTGACATTTTATTTAACACATAATATTTTAATAACGATCTACATACTCTGCTTTTTTGCGCTTGTGATATGACCGCCTCCATGGATTCCTCCATGTTTTCCTTTTCGCAAGAGATAAGTCTGGGAGGAAAGCTGCCAAGGAACCTTCTATCTGATCTGGCTTTCCGCACAAAGCGTGTTCCGTTGAGCAGTAGTAAGAACATTCTCCATAGAAACAAATGTTGTTTGCTGTAAGAAAATAAAACTAACATTATTTTCATTGAAGATAAATATACAAAACATATATGTGCAACAAGTCAAAATGCAGAAACAGAAAAAACAATTACATACCATCAAAAAAATGACTTGCTTTTAAAGTAAACCATGAAATGGATATTTCAAATTTTTGTGTTCTTAAAGATAGAAAGAATATCTGTGCTATTTTCACCTTCTTTCACCTTCTAAACAACATACTTTTGCGGGGTTCGACCCCAGTTAGCATCCGAGTCCAAGATACTATATCTGGTTCAGAGTATAGATTCTATAGCAGCTAAACAGATTCTCACAATAGTTGACACCAGTAACAAATGCAGGTACATCATGGACGTTTATAAACCTGAGGACCTAGAGAAGAAGGTATACGTGTACTTTAATGGAGAAAGGATACAAACCTTTTAGGGTTCATATGTAGAGAAAAACTTGCTAAAATAAACTAACAAACCTGAGAAGATAGTGCGGGGCATTAAAGATTAATACTTGTCACCAAAGCCAGTAGCGTCTTGATGGCTCAATCTCCCAGTGAGCTACCATAAGATGACCAGTTGGCCCATTTGTTATGGAAAACATGCATGGTGTCAAATATAGTAACATGAATATGCTCCATTAGTTTGATAGCTTCCATTCTTTGTAAAACCTGTGCCCAGGGTACAATAGATGTGTGCCAATTCAGAGCAATGGCCTATATGATGGAGAATCTGGGCCTGAAGGTGGGAGAAGGAGCAAACGTACGTTCTATGCGATAGGGCGTTAAGTGTAGTAAGGGCATTAGACTCCCACCAAGAGAAATTAACAGGTGAATTATAGACCAGGGAATCGAGCATCTCCCATGAATGAGGACAAGGGAGGTCTAGGAGTCCTCAGCTTATATTTCTGGTGGTATAAGGCCCATAGGTGTATTGTTTGGCTCACTATGATATTCAATGAGCTAACTTCTCTAGTCCTCATCCCAGGAATCCAAAGTAGACTTGGCAAGTATAGAGGATGTATTGATATATATAGTCAATCTGGCTGCTAGGTAATAAAGCCATATATTGGGTAACCCGATCCCCCCTGTGCTAGGGGTCTATTTACAAGAAGTTTACCATATCTAGGTTTCTTGTTCCTCTAAATCTGTTAATGTCACACTGGAGCTGTTCTATAGTTTGGTGGGAGACATATATAGGGCCCTAAAAAAAGTACAATAGTTTGGGCAAGATGGATATCTTAATGGCCCTGACTCTTCCCATAAGTAAGATAGGGAAGGATGACCATAGTTGTAGCTATTGTTTAATGCTGGAGAAGGCTTGTGGATATGTAGCGTTGTACATAGCCCATAACGAGGGTGCCAGATGTACTCCCAAATATTGGAGGGTATTATCTGCTATGGAGAAGTCAAATAGTTTTTTAAGGTTGGTTATCATAGTTTGGGGGGTGTTAAGTGGGAGGGCAGAACATTTTGTCAGGTTAACCCCGAGCCTGGAGAGGGTATTGTAATTTTTGTCACGTGGATACTAAGTTTGGGAGAGAGATTGCTGGTTCAGGTAGAAACATAAGGACATATGTGTACATACTTAGCTTGAAAACCTCTCCCCCCTTCTGGTAACCTTTGATATTGGGGTTGTCAACTGCTCATTTTGTCAAGGGGTGAGGAGAAAGCTGTATACTCACCCAATCCTCTAATGGCAAACGGTGCTCTCCCACAATCCAGTGGTGGACTGTTTCTGATGTCCTCACATCCACAGCAGGTCTATGGGTGAAACAACATCAAGAATAGCCCACTGCACAAAGCCACTAGATGATGGGAGGGCAGAAGCCACAAGGACCAGACTTGTGTGGGGAGGATTGGAGTATTGAGTGTTGGGTAGGTATATCTCCATTCTCCAATCCTCCAGACAAAAACAAGCCATTGACCCGTGTGGTGCAGACACAGCATGTCAAAACTGCTTGTCTCCCCATGCAAGTCTATGAAAATGCAAAATCAGCTTGAAGCAGATCAAATGTAGGTCAGCAATGCACCCTGCCACACTGCCACACTGCAAAAATGGTTCACAAAGGGTTTGAGGAACACAAAAACAAGTTGGATGTGATGGAAAAACATGTCTGATCCATGGAGGCCTTACCTTGCAACTTACAGGACTTAAAAGATCTGCTACTGGCGACTTGGGGCCAGATACCACAGCATACCTTCAGAGGTCTAGTGGCATCCATGCCTTGACTGATCAGGGCTGTTTTGGTGGCAAAAGGGGGACCTACTCAATATTAGGTAGGTGGTCATAAAGTTATGATTGATCAGTGTATATAAACATAATACAGCAGCAGTCTATGGCTGTTTTACATTGTCCTATCCTGTCCACACTCAGACAGAGTTTTAATCCTCAGAGCACTGGCAGCCTTTGCAAAAGCATAATGGATTGCCAAACAAAGTGGCTTGTGAAGCAATTATGTATGCTATATCAATTTTTAATGAAAGTGGAGTTTCCTTCAAATTATCAATAAAAGAGAGCTTTTGTACCCCTGAAAGCAAACGACTACATCACTAATATTAAAAAAACAGCAAAAAAACCCCCTGAAATATAAAGTAAGTCATTTAAAGATATAAAGCTTCGGGGCTTTACCGTGCACATAGGATGCACTTATCTCAAGCTGAAAAGGCTAATTACTACAGTGACTGATGATCGTAGCAACCCTTCAATATATCTCCGTATAAAAGTGTATTCCGGTGCTTTGCCAGAATGAAAAAAAAAAAAAAAACACAATACGAGATCTCATTAAGTGTCGGGTACCATGTATCTTATTACTGTATCTCCTTGAAAAATGCATATCAAATACCCTTATTGAATCCTCAGCATATTTCGCCTCTAGCTGCAGAATATAACTGATAAATCTAATTTGATCCTTATTTAGAATCCTTCCTATCATTTATAGACATAACTACATATTTAATTGCCTCCTAATAAATGCTACGAGTTAAATTAGAGCTTAAAAAAATGCTAATAATTTCATCCTTAAACACTAGAGATTACTGATAAAATCCTTACCATTCCTTTGTACTTCCACTAAACGTATTACCAGAGTCTAGAAAACAGACAAATGGGGACCCCTGAAAATAATATACCTTTAATGCAATCAAAATGCTGATGCATTGGAATAATACAGTAAACCAAGTCCCAGATTGAATTTCACGGAGTGGCTTAAGCGTCGCTATGCAGTACATTACTGAATATTGAATCAAAATATTGACAGCTTTTGCAGGGAGAGAACTTTATCACCCAAATATAAGTATTACCAGCCAGCAGAGGAAACAAAATTGCAAATTACTGAGAAGTTTTGGCAGGTTGCGTTCTGAATATGTGAATAACAGCTCCCCATGTAATTGCTGTACAAAAAGGCATATTATTTGACTATTGTTTCAGCTACAATATATAAATTGATGGCTCATAAAAGAATTTAAGAATAATTATAAAAATATTTCATTTAAAGAGAGACAGCTGGGGTCAAACATTTGCAAGACTCTGAAGGTCCACCTTAAAGTGTATCTATACCCAAGACTTTTTTTTTATTTTTGGATAGAGTCAGCAAGGGTTAGAACCCCTGTAAGGTGTTACTGTATTAACCTACTTAAAGCGGGGAAAAACTCAACCTAAAAAAAAAAAACAAAAGAGGCAGGGTTTTTGTGACAGAAGGGGCCCTAATAGTCTCTTCTGACATAAATGCTTCCCCTTGCATGTCAGCAGCAATGCACACTGAGCCGCGCATGTGTGGCTCAGATTACATTTTTGAAACCCCCCGATGATGTCAACTATGACGAAACGCGTTAGACCCGAGCAGATTACATGCAATCTCTGAAATATCTGGATTCATTTACTACTATGTTTTGTATTCACAGCACTGTTTTTATGATCTTCATGTGAGTAGCCTTATACTTTACTTTTAATAAATGTGTTTTATGGATTCACACTATGTAGGCATATCTGTTTTGATTCTATAGGGAATCTTGTACCATCATCGTGACCATATATATCCATTATAATCCTGAGGAATTGTAGGTATCATGAGGATCAGATGTAACCATCTGGGTCTCAGCACCAAATACTAGGATATTGTTTAAGGCATAGTTGACTCCGTAATAGAGTCCATATATTCTGGAAAGACTCTAACTACTGGTGAGGGTCCACGTGGTGAATATAGAAGCTTTCTGATACTCCTCATTACACAATGGTGGATTTTCACTTCTGATTGGGACTGTTGTTTTCATCTATGCACATTTTAAATGAACTTATAATTTATACATTTTTTTCACATACGTTTTTCACTCTATTAATGCGGTTTGCATGACTAGTGCAGCAGATTTTTTTTTTTAATTTTGTTGAGTGCACAGTGTGTCTGAATGTCTCTGACAGGGGCTTTCTTTGTATATGCCAGCTCATTTTCCATTCTTTATGATTATTTTTTGGAACCTGCTCTGTGCCATGATGAAGCAACTCACAGTGACGTTATTGTGGCCCGGCCATTCAAGCAGCGGACAGAGCGACCCCGGTAGGAAGACCGGGAGAAGATGGAAGTGTCCGAGCACTGACAGCATAACACTGGAGGATATCCTTTGAAAGCTAAGTCTGTCATAATGTGATAGCATGTGGTGCATACTAGCACATTATGGCATAAATCTGCAAGGTGACCATCTATAAAAAAAAAATTTGCTCAGAGTATAATTCTACTTTGGAGCAATTTTCTTCCTTTCTGCTGCTCCTTTGAAAAATACTTTGCTACTTGGGGTGACCTCACAATTACCTGATTTGGAAGATGCAATGTGCTAAAAATGAATGATTTATCTATTGCAAACCTTACCAGTGCACAATACTTTCTGAAGACTATTCAAAAAGAATTTATTACATTTATACGGACAGGTGACTCTCTCCGAAACTCAAAGGACATATTACTACTGCCCAAACATATCACATCGAGAACTTTTGCCACCATCTCCCTACAATGGAATACCCCTGTGCAACCTTCCCTCAACCACCCTATCATTGACCACCCCAAATTCACATCAAACCAGAATGAGAATGTTTTCCAATCCTGGATATAACACAAGAACAAATAACTTTTTCTCTGAAACAGACCTACAAATCTTCTGAGAATGCCCTGAATTAGGTACATTTTGGTCTCACATTCATCAAGTTATCCTCCAACTTGCTACACCTCACGTCAATCTCAAAATCCAATCAAAATGAATATTTAAAAGAACTAAAAATCATGTGCTGCCAGCTAAAACAATAAATAGTGATTCCACCACACTTATTTAATTATGACTCAACAGTGTAGCGCAACACCTTCCAAATACCCTTATATATCTTAAATATATCAACTACCAAAATGCAAACAGTGAAAAAAAAAATATATATCAGATATACTGTAAAAAAACATAAAAATAGTCCAATATTCATAAATTGACAATAAAAAACACCAAAGTGTATTCAACACTTCTTCATGCTTCCGTGCACCTCCACCACCAGATGAAAAACCTGCTCATCATAAATATATAAAACACACGCTCTTCTGTATAATCCCAGTCCACTAGCTTCACAGGAGACTCCTCTTCAATCCTGCTCAATGCGTCAAATAGCCACACCATACAAAACAAATTGACAAAGCTCTAAACAGTAACTGTCATCAGCCAGCTCACCACCCTGTATCGACGAGGAAGCTGCGTGAACGTCATGGGCTCGGCTCCTCCCTCCTAGACACGTTGCACCCCATGATTGGGCTCCCTCAGTAGGCGAGGTGCCGATCCACACAAGCCCTTAAATACCACTCTCCCACATTGGCATAGTGACATGTCTGATTCTTGCAAAACCAGGTCAGTAACTAAAATGCTGTATATTTCTATACCAGAGGCAGTGGTCACCAGGACCAACACAGAGGTGGAAAATAAAACTCTGACAGGGGTTCTAACCTTTCCACATTTCATCAAAAATTTAAAAAAAAATCTTAAAAAAAAAGCTTAGGCTTTACATACACTTTAAAGAAGTAAGTAGAGTGTTATAATACTGTATATCAAAAGCCAAAACTTTTTCTTCATTTTAGAATAGGGGAGTTTTTTTCCCATTTGTGTCTCAATAGAGAGATTTCCCTTCAGTCTCTGTCTTGTAGATTAAACAAAAAATGAGAGGCTATATTACCATTGTAGGGGAGTTCACATCTTAGTCAGCAATCATAGAAAAAAGTGACCCTCTGGAAGATGTCTATTCTCTATTCCTGTTCTGGTGGCAACTCAAAATTTTGGATTTACCTTTACTTTCACATGGTCTCATAGTCACACAATTAGAAAGAGTGAATCTCCATAACAGCAACATTATATAGCTATACTGTATTTAGTGATTTTTAGACCAAAATTTTGAAATCCACTTAAAAACAGGGCATTAGTGGGCTCTACTGTTTGAAGGGCCCAGGGCTCCTCTATTAAAAAGGAATTATACTCACCTTCACTCCAGTGCTGCGGTGTCCTGGAGCGCTCGGTTGGTCACTGTCATTTTCGGCTGGGCAGCTTCCAGGTACCGATCTCTGAGCATTTTATTTGGCCAGGCTGACGTCACTCTCACACATGTGCGAGGGTTCAGTCATCCCCAACATTGCTGAAATTGTGCACTGAGCTGTGTACAGTGGCAGGCAGGCAGGTAGGAGACTTTAATGCATTAGATACGTGATATGTCTCTGCATTAAACATCCTGCCTGTTCGCAATGTTTTATTATAGGCCACTTTAAAACAGAACTAAGGCTCCATGCACACTGTATCTGATAAACAGCAGTTTTTGGTCGTTTTGGCGTTTTTTTTAACAGCCCAAAAGCGCCACTTTATGTTATCCTATGTGTCCATGCACACATGAACGTTAATTGTCCTTTATCAGCAGTGGTGTTTTTGGGCTGTTATCTGAACGCCCTGAATTGGCGTTCAAAAGTCGTTCTTTTGACCACAAAAAACGCCGATAAACGCCGGTAAACGCTCATAAACACCGGTAAACGGCTGTTTATCGGTGTCTGGTGTTTTTTGCAGTCAATGGAAGCTAATGAAGAAAAAAAAAAAACACCCAAAAACGCAGACGCCGATAAACACCAGTAAACGCTGCTTACAAAACGCTGCAAAAGAACGTTTTGTAAGCAGCGTCTCCTGCCCGGCGCCGAGAGAGCCCAGATAGCGTCCAGTGTGCATGGAGCCTAAGTCTCCTGAAGCATGCATGCAATATGAACATTGCTTTGAACACAAAGTCTTATTTCATAAGTCAAAAACCAACGTGCCAATGACAAATCAAAATTTATCTAATGAGGACCGAACTTCAATGATCCTAAAATTGCTTACATTGTGTTACTGCTCTTGGCACATCATCACCACGCTCTACACTGGCTTATTAAATAAGGCCATTGATGTCCTGTTTGACCTGGTGTTTTCTATCTGTTTTGAGGATAAACAAATAATCAGTAGTCTTCACAATGTCAGTACAGCATGGTTCTCATAAAAGATGAAAGAAAAAGTCTGATGACAGAAAAAGATCAAGGCTTAATGTTCATGGCAGAAACTTTACAAGAATTTAAGTGTAGGCATGTCTTTATAAATTCTCTTTAGCCGGAGGGAACACAGATATAACATATTTCAAAACTATTTCAGTAATATGTGTAGAGAAGAAATGTTGTTTATTAATCATACACCAAGTTGCCTTTTATAATAGATATTTCTTATTAAGATGTTGGTAGAAAGTTCTTCAAAGCCTATTCCAAGACAAAAACGTTATTCTAGATTTGGATACATTGGTGAAGGATTAGAACTTCTGATGGGTAATTAATGCTATTTGAGGCTCTATTAGAAAGATTTCCCATTACTTCCTGTCCTGTTTCACCAGACAGGAAGTGAGGAAAAATCTACAACATGGACAGAAATAAAAACCTGACAAGGGTTTCTAGCCTTCAAACTCTTCTAAAGAAAATCATTTTTATTTCTGTCTGTGCCAGGGGCGGCCCATCCACTAAGGGTGCACGGGCACCGCCCCCCCCCCATCCATGCCCCCCATCCATGCATCTGGCTCCTTGCAAGATACCGGATGCATGAATTTCTATGGCGAGGGTGTTTTTTTGAAGCACTGATGGGAGTCAGACACTCTAATAGGCTTTAAAATAGGGTGGGCTCTGGGCACAGAGCTTTGCATCCGGAGCCCACTCAGGTGTGTTGCAATAAATATTCACTATTGTAACACTGATCCTCCTCTGGGCCAATCAGGAAGTGGGTCTGAGACCCGTCACCGAATGCCTAGGAGGAGGGGAGGAGACGCATGGCGGAAGCGAAGAAGGGAAGACACAGGAGCCGCTGCCTGATGCCCAGATGCACGCCACCTAGATGAGGTAAGTACCGGAGGACCGACTGTCATACAGCGAGTGGGCGGGGGGTTGTTTGCCACCCCCCCAAAAAAAAAAAAATTAGCAGCTGCCACTGGTCTGTGCTGGAGAGTTCTCCTCACTTCTTATCTGGTAAAAGGGTACCAGCAGGACAGGAAGACAAGAGAAATGTAAGTGAGCCCCAGC
Organism: Glandirana rugosa; assembly: GCA_018402905.1. Classification (NCBI taxonomy): domain Eukaryota; kingdom Metazoa; phylum Chordata; class Amphibia; order Anura; family Ranidae; genus Glandirana; species Glandirana rugosa. The sequence goes on along the minus strand of BLSH010017301.1, from coordinate 195,694 downwards.
TAAAGACCCAAAGGGGATTTAACTTTTTCTCATGCTATCCAAAACAAAGAAAAACAGTTTTGGCTGGGCTTACATTTTAATTATGCCTCTCTAGAAAGGATATTTAGAGGGGGAAAAATGATGATTGTCTACAATTATAATTTTGAAACTTAATTACAGGAAGAATTTCCTGTTAACAAGTATTAATAGAAGCCATTCTTTAGCTGTCTGAGTCTGACAATATTGATTAGCAGGGGCCACCTGATGTCTTATGGCAATTGTTTGACCTCACACATTGAGGGAGATTTACTAAAACTGGAGCACTGAAAATCTGGTGCAACTGTGCATGGTAGCCAGCCAGCTTCTAACTTCAGCGTGTTCAATTAAGTTTTGACAAAAAACCTTGAAGCTGATTGGTTTTCTATGCAGAGCTGCACCAGATTTTGTACTTTCCAGCTGGGTCCACACTGCTCCAACATGTCGACTTTGGTGCGACTTTGAAGCAACTTTGAAGCAACTTTGACATGACTTTGAAGCGACTTTGAAGCAACTTCTGCTAATGCCTGTATAAACTTCCTGTAATGTCGTATCCACATCACATCAATTAAGATGAGGATCTGACTTGGATGTGACTTCCATTCAATTCTATGGGCCGAAATCAGACAGAAGTCAGACCAAAAGTAGTGCAGTAACCTTTCCAAAGTCGGTCACAAGCCGGTCCGTTAAGACGGCTCTCATAGGGAAACATTTTTACATGCGACATGTGCTTTCAAAGTCGGAGCACATGTCTCACCAGTGTGAACCAGGCCTCCAGTTTTAGTAAAGCACCCCCACTGTCTCTCAACTGTAAATGTATATCAGTATAATTTGCCAGAACTTTATTATGCCTTCATTCCTCTTAAAGTGGTTGGCAAGTGTATTTCGTAAAAACAAACAAAAAAAAAAACACCTGAAAGAGAAAGGCATAATGAGCTAGTATGCATAGCATACTAGCTCATTATGAAATGCTTACCTTAGATGGACACTGTAGCAGCGGTCCTCGAGCACTGCTCTGACCAGCGACATTCTGTGTCCGTCATCTTCCGGGATCCTGGGCGCCGACCAATCGCAGCACAGACTCCAGCTCCATGATTGGCAGGAGCCGCACTGATGTCACTCTCGCGCATGCGCACGGGAGCCGTCATTTACGGCCCACTTCATGAAGAAACAGCCCAGTCGGGCTGTTTCTTCACTGCGCATGTGCCGATGACGTTGGCACATGCAAATACAGGGAATATCTCCTAAATGGTGCAAGTTTAGGAGATATTCCTGGGACCTACAGGTAAGCCTGAATATAGGCTTACCTGTAGTTTAAAGTGGTTGTCATGACTTGACAACCACTTTAATTACAGGACTCTTTGACAATGTTAGGTGCTCTATGGAGCTGGGTGACAGTGTGTGAAGTTGACCTGGACCTGTCACATGTTAATCGTCATTCGTCCATGATGACGCACTATGACTAGGGCGAAACGCGTTGACGTCATTTCCGGTCTGCCGCAGCCGTCTACGACACTTCCGCTTCCAGTTGTAGGAGATTGTGGAACGCACGCCGTTGCTGACACTCCATTGTTGCCAGGCAATTTTTAATCTGCTATCTTGTAAGTAGACTTTTATTGGCGCAATAAAGTGGTATTTTATACAGTCTTCACATGAGGATGTTTCTGTTTATTTGAGCTATCCAGATGACACCTCTATGTGTGAAGATTGATTTCATTCCGGGTGTCCGGGCATCCTGCTGATCCATTCCAGTCTCTCCCCACTGATTTAAGCTTACTGACAGAAAAGCAGTAGGTCAATACTTTTCGGTGAGTGGGGACACAAAGGGGGTCTGGCACGGTTTTTCACGTAGCACTTGGAGTGAAATCTGAGCACTTTATTGCCTTCAAGCACAAGTCACTTTGAAGAATTTTGGCGGATCTATATGTTATCATTTAGCACCAGCACTTTATTGTATGGACTGATTTACACATCATTATCCAGCACAGCACTATTTTTATTAGATTATGGACTGTTTGTGTTCAGATATTTTTTATTTGATTTTATATTTATTTGGCTTTTCACTTATGCATTAGTGTTAATATTCACTTTGAGGGGAGGCGCTATCTATTATCATTTTATTACACAGCCATTAATGTTTAAACCGCTGGAAACAAAAGTGAGTACACCCATAAGTGAAAATGTCCAAATTGGGCCCAATTAGCCATTTTCCCTTGCCGGTGTCATGTGACACTTTAGAGTTACAAGGTCTCAGGTGTGAATGGAGAGCAAATGTGTTCAATTTGGTGTTATCGCTCTCACTCTTTCATACTGGTCACTGGAAGTTCAACTTGGCACCTCATGGCAAAGAACTCTCTGAGGATTGCAAAAAATGAATTGTTGCTCTACATAAAGATGGCCTAGGCTATAAGAAGATTGCCAATACCTTAAAACTGAGCTGTAGCATGGTGGCCCAGACCATGCAGCCATTTAACAGGACAGGTTCCACTTAGAATAGGCCTCGCCATGGTTGACCAAAGAAGTTGAGTACACATGCTCAGCGTCATATCCAGAGGATTTCTTTGGGAAATAGACTTGTGAGTGCTACCAGCATTGCTGCAGAGGTTGAAGGGGTGGGGGGTCAGCCTGTCAGTGCTCAGACCATATGCTGCACACTGCATCAAATTGGTCTGCATGGCTGTCTTCCCAGAAGAAAGCCTCTTCTAAAGATGATGCACAAGAAAGCCACAAGTGTGTCTTGCCTACAGTCAAGCATGGTGGTGGGAGTGTCATGGTCTGGGACTGCATGAGTGCTGCCGGCACTGGGGAGCTACAGTTTATTGAGGGAACCATGAATGCAAACATGTACTGTGACATACTGAAGCAGAGCATGATCCCCTCCTTTCGGAGACTGGGCCGCAGGGCAGTATTCCAACATGGTAACGACCCCAAACACACCTCCAAGATGACCTCTGTCTTGCTAAAGAAGCTGAGGGTAAAGGTGATGGACTGGCCAAGCATGTCTCTAGACCTAAACCCTATTGAGCATCTGTGGGGCATCCTCAAATGGAAGGTGGAGCAGCGCAAGATCTCTAACATCCACCAGCTCCTTGATGTTGTCATGGAGTGGAAGAGGGCTCCAGTGGCAACCTGCATGGCTGTGGTGATCTCCATGTCCAAAAGGGTTAAGGCAGCGCTGGAAAATAATGGTGGCCACACAAAATATTGACACTTTGGGCCCAATTTGGACATTTTCAGTTAGGGGTGTACTCACTTTTGTTGCCAGCGTTTTAGACATTAATGGCTGTGTGTTGAGTTATTTTGAGGGGACAGTAAATTTACACTGTTATACAAGCTGTACACTCACTACTTTACATTGTAGCAAAGTGTAATTTCGTCAGTGTTGTCACATGAAAAGATAGAATAAAATATTTATAAAAATGTAAGGGTTGTACTCACTTTTGTGAGATACTTTAGTTGCACAAGTGTTCCTCTTAGGCCTCATGCACACAGGACATTTTTACAGCAGCTGTTTTTAGGTTCAGACATTTTTTCCTACAGTCAATAAACTCCCCATCAGGTTATCCTATGTGTTCATGCACACATAGACTGTTATCCACTGTTTTTGGCTGGGGCATTTTTGAGCTGTAATAAAACCCTAAAACTAGTGGGTTCTGAGAGACGTTTTTCAGCTGTAAAAATGCAAAAATGCTCAAAAACATGCAAAAATGCGGATCACCAACGTTTTTGGACGTTTTTGATCCATTGAAAAAAAAATAGAAAAATAAAAAGTTCTAAAACGCTACTGATTAAAAACACTCAAAGATGCACAAAAAGGCGGTGAACCTATATTTTCAGACGTTTTTGAACCATTATAGAGACCCTACTGCTCATAAACGCTCAGAAACACTAGTGCAATAACGCTGAAAAAAGCTGATAAACTCACTACAAAGCTACTGACGTTTTTAGAACGTTATTTTAAAGTCCAGTGTGCATGAGGCCTAAAACTTAATAGTCTGTTATGGTTTTTGGGACATTTCAATGTGGTCAGCCTAACACTAAGAATCCTAGCACTGTGTGTTCATTGTGTACTTCTCTTTCAATTAAAGTAAATCAGTCTTCTCAGACTGACAAAGTAACAGTCCAATCTCTAGATAGTTTATCCTTTAATCTCAGTGGTCACTCAGCGGGAGTGCTAATTGTCCATTCTGATGTGCAGACACCCACTAGAGGGAGACTCTACTGCTCTGTATATGAAAATATGAGACGTGCAAGCTTCCAAAATGTTAAACTTCAAAACGAAAATGTTATAATACAGAAATAACTTGGTAACAGGCAACGATTTGTCTTGAAAGAGCTTTTTGATCACATTGCTAATCTCAAATTCCAGCGTGATACATTTTATAGCCCCTCCCTGCACTTTCCTTAACACATTTCATTCCATTCCTGACTACAGTAAGCATGCAGGCATTAAAAACTAATTTTTATATACAAGCTGTCAGGAGATGTGCAAGCAGAAAAATTTGCAGCCACGGAAAAATGCAGTATAATGTGCCATTTGTATAATTGAAATCCAGATCTGGTACGGTATCCACAACATAAATATATGGGTAAGGCATGCAATGACTTACAAAGGATCTCTGGCCTAAACTAAAACTTTTTATAATTTCTAGTGGAAGAGCTGTTTAGATTGCTAAATTTAATCTACACTACAATTGAACTGATTTCCCAAACCAGACAAACAAAATATACTGTATGTTATCTGTGCTTGCCCTCTGTTAAGGTTTTGGGGGGTCAATGGAAGCCTGGAGGTGGTGATAGAATGTGTGCACAGTGTAAAGGGACCCTACATTGGGGACATTTCTTACTGGCTGTGATGTATCATCTTGTTGGAGGTAACAGACACAATTACTGCAGTGATGTTCAGGTCTGAAAGGAGAGGTGGCCATGACATATCTCTCAGTCAATATTTTGAATGAAATAGCCTCAACCTTCACATACACTTAAAAGTACGACTTTATGATCTTTTCCTGACTAGTGGAGCGGCCCCTCTCCAATGGCTTTAGCAGTTGAATCCTTTATCTCTTTAACTCCCGTTCACACCGGTGCGGCTTTGAAATTGCGGTTCTTCAGCGTGATTTCAAAGCCACACATCAATGAGATTTGCACTGTCAATTTCATTTAACAGAAGTCTATGCAAGCTGCAATGAAATTGGTTTAAAAGTAGTGCATATGAACGGTTCCATTGCCAGCAATGGGGGGCGACTTGTCATGCGATTTAGAACTGTCAAATCCCATGACAAGCTGCACCAGTGTGAACGTGGGGTTAGAGTTGTATGACCTATCAGTGTTTAGTGAACAAACCTGAACAAGGCCACCAAAGACTTCTGGCCTTCTCTTATGGATCCACTGCGCTGCTCATAACAGATCTTGAAGTCTATCATAGTACCTTCCAAAAGAGTTTCATTCCTGACACGGTTAACCAGCCCAAAGAATGCAAAAGGATATTGTAGCATTTGAAGTACACTCTGTCTCAGGGTTTATAAATTCATATCTATGTGTATCATTTAATATGCAATATTGTACAATATGTGTAGATAAGGGATAATCCAAGGAAAGACTTTGCCATAGCATACATGTAACTATACAAATCAGCTTTTGGTATAGATGACCTGTACCCAGTTTGAAACTGTACTTTATGATGTGCCCAAATGTTTTTTAGTACGTAATAAAATTCAGAACTGATTGTGGCAAAGTGGAACAAACTGATAGACCTCCAACGGGATATTGTAAGAATGGGTGTGGTATTGGCATAGTTGTTTGGAACAGGGTTGGGTAGACTGAAGGCAGGATATATGTGAACTAAAACATTTCAAACAAACCAGAATAATAACCAACTAGCTATGTTTTCTCCACCATGCCCTGCTGTGCTGTGGAGGCTGTTGTTATACTGAACCTTACATTGTTACATTATTCCACTATATACACACTGGTTATATGTTAAAGTATAGACTTCACAGTATGTACACTGTGCCAATTTTTTTTTATACCTTCCTAGGTAGGTTCTAGAAAAGAGTAAAGTTTTTGGTCTTTCTGCTTACCAGGAAGATGCTCGGGTAAAGCTTACCAGGGAGCAGGATCTATTGGTTAGGTCTGCTCATTGTACTCAGGTGCGGCTCAGCTTATTTAACTGTCCCTCACTGGTCCAATAGGAAGACATATTGGACAGGGGGAGGAGACCTGACAGGTAACTGCACAGGCTTTGTTACAGTCCTGGCAATTGGCAGAGGAAAAGTGCTGCATTGCATGTTGGGATTCTGTATAAAAGCCCAGGGTACATGTGCTCAGAGTTAGTTGAGGCGGGGAACCGAGTCCAGGAGAGAGGCGGGACCCGAAAATATGTCTTAGGGTTGTACGTTACGTCGTGAAAAGGAGACGGTTAACGGTCCTGACATTGTTTCGGACACGTCAATGGACAGTCCAGAGGAGGGGGACAGGTTATACAGAAGGATAACCTGGTCACTCCCTGTCAATTTATTCGACTCGGCGTGGACTCATGTTACTCGTCTGGATTGGTTATCTAGGACGAGGGACCATTCGAAATGGGCTCGTAGAAGGACCATTCGTCTTTCTGGTTTTTGAAATGAGAAAAGATCTTGGATGGAT
>BLSH010017301.1:172113-183778 GCA_018402905.1 Glandirana rugosa | reverse complement strand
CTAATGTTTTGCGGCAATGCACTCAAGTGGTTCTAAAGCCTAAAGATTTTTTACCTTAATGCATTCTATGCCTTAAGGTAAAAAAACCTTCTGTGTAACAGAGCGCCCCCCCCCCCCCTTATATGTACCTAAGCCAAGGCTCTCCCGGCTCTGTCCATTCTCTCTGGGCAGACTAATAGCAGCTTAAGCCATTAGCAATCAAAAGCTGTGATGAGGAGCAGGGGCCAAGCTGCCTGGTCTGCGTCAATGGGTTGCAGACAAGACGGCTCAGGAACAAGCCTGCATAAGTGTCCCCATGGGAAGCGGCTTCCTATAGGGCACACTCACTGCAGAAAAAAGAGGAGGAGCCAGGAGTACCAGCGGAAGGCTCCATAAAAAGAGGATTGGGGTTGCTTTGTGCTAAATCATTACACCGAGAATGAATGACATGTTTATTATTTTATATTAAAAAAACTAACCTTTAATATCACTTTAAACACTGTCCAGTGATTTGCGGCAAATGCACTTAGACAGTGCACTACAATACACTTGTTTTGTGTAGTGATGCATTTGTGAACAATTCTGCATTTCCAGTTTATGTGTATTTCAGTGTGTTGGCAGCCAATGCATTTCTGCAACGCAACAGCATGCTGCAGTCCCTAAATCATGCCGCACTTGCAAATGTTTTACTTTACGATTACTATAGTATAGTATTGTAGTAGGCAAAAAAGGTAAAGCCTTTGTGGTTACTGGAACCTGAGCTCTTTCCCTTAATAAAGACATGGCTAGTTGGGTACATCCTTGTGTGAAGACCAGCATAAAATGCTCCTAAACTGGGTGTAATCATTGATCCGATCAAATTGTCCTCTGGTGGGCTGTGTTCCTAGCTGTGCCTCATCAGCTTGTTTAACACAAGGAAAAGTTTTTTGCTTCTATCATGAAACACATCTATGGAATATATTCTATTTATAAAGCAGAGCAGAATAACAATTTTGCATACAATTTACTATTTTAGATCCCTCAGTGGGCCTTCATTACCAGTCCAACATTACTTCCACCTTTCTTATTGTCTGGTTCTTGCACATGTGGTCATGGGATTTTATAGATGTTTGTATTCTACACAGAATATTCAAATGGAAAATGCTCCTTCAATACCCTATTCAGGCAAAGTTGTAATTATTTATGCACAGCAGAGTAGTGTTTTATATTGTATAACAGTTCTTTTTTAAAACTATTCCAGTGGAAGTTAACCCTAGAATTACCTTACGAAAATTAAATGGCACATGTAACACATGTACCTTGATAAATGCATAGCACCATGTTTTAACTTTGTCCATGCTCCAGATGTCCAGCAATCAGCATTGGAAAATGTTACTACCAGCGACACCTTACAACTCTAGGGGCGGCACAGTGGCTTAGTGGCTAGAAATCTGTTTGAATCCCAGCCAATGCACTACCTGCACAGAGTTTGCATGTTCTCCCTGTGCCTGTGTGGGTTTCCTCCAACATTCCAAAGACATGCTAGAAAGTGAATTGGCCTTTGTCTTAATTCTCCCTGATATGTGTATAAATGTGAGTTAGGGACCTCATTTTGTATGCTCCTTGAGGGCAGGGACTGATGTGAATATACAAGATATATGTAAAGCACTGTGTAAACTGACGGCACTATATAAGTACCTCTAATAAATAAATAAAGCCAAAAATGATAACAGTAATCATAGGTAACAATTAGGGTTGCCACCTCATCCCTTTAAAACCAAACACATATTAATAACACAGCATCACAACATTCAAGGGGTACATCAAGAGAGATAGAAATTCCATCAAGCTGAATATTGAACAAATTGAGGTACGTTTTCTAGTGGAGCACGCATCAAATCACAGACAAAAAAAAGGACTGGGATGCCATTATGAATGTTGAATGAGTACGAGATGGAACTCCTGAGGACAGAACTGAAGTACCATCCCCGAAAGGTCCATCATCCAGGCTGCAGGCATATCAATAACTTCCATAGTGGAGAAAGAGCCCCTGTGGAGGAAGACTGACACAAAGGGTATCTTTTATGTATCCTGAAATAAGATAACAACATTTTCCTACCCAGTGAATTCATCAAAACTCATAATGCATATAACAATAATACCTTGTTAAAAACAAAGCTCAGGGAACTGCTCAGGTAGGTATAGTAAGAGATGGGTGACATCGCCCAGGTAGACTACCTGTTGGCTGTCCTGAGAACCTTAAATGGCACCTGCTCTTAGGGGATCTCCACTAAGCATCCCACTACGTCCTAAAGGGCAGAGTTCCACACAATAACCTAGACGGAATAAGACCAGGGGAGACAAAGTGTAGGGAAATGAAGGAACAAGAGAAGGAAGAGAGAAGAGAAGAGATCCAGATGCCTAAAGGAATTGCCCATGGACCACATGGAGAGTCCCTCCTTATGGAGCCAGGGAGATGTACATGTATATATCCTGGATAATGCTAACCATCTTCTTGTGGGCCATGATCCAGGAGATTCTCCATTTTGCCATTGCAAAGGAAACAGCCGGTGTCTTCCATGCACTGGCAATGGTTAGTTTAGCCCCAGGTAAAACAAAAAAATGAGGCGTCTCGTACTCTTAGGTGCTGGGAAATTAAGCAGAGCAATGTGTGGGGATTTGGAGAGGGGGACCCCGTGATTAAATATTTTGTTCCTCTGATTTTGGGGCAGTCAACAATGTATATATACAGATGAGGGGCGGGACTTTAAATGAAGAAATTACCTAACCATTTACTTCCATTAATGTTTGGGGTATATAGAGAGAGTCAAGGGCGGGACTTTGAATGAAGTGCACGATGGGTAAAAGACACATTTGAAAAAAGTTAATTTATTGTCAATAATTCATAATCTATAAATTCATATAAAATTCACAATAGAAAAAATGCCTGCATATTGTCGATCATTCTAAACCCTCACATTAAAGAAGGGCTGAAAGATTTTGTAAGTTAGATAAAATTATACAAAAGAAATTTGCATTAGCAGTCCATACAGTCAAAAAATAGGTAACGGCATAATTCACAGTAGGTTGGTATAAAGGATGACATAACAAAACATGACATATGTTGGCTTGACGCGTTTCATGACTTTGTGTCACTCGTCAGGAGCAAGCGTGTTGATGCATCTGCAATAAAATATAAAAATGCTAGATAGATCTACAAAATTATAATACAAAAAAATGTTGACAGGGGAACAGCAGAGTGTGCCCCATATATAAAACGTACAGGATTCCATGCCGCTGCTGTTCCCCTATCAACAATTTTTTGTCTCATACTGGTCCCTGGAAGTTTAGCATGGCACCTCATGGCAAAGAATTCTCTGAGGATTTGAAAAAATGAATTGTTGCTCTACATACAGATGGCCTAGGCTTTAAGAATATTGCCAAGACCCTGAAACTGAGCTGCAGCATGGTGGCCAAGACCATACAGTGGTTTAACAGGACAGGTTCCACTCAGAACAGGCCTGCCTCACCATGGTTGACCAAAAAAGTTGAGTGCACGTGCTCAACGTCATATCCAGAGGATGTCTTTGGGAAATAGACATATGAGTGCTGCCAGCATTGCTGAAGTTGAAGGGGTGGGGGGGTCAGCCTGTCAGTCCTCAGACGATACACCGCACACTGCATCAAATTAGTCTGCATGGCTGTCGTCCCAGAAGGAAGCCTTTTCTAAATAGAACTGAAGACAAGCCGGCTAAGGATTACTGGAACCATGTCCTGTGGTCTGATGATACCAAGATAAACTCATTTGGTTCAAATGGTGTGTGGCGGCAACCAAGTGAGTACAAAGGCCAGTGTGTCTTGCCTACATTCCAATATGGTGGTGGGAGTGTCATGGTCTGGGGCTGCATGAATGCTGCCGACACTGGGGAGCTACAGTTCGTTGAGGGAACCATGAATGCCAACATGTACTGTAACATACTGAAGCAGAGTATGATCCCCTCCCTTTGGAGACTGGGCTGCAGGGCAGTATTCCAACATGATAATGACCCCAAACACACCTCCAAGATGACCACTTCCTTGCTAAGGAAGCTGAGGGTAAAGGTGATGGACTGGTCAAGCATGTCTCCAGACCTAAACCCTATTGAACATCCTCAAAACAGAAGGGGGAGGAGTGCAAGGTCTCTAACATCCACCGGCTCCATGATGTCATCATGGAGGAGAGGAAGAGGTCTCCAGTGGCTACCTGTGAAGCTCTGGTGAACTCCATGCCTGAGAGGGTTAAGGCAGTGCTGGAAAATAATGGTGGCTATACAAAATATTGACACTTTGGGCCCAATTTGGACATTTTCACTTAGGGGTGTACTCACTTTTGTTGCCAGTGGTTTAGACATTAATGACTGTCTGTTGAGTTATTTTGATGGGACAGCAAATTTACACTGTTATACAAGCTGTACACTCACTACTTTACATTGTAGCAAAGTGTCATTTCTTCAGTTTTGTCACATGAAAAGATATAATAAAGTGTTTACAAAAATGTGAGGGATGTACTCACTTTTGTAAGATACTGTATATCCGGGTGGGTTCTAATGGCAATTGCCAGAGTTTTGATGGCTATCGCAAAAAATAGTGGGGATAAGGGGCAGCCCTGTCTCGTGCCCTTGGATATTTGGAAGGGTTCAGAATAATAGTCTTGCAACCGTACCTGGGCTATTGAGGTAGAATACAATGCCCTCATGATAATGAGAAAATACAACCAACAGAATTTAAACATGGTGCTATGCATTTATAAAGGTACGTGTGCTATATAGCTATGTAATGTTCATTGAGTAATCCTAGGGTAAACTTCCACTTTAATTTATTGTAAGCTATCCAAAGCCATTGTTTTTTTTTTCATTGTCCCTAATGGTACCATACACAAGACCTGTGGGGAGCTCTTAAAACCAAAGGCAGAGATGGATAGATAATGTAAACCGCTGCAAAGAATTATGGTCTCATCGGCAAGTCTCCATACTGTGCTGAACACCATTGAGCACAGAACTCCAAAGACCAACCGGCCCCCTGCCTAGTCAATTCCTATGATTAAGTCTTCTCCTGAGCCACATATCTGCAGAAAAAGCCTAATTAAATATCTGAAAAAGATGAGGCTCTCAACAGTCTATGTACTGAGATAAAAACTTGTTAGGGAAGGAAGGATTCATAACAAGCCCCTCAGGAGATAAAGAGTAAGCTCTGCTTCTAAAATGTCAAGAATCTTTTATTTTTGCCGATGTTGTGAAAAGACATTTCAACACTGTCCCGTGTCTGCATTGTTAAGAATGCTTTGTATTTTAAAAGCCTCCAGAAGACCTACTGGTTCCCAATGTTTACAGTCAAAGACATTTCTTTCATGTTTTTTTTTTTTTAGAACTGCATCATCTCTCATTATGATGTGCATGTAATGGTTATTGCATTGTATATATCAACAATTAGTGTTCTCAGAGGTACTGCTGATTCCGCAAACCAAGATTACAAATGGCACCCTTTCTGTATTGGCTGTTCTTACTAGTAATAATGCAACCTTAACAATACTGTTTCCTGCATGGGAAGGACAAGTGTTGAAGCTCTGCTTTCTGCTTAACAGTATAACGAAGTTTGCGTCCTTTTTTTCCCACAAATAGAGCTTTCGTTTGGTGGTATTTGATCACCGCTGAGTCATTTCTGATCACCGCTATAAACAAAAGAAGAGCGACAATTTTGCAAAAAAAAAACAAATTTCTTACTTTTTGCTAAAATACAAATCCAAAAAAAAAAAAAATTTTTTTCATCGGTTTTGGCCGATTTATATTCTTCCTCATATTTTTGGTAAAAAAAAATCGCAATCAACGTTTATTGATTGGTTTGCGCTGATGCGAATTCATTTCTGGGGTTTTTATTTATTTTTAATTTTTTTACTAGTAATGGCGGCGATCTGCGATTTTTAGCGGTACTGCGATATTGCAGCGGACATGTCGGACCATTTTGACACTTTTTTGGGACCAATGACATTTATACAGCGATCAGAAATTTAAATGTCCACTGATTACTGTATAAATGTCATTGGCAGTGAAGGGGTTAACCTGCAGGGGGAGATCTAGGGGTTAAGTGTGTTCCCTGGGTGTGTTCTAACTGTGGGTGGACTGAGCTACCATGGGCATAAGAGATCTAACTAATCCCAGTGACAGGGATCAGTAGATCTCCTATGCCCCCACTAACAGAGCGGGGAACAACCGTGTTTACATCTGCGGTTCCCCGTTCTTTGGCTGTGGCCGCTCATCGCGGCTCGCCGGCGGACATCGTGTTCACCCAAGCCGTGGGCACACTCCTCAGGAGTACGGCAGGCCACCCGCAGATCGCTGCTTTTTTACGGCGATTCGCGCTAAGCATCCTGTTTAATTTACATTGCCACTTTTATTTATGTATGGGGATGATTGCACTGTAATTATATTTAATTAAAAAAAAAATCTAAATACCGTTTTCCAAATCGATATACAGCTGTCACATGACCTAGATCTTTCCCAGCCTGTCTGCAGGGAAACATAAGCAGGAGGAGCTTCTAGTCCTCTACTGCTGTTCACATGTTTAAAATAAAAAAAAACTGCCTTTGGAATACAAAATAGAAATAAATAATGAATATCAATAAACTGTTTTAAATTGTCATTCAAATATATATTTGAAATCAAATCTTTATTATTTTTGGCAATAACATGGTGAGGGCAGATTTCTGCCAGTCACAGGCTGTGCCACGCCTCCAGCCTGTGTCTTAGCATAAGAGGGAGATGAAGCCTCCATTAATCTACATGTAATATCCTGCCCCATTGTGTTTAGCTGGTTAGTGGGCATGGAAGAGGAGGGAGGGAGTGGGCTGGCATTTACCACTGTGTATACAACCCACATGTGTGACTCTGTAGTCACATGGGCTGTTCAGATGTGAGAGGGAGACAATGGCTAAGCATAGACACTCACTGAAAACTGATCTGAATTTGGGACATGGACGGAAAGAAGGTGGAGACAGAGAGCAGCAAGATCAACCAGTTTTTTTGCAGAATACAGAAAACAAACTTTAATAGTGCCTGAGTGAGTATGAACAGCATGTAATACAGCTTTAACTGATAGTTTTTTGGAATAGGAAGCTTTGTCCTCACCTCCTGTTCCTGTGACAATTTTGGGTCTCCCTCACTTTCTGTCCCAGTGACTATGGTTACCAGGGCAAATAGTGGGGGCGAATCTCCTTGATCAGAACACCAATCAATAGCAATAAAAACCTGACAGAGGCTGTAAACATTCCTGGTTATATCCAAAACAAACAAACAAGCATTTTTGGTTTTAGATATGCTTTAGGTATGTTAAAGGAATTATATAAAATATCCTTGAAGTAGGCCCCCACACTGCAAGGGTTAAAGGAGTAATATGGCCAAAAGCTTTTTTAGCCACACTTCTCCTATGGATCACAGGAGTGCAGTTTGTTCTGAACTTCTGTGTCCCGTTTTTAGCCACAAGGGGGCTAAAGCCTGCTGTTGGCTGATGCCGCTCAGCTGGTCCAGGCTCAAGAAATGGTCGGGATCCACCAAAAAGCCTGGACTGGCAGTGGGCTCAGCCTCTCAGTGATCAGCTGAGAGCCTGAGGTAGCCCCTCCTGCCCCATCTACAGCTCAACGATCCAGTGAGTGATCAGCAGTGCTTGATCGCTCAGTTCTCACAGCAGAGCAAGCGGGGGGACAGCTGCAGCATCGGATCAATGCTGCAACTACCTAGGTTAGTATAAATGTTTTTTAATACCGAACTTCTCTTTTAACCACTTCCCGTCCAGCCTATTGACAAATGACGGCCGGTGGCTTTGTTATCCCAACTGGACGTCATATGACGTCTTCAGGATAACACTCGTTTGCACTCCCGTGGGGGTCAGTTCATCAGAAGCTCTTTACAACATGATCAGCCGGTGAGCAGCTCTCCTGATGGGGGGTCTGCACTGATTGTTTGTCAGCGCAGCCCCCCTCAGATTGCCACACTTGACCAACAGGGAGCCTGCCCAGGGGCCACCAGGGAGAGCCCGCCCAGGGATCACCAGGGAGCTGACCCTAGACCTCCAGGGAGATGGTCAGGGAGCCCACACTAGACCAACAGGTAAGGGGCATAATGCCCAACATGGCTGGCCCTCAGTGCCAATTACAGATGCCACCCTAGACCACCCAGGAATGGACATCTTACAGTGCCATCTTTCAGTGCCGCCTATCAGTGTCCACCAGTGCCCACTACTGCCACCTATCATTGCCTACCAGTACCCACCAGTGCCACCTATCCGTTCCCACCAGTGTCACTTATAAGTGCCCATCCGTGCCACCTATAAATGCCCATCAGTGCCGCTTATCAGTGCCCATCAGTGCTGCATATCAGTACCATCTATCAGTGCCTGTCAGTGCTGCTTATCAGTGCCACCTATCAGTGCCCATCAGTGCTGCATATAAGTGCCTCATAATCAGTGCCTGTCAGTGCCACCTTATCAGTGCCACCTCATTAATGCCAATCAGTACTGCCTCATTAGTGTCCATCAGTGTAGCCTATCAGTGCCCATCCGTGATGGATAAAATGCACTTATTTACAAAGTGACAGAAACAGAGAAAAACATTTTTTTATTTGTAGCACAAAAAATAAAAACCCCAGAGGTGATCAAATACCACCAAAGGAAAGCTCTATTTGTGGGAACAAAATGATAAAAATTTAGTTTTTGTATAGTGTTGCATGACTGTGCAATTGTCATTCAAAATGCGACAGCGCTGAAAGCTGAAAATTGGTCTGGGCGGGAAGGGGGGTAAGTGCCTGGTATTGAAGTGGCTATTAAATGTTAGTTAACTCTAGGGATCTAAGGATCTAGAGAAAGGTGTAATACCTGCCTAACTACATTGCTCTGGCTTGTGAGCAGTCCCCCGCTGTACCCATGTCCACTGAAGGACTATTGGCCCTGCACTGTACGTGATGAAGCATTGTGCATCATATAGAAGGAGCTTCGGGGGAACAGATGGAGGGAGAAAGGAGTTAAAGTGGTTGTTAAGCCACTTGCATAAAAAGCTCCCACCCCCTCTTTATTATAACAATTCCCCTGTGTCTGTGTTATATCATATATATGCTTATCTGTACTGATAACACACATGCTTCCTAGGATCAGCTGCCTTCTCTCTCCTCTCCTCTGCCAGCTGAGAGTTCCAAGGGGAGGAGTGGGGGGGGGGGCAGCACTGCAGCTGACGTCAGCCAGGGAAGAGAGCAGAGACAAAGCTGAGGAGTCATGATCAGAGGAAGAAGGTGTGTTATCTGTACAGATAAGCATATTTATGATATAACACAGACACAGGGAACTTATTGTTCTAATATGGAGGGGATGGGGCCTTTCATGTTAATTATGAGAGTAGCAGGAGTGGGGCTGACACAAGCAGACACTCAGAGAGGGGAGGGGGGAGAGGAGGGAGGGAGAGAACACAGGAGACACAGAGCAGGGCTGCAGATGATGGAGGCACGTACTGACTCCGGTGTCTGTGCTCTGCAGCCACGATATTTCGGAGTCAGCGACAGAGGGAAGGCAGAACCAGGCAGGATCAAACAGGTATTACAGGTGATACAGGGGGCCAAAAGACACAGCACAATCACTGTGCTGTATAGCATGCTTTATGGGAACAGGATCTGTTTTTTTGGGGGGGTTACAAACACTTTAAGGTAAGTAATATAGCTTATTCTTCATCAACTAGCATTTATCCCTTGTTTGGGGGGCCTGCAAGCATAATTGTCTCTTTATAATTCCAGGAGCAGGTCTCTGTGTAAGTGTTACAGTAATAGCTGAAAATATTTGTTATGGTTTTCCCTTTTGGTAATACTGAAGATTGACTTTCTTTTAGAAGTATAAGCCTGGCTATCAACTGATTGTACTTTCATTACATAGATTGATAGAAGCAAAGGCAAACTTCCCTGCTAGGACATGCTATTGATTTCTTTAAACACCTGGCTCAATTAGTGCTGAAACTGCCTGTGATATACAGTATCTAGAATAGCTTCCTTTCCTTAACTCGAGCAAGGAAGGAAAGAAAAATCTATTTTGCATATTGCCGCTTTGAGCTGATTATTCTGACTTATCTTTGTTTTTAATGTTTCCCTAAATTAGCCTCGAAATGCTTTTCATTAGTCTCATTGACTGCGTCTGGTGTAATAACAAACCGTGTGTTCTGTTCCTAAATGGCTCCACAGTAAACACATACGCCGCATATCCTTATCCCACTTCAGCTCTGCAGAGAACAACTCCTACATGGCAGACAGAAAACCACAGACACAAACATGAGACCACAACTTGGCACTTGGGCTCCAAGCATTTTATGCACACTTAGGTGTTCTTATTTCTACTACCTTATAGTATACACTGATCAGACAAAACTTTATGATCACCCACCTAAGAATGAGTAGGCCCCCTTTTGCCAACAAAACAGCTCTGACTCATCAAGACATGGATACCAAATATATCCTACTGGACGAGTCCATGAAAAAACATTATCGGAACTATACAAGGAGCTCTTCCCTGCTCCTCCTCTCTCGGTAATCAGTTGTATGGTGCAATGGGTGGCAGAAGTTTTTGACTTGGAAGGAGAGGACTGGGACGATATGTGGAGTTTCCCTTTTACCCACTTAGTATCAGCAAGAGATCGGTTGATCCAATTTAAGTTTCTGCATAGGATATAATATACCCCAGCAAAACTAGCCAAAATTTACCCGGGGACTTGGTGCTGCTCACACTCTCCGGTTGATTTTAGTCATATATTTTGGCACAGCCCGGTAACTCAGTAGTTCTGGACTGCTTTTGTGCCCTGTGTCACGGAGTTCACCTCTGTGCCAGTGCCTATGACAGTGTCAACCTGCTTGCTTGGCCTTCTGAAGGTCCGGCACCAACTAGGGCTTAGCACACTTTACTTACCCTGCTTCTATTTTATGTTGTCAAGGCGCTAATTCTCTATTGGAAGAAGCCAATGACACCCCCATTATCTTACTGGAAAATACTTGTGAATAAGCTGACTTCTATAAAGCTACATATTTGAGCAGAGGCTACCCCAAAAAGTTTGATAAGGTTTGGAAAGTCTGGTTGGAGAGCCCTGCCTCTGTTGCATAGGGTAGTCTTGATAATGGGTACGTGGGCAGAGATTGGATGGAAGGTGGTGAATGATGGTTGTGTCATGCTCAAGAATTTTCTCCAAATGCTGAGGTTTTATCTAAGCCTGTTTATGACATAAAAGATGCATAAAAAATGCATGACTGTGTGCCTAGTTGCATTACTATCCTAGAGGCTGCATATTGTTTTAATGTATGTATTGATTCTTAGGTTATTCTAACCCCCTGAGAGGGTCTTACATCCGGGAAGGTGGAGTTACCTGCAGAGTGGTGAGCTTGGATGGGGAGGGAATGGGGTAAAAAATACGTAGAAAATACAGTATTTGTCCGAATCTATTTTGGAGTCGTAAACCTCTTTTAAGAACTCGTACTGTGTTGGTAGTAAGTGGTGGAAGGTAGGTTAGAGACGGGTGCATGGGTAATAGTTCTGATGGGATACGTTGTCTCCGTCCCGAGAGGTTGGTCTGAAAGGTTTGGAATAGTTTGAAAAACCCCATCGGAGACGAGTTTATACATCGAAATATCTTCAGTCGAATAAGTGTTCATAAAAGGTC
>BLSH010017301.1:134412-146358 GCA_018402905.1 Glandirana rugosa | reverse complement strand
TGAAAACCAATGATAGAACACTATTCCTCCCAATGACACCAATGATGGAGCATTATTCCACCCAATGACACCAATGATGGAGCATTATTCCTCCCAATGACACCAATGATGGAGCATTATTCCTCCCAATGACACCAGCAATGAGGCAATATTCCTCCTACTGACAACAATAAAGGAGCATAGAGCTTCTGATCAGATTTGCCTGAAAAACTGATAGCTGAATTGATCAGAAAGTCCATGTGAAAGGGGCCATAGAGGGGTAAGTGTACACATTGATCAATGTGTCATGTTCTAGATTAGCTATTAAGCGATTTCCCAAAGTAAATAACACTATAAACTACATATATGCAGTACTTTCAAATACTCTAGTAATAATATTCAAAGTTCTATGTAAAAAAATATTTTAATGGAATGTCCTGGTCTTGGGTTAAAAGACGCTGCTTAATCTTGACAGTTTAGCCAGCTGTGGAATCTGTAATTGTGCCTCGGTGCTCCATAACTGACATATGGGACAATCATTAAATCACCGCAGGAACAGTACATTCTCACAAATTTCTTCCATCTATTAGCTGCCTGCAGCTCTGTGCACTTATACTATATACATCATTAACTTTGGATCTTTAAAAAATTCTCCTTTCCTGGTTTATTATCCCGCACTCTTCAGCTTGTTTGTGTAAATCTTCCTGAGACATCAAAACAATACTTTTTACAAGTGATGGCTGCAGCACATTTAAGGCTGCTGTGCTTTCCGGCTTGAAGAATTTCGTCAACCCTCTTGTCATTATTTCTGCTGCAAAGGGTGCCAGAAGACTTGTATTTCAAAACAGCTAAACAGGACGGAATAGTGCACTGATAGAAGCACAATAACAACGTAACATTTTATGACGGATGACAGTCTACTGACGCTTAGTTCATTTTTAAAGTTTCTTTATTAGAAATTGTTAAAGTGTAAAACTTCTTTGCTATTTTTTTATGCGCAAATTACATTAATTATATTGTGCTGTAAAAATGCAAAATACTGTGGAAAGCTTAAAGTATTTGCTTTGAGTAGAAGCATACTGAGAAAAATAACTAACAGCAGTTTGGTAGATGAAGATAGCGCTTAGACCCCATTTAGATGGCGCTGACACTCATAGTCGTGAATAAGCCCCTTGTTTGTACGACTTCATCTGTCAGGGGCTGCGTGCAGGCAGGCTCCTTCATGTCTATTGGGACGCAAGGGATGCTTGGATAAAGCCACTCATCCCAATGTGACATCTATGCAGGAGAGCCATTCAAAATACAGTTGGTCTGTGCTTGGGGCCACTTACCTGCACTCGTACGCCTATCAAATTGGGAAGAGCGGCTGTGTCCATGCAGCTGTTGTCTCCCAATAGACAAGGAATGGTTCTATGCAGGGTTACACCTCTACTTGCATAAACCCATGCATATGCAAAGTTGCGCACCCCTGTGCACAGAACATCAACATCCAGCAGAACTTCTATGACCTGAAGACCCAGAAGAAAGTGAAAGAAAAATCTCTAAAAATGTAGGTAAATTCCTCTCCAAGCCCCCAGTCACACTTAAGTGTTCTTGGGCTTTGTGTGTTTTTTTTCACCTGCTAATGCTGTGTTTCTCAACTCCGGTCCTTGGGACCCACTAACAGGCCAGGTTTGCAGGATAACTGAAATGCATCACAGGTGATATCATTTGCTGCTCAGTGATTGCAGTATTCTAGTCTGCATCTCCCCAAGGTAATACTTAAAATCTGGCCTGTTGGTGGGTCCCGAGGACAGGAGTTGAGAACCACTGTGCTAATGCATGCTTTTGAAATGGTTTCCAGATTATTTCAAGCTTCAGTCATTTTGGTTTTGGTCTGCATGACATACATCAACCTTCCTGTTTTTTTTTGGGGGGGGGGGGGTTTTGCATGGTGTTGTGGAGCTATCAGAGTTCTATATTTCTGCCCAGGCCCTCTGTTGCTTACCACAGTTCTCATAATGGTAGGGTTGCCACCTCATCCCTTTAAACCCGAACACATATGAATTACACAGGTTCTGAGGCTAATTTAATGCAGACAAGGCGCCAAGTGAGTTTAATTACCACCTTAATCAGCCACAGAAACTGTGTAATTAATATGTGTTCGGGTTTAAAGGAATGAGATGGCAACTCTACCTAATGGGCATCGCTGGGTTCATAGAGGTTCTTGTGGGTCCTCACCAGATGGATTAAAGTCTCCACACCCAGCATGGGCACTCCCAAATCCTCTATTTTGTTCACAGGCCCAAGTTTGTTAGGAGACAAAGACTCATGAAATGTGCAAAACACATACTCAAATACTTCAGTTGCACATTTTGAGGTGCTCCAATTGAAGGTTTGAAAAAAAAATGCATCACTCTGCTCGAAAAATACTTTTTATATAAAAAGTAAAGTACTTTTTCATGCATCAAGCAGCAGCACTACGCTTAGCTGTGAACAAGAACCATTTTACACATAATGGAAATATTCATGCTGAGCATTGTTGAGCATTCAGGTGTGAATGGAGGCTTAGACACTTGTCACCAAAACAAAATTGAAGCTGCCTATACGTTAGTCACTTGTTTAAAATTCAACCAGCAGGTTGAAGGAAGAAAACGGAATCAATTCCTTATCCACACATTCAAGGTGGATAGGGGAATCCTCCCCACTGGGCTATTGTATTCTGACAGAGGGGAGACTTCCCCTTCATCAGAATACACTGATCAGCCCTGCAGGCTATGGCCATCGAGCAGCTAAAATCCAACACGGCGGTTGTACAAAAATCGATAGATGACTTCTGCTCAGCCACAGTGCCCATACATGGATCGAAATTTGTCCAATCCCTGCTGAACAAGCCAAATTTTGATCCATCTATGGGCAGTTTTACTCTTACTTCTTGTTCTGGGGACAACTGCATAATTTTAAATTTTTAATCCGAGCATACAAAGAATAAAACAATACAATGCTGGTTGGCTAACAAACCATATATTACAAACTGGTCTTTTGTAAACTTGTTTTAAATTGAATCTTTAAACTTGAAGAAAAAACGAAATTATGGCAATAGTCTCTGAGAACATTTTATTCTATAATAACATAAATGTATTAGAGAAAAAAAATGAAAGTGCTATAATTTACAGATTACAGATCCGCTGATTGCCATAAGCAATGGGAGGTTTGAATCACACAGCGTTTGCTTTCTATCTGGCCTCAATGTTTGGAAAGACAAGCTACATGCTTATTGTTCTTAATGTATTTTATGCAGTAGTGGAATAGTTACCAAATGTCCCTCTTTCTTTAATTTTACAAATTGTCCTGTTTTCCTCATGTTTCGCCAGACGGGGTAAGAGCACGATTTACCAGGACATGTGGCATACCACCTTTTTTTTTTTTTTGTCGCTTCTAATTTTTAAAGAAATGCTGGAAATGATGCAGTGACTTCTTTATTGCTAAACTCAGGGCAGATTCAGTTTTCTCAGACAGCGCCCTCTACAGGAAAATTAGATAAGGCTATCTGCTTTCCTATTTATGCCTTGGTTGCCCAGCAATCCTTTAAGGAGACATTAACCACTTCAGCTCCGGAAGGATTTCCCCCTTTAGGACCAGAGCATTTTTTGTGATTCGGCACTGCGTCGCTTTAACTGACAATTGCGCGGTCATGCAACGTTGTACCCAAACGAAATTGATGTCCTTTTTTTCCCCACAAATAGAGATTTCTTTTGGTGGTATTTGATCACCTCTGCGTCACTTCTGATCACCTCTATAAACAAACAAAATTTTGCAAAAAAAAAAAACAATATTTCTTACTTTTTGTTATAATACATTTAAAAAAAAAATAATAATAAAAAAATGTATTCATCAGTTTTGGTCAATATATATTCTTCTACATATTTTTGGTAAAAAAAAAAAAATCGCAATTGCCTTATATTGATTGTTTTGCACATAAGTTGCCACTTTTATGAACAATGAGAATTAATTTATGGGGTTTTTATTTATTTTTTCTATTTTTTTTACTATTAATGGCAGCAATCTGCGATTTTAGCAGTACTGTGACATTGCAGTGGACATGTCGGACACTTTTGACACTTTTTTGGGACCATTGACATTCATACAGCGATCAGTGCTATGAAAATGCACTGATTACTGTGTAAATGTCACTGGCAGGCAAGGGGTTAACACTAGGGGCGATCAAAGGGTTAACTGTGTTCCATGGGATGTGTTATTAACTGTGTGGGGGCTGGGCTGACTGGGGGAGGAGAGTGATCCCAGCTCCCATATACAGGGAACATGCGAACACACTTCTCCCCTTTCAGAACGGAGATCCGTGTGTTTACACACACTGATCCCATTCTGTCACTGCAGGGGAGCGTTCGCGGGTAGCCGGCGGACATCGAGCCTGCCCTACCCGCTCCCCCCGATACACAGTGAACGTGTGAGAGCGCCTCCGGCAGCACGCACACACTCATGGTCCGCGATCTTGCAGCCACCGTCAGGTGACAGCAATTCGCAATATCGAGCCATGTTGCCGCCGTCAATCCATGGTGGGCGGTCAGCAACTGGTTAAACAACATGTACGTTAGTTGTGGCCATGTGCACTGCTCTATGCACACTACAAATCCCATAGTACATAATCCCTACATACAATGGGAACATAAAGAACAAACATAGCCACCCTCTAACAGGAGGTTTAATCAAAGCAGCAAATACAATGAATATGGAGGAGGCCTAGAGCAATAGAAGGAACTTTTTTTGAGTTAAGAATACAAATGTTAATAGATTTAAAAAAATTGGAACTGATTTACAACAGCTGGCGCAATGACAACTGGAGCAAATGGGAATTTACTGTTCCTCTCCCACTTCTTTTGCTGCCTGCTGATGGTAGGAGAGAGACTATAGTAGTAGCTGCCTGCTTGTGTTGTGTGCTTGTGTTTTTGTGAATGACAGCGCTTGTCTTCTGCACACTGTCATTCACAACACAAGCTGGCAGCTAGCACTGTTGTCTTACTATCTAGAATAGCAGGCGGTTGGATCTGGGTTTAGTTGTCCTTCCTTCATGTACAAGGCAGAGGGATAGCACAAGAGAGGCAAAGAGGTACAGATTAGATGGAACAGCAGCAGGTGTAATCCCCCTCTCCTTTGTGTGCGCTGTCCATCACTGGCCCCTCAGCTCTGACTGTGCTATCCCTTAGCTCTGTATTCACTGTCCATCACTGGCCCTTCAGCTCTGATTGTGCTATCCATCACTAGTCCCTTAGTTCCGTATTCACTGTCCATCACTGACCCCTCGGCTCTGTGTATGCTGTGCATCACTGGCCCCTTAGCTCCGTGTTCGCTGTCCATCATTGGCCCCTCAGCTCTGTGTTCGCTGTCCATCACTGGCCCCTCAGCTCTGTATTCACTGTCCATCACTGGCCCTTCAGCTCTGATTGTGCTATCCATCACTAGTCCCTTAGCTCTGTATTCACTGTCCATCACTGACCCCTCGGCTCTGTGTATGCTGTGCATCACTGGCCCCTCAGCTCTGTGTTCGCTGTCCATCATTGGTCCCTCAGCTCTGTGTTCGCTGTCCATCACTGGCCCCTCAGCTCTGTATTCACTGTCCATCACTGGCCCTTCAGCTCTGATTGTGCTATCCATCACTAGTCCCTTTGCTCTGTATTCACTGTCCATCACTGACCCCTTGGCTCTGTGTATGCTGTGCATCACTGGCCCCTCAGCTCTGTGTTCGCTGTCCATCACTGGCCCCTCAGCTCGGCTTGCGCTGTTAGACAGATATAGCTCAAAATTCTTCTCCTTGCTAGCAGTGTGGTTGGACAGCAGTAGGGTTGATGAAGGCAAGCTGTTTCATTCTATTTATTTATTACAGGTACTTATATAGCGCTGTCAATTTATGCAGCGCTATACATATACATTGTACATTCACATCAGTCTCTGCCCTCAAGGAGCTTACAATCTAAGGTTGACTATGCTAACTCAGAAACTAAGGCATAGTTCAGATTGGAACCAAGTGGTCTTCTTTAAAACAACAAATTGGCCTCGATCAAAGGTGAGCCTTTTGTCTAGGGCAAGGTTTTTTTCATTTCAACCTTCAGCTATAAATACTACATGAGGCTTCTCAGACATGAACTAGTAATTTAGCAATTCTAATATTTGCCAAAAGGGCTGGTATGTTTGAGAAGCTTTGTGAGCCAGTTGGAACATTTGCTGCTTTAATCTTTTGCACAGGTGTTGCCAATCTCTGTCTTGAAGAATTACAAATCCCAACAAACACTGACCTGAAGCTTCCCTTCAGCTAAAGGGATGGAGGTCATTGATTTCGTAGTTTAATGCCTCCAATTAATAAAGAAGCATAGAGTGGGAATGTCATTTTTTCTAATCTTGTATAATTTCATGTGTTTCTAAATTCTATTGCTTTTAACTGGGGAACATTTAGACAAATTAATGCAATGAGTTTTTTGCTGCTTCTCGTTTCCATAAGCCCTTTAGTTCTCTACTTTGTTCCCATGCAATGAGGCATTTTACAGCTGAGAACATTATCAAGATAAATCCACCTCGCATTTGCTATTCCTTTCTTTAATAAATATTAGGCATCCATGAGGTGGAAAAGCAATGTTTAGTTTATTTCAAACAGCATAAGTGCCATGTGTGGAACAATACCAGTCATGCTTTGGCTCTTTCACATCATTTAGACAGTAAGCAAAGCAGCCTCCATTAGCTATTAAATCTACTGTTAAAAAAGAGTGAGAAGAATTGTTTAGCTAGGTAATGCAGCTAGTACTGGGAAATATTCAGCCTTTTATACCTCTTCATTGTCTTCTATTTAAAGGAACCTGCTAATGGCGCACTAAAGCCCATCAAACCTATGTCTGGGAAGACACAGAAGATAGCAAAAACATTTATTGATTGAATTAAAGCCTTAGGACTTAATGCAGATGGATGTTTACATGGTCTTGAGTCTTGTAGTGTAAAACGTCTGGCGCCCACAGTGCTTCTTACAGCTGTCCATAGTAAGTAAGTAAATGACTGTACGGGGCCAGTTGCTTGTAAATGCCAATGGCCTCTGCATCAACATTCACCTGCGCATATGTATACACGTGTGCAGAGGTGTAGCTTGAAGCTTGTGGGCCCCGATGCAAAAGTTGACCTGGATCCGCCCACCATCCACCAATTCCACCGTGTGTGCAGATACACCCACTGCACGCCAAGATACTCAAAGTGGCTTAAGAGTTTTGAGTTCCCAGAGTTCCTCCTTAGATCAGAGGACAGGGATCACTGCTGGAGAATAAGAGGACAGGGATCTCTGCTGGAGAATCAGAGGACAGGGACCCCTGGCAGTTCATTTGGCAGAGCTCCTTTCCCATCCCAACACTGTATACAGCTCCTCACACCTACACTACATAGGGCTGAAATCACATTCCTTTACCCACAGTCTGTTAGCCTACACAGGGTGTATCTGGCTTTTATGTTGCCGTTCTGACCTGTGAAATTCTGTGGTCGGAATGGAAGTGTAGTTGCAGTAGGCAGATACACCCTTTGCAGATCGTGGCTGACTGGCTGTGTTGTAAAGGAATGTGATTTCAGCCCTGCGGA
Source organism: Glandirana rugosa (assembly GCA_018402905.1). Taxonomy (NCBI): domain Eukaryota; kingdom Metazoa; phylum Chordata; class Amphibia; order Anura; family Ranidae; genus Glandirana; species Glandirana rugosa. The sequence goes on along the minus strand of BLSH010017301.1, from coordinate 138,774 downwards.
GGAGTAGTAGTATAAGGTGCTGTAATGGGAAAGGAGCTCAGCAGCATAGCACCCAGGGTGGAGGGGGTGGTCAGGGAGCTATGGGGGGGGCACACTTAGATCTGGGGGGGGCAAAGCCATGTGACACAAAATCTGGAGCCTGCAGCCCCTCAGGGTAGGGTTGCCACCACATCCCTTTAAACCCGAACACATATGAATTACATATTCAATTACATATGTTAATTGTGGCTGATTAAGGTGGTAATTAACCACTTCAGCCCCGGAAGGATTTGCCCCCTTCCAGACCAGAGCACTGCATCGCTTCAACTGGCAATTGCGCAGTTGTGCGGCATTGTACCCAAATAAAATTGATGTCCTTTTTTTCCCACAAATAGAGCTTTCTTTTGGTAGTATTTGATCACCCCTGCGGTTTTCATTTTTTACGCTATAAACAAAAAAAGAGCGACAATTTTGAAAAGAAAAACTATTTTTTTTTACATTTTGCTATAATACATGTCCAAAAAAAATGTAAAAAAACAAATGTATTCATCAGTTTAGGCCAATATGTATTCTTCTACATATTTTTGGTAAAAAAAACCGCAATAAGCGTATATTGATAGGGTTGCACAAAAGCTATTGCATATACAAGTTCCCGATTACAGGGAACAGTAGATCTGTCATGTCCCCTGACAGAATAGGGATCCGCCATGTTTACATCAGCGGATCCCCGTACTGCCTCTGTAGAAGGCGATCAAGGGTCGCCCTCAGTCATTGAGTCTGCCCGACCCGCGGGCATGCCTGCGCGATGGTGGCCCGCACTCGCCGGCGGCGCACACTCGTCCACAAATCGCGCATGCGCGGCCGACGTACAATTATGATGGTTTGCACAGCTGAGCCAACCTGCCACAGTGCAACTGTGGCGGCTAGTCGGAAACTGGTTAAACTCACTTGGTGACTTATCTGCATTTAATTAGCCTCAGAACTTGTGTAATTCCTATGTGTTCGGGTTTGAAGAGATGCGGTGGCAAAACTACCTCAGGGGCCCCTCAGGAGGTGTTAAGGGATTTGTTTTAGCAATTTCTGAAGGTTTCTCTGTCAGTGTTGGCAGGTCTTGGGGGAAGGTCACCTCCCAGACGTGGAAGTGAGGTCAGGAAAGTGGGGTAAGCGTACATCCCCGGGTGGGGGGTACAGAAATTCCCAGCTGGTGACTAGGAGACAGAACTCTCCTCCTCTTAACTCACTGAGCTTGGTTATCATTCCATGTTGCCAGTACACTGCACAGACACTTCTCCATCCTGAGCTGTTCTCACTCGTGCTCCTCTCCATTTAGGAAATGGCTCACAGCTTCTCCCCAGCCAAGGAAAACGGAGGATTGTGGACTGTGGAAGGCAAAGTGGAAGCCCAGTACTGGAGCATGGCTGTGGGGCCCTAGGGCAGATTGGAGCTAGACTTTGTGGAGGATATGATAATATGATAAGGAGGCTGCAGGGGCCCCCTGGAGCTGGGGACAGGATTGCGATTGTGACCTCTGCAACCCCTTTTCCTACACCCATGCATGTGCATATTTCCCTGGACAGGCCACTTTTGCAACAAGAACACGGATGTGTGGGTAAATCCTGTTTCAAAAGCATTCAGCATTTACAAGCCACAGGATGCATACAGACCTTTAATTCAGCTGTATGCTGCACCATAGTACCCTCGGCGCAGAAAAGCCCCATCAATTTATGCAAGAAGACAAGAGCGTGTAAAAATTTGTGAATTGAGATCTCATTCTCATTCCTATTGCTCAATCTTTTTATAGCATGGTGTAAAGCTGACTTTATCTAGTTAGGTATAAAATATTTTGGACAGCTCAAGAAATTGTAAAAACACAACCCCTTTTTAGGGATTGTACTTCTGAAAGCTGCCACTGTACCTGCCCAAAAACCTCAAATTGCCCTTTACGCCTCTAAATCCTCGGTGACTGACATTCTCATTTCCAGTCACTATCTTCTCCTGTATACAGAAGGCGGGTCCTTTTTCATGTACCTTTCTCACTGTCTGAATGACATGGACACTTCCTATTGGTTGTCAGGTTGTGGGGTCCTCTCAAGATCTAGAAGAGGAAGATGTCAACAAAAAGGGACTGGCAGAGACCAACTGGTGCAGGCACATCTGAAGCACTGTATTACAGATCGCCTGCACCCAGAAACACAGACAAGGTGGAGTGGATAAGAGCAGTTGAGAGAGGGTTGATAGTTGCCTGAATAAGGGCTTTAAAATTACCTTTCTTAAATGAAAAATGTTGAATGTTCAATACAATAGTAAGTATGCAGATTAAGACTGTAGTATACTTGTCATTATTGAAGAAAAAAAAAAACACTGCTCATCTAAGCCGATCCTAGATAGTATGTGTGCATGTGAAAGCCTTAGCCAATGGTGCTTCCCAGACCATACCCCTGACATGTTTCGCCCCACCTACCGGGCATAATCAGTGGGCAGGGCGAAACACATAAGAGAGCGTGGTCAGAGAGCAGCATTAACTGAGGCTTTTACATGCACACATCCTTACTAGGATCTGCTTGGATGAAAGGTGTTTTTTTGCTTCAATTCTCACTTCCCACTGGATGTGTTACCCTTCAAGCCAGCATCCCTATAATCCTGAGCACCAACAGGGCTTTAAACCTCAGCATGGAACTACACCACTAAGTACAAATGGACCTATTGTGAGTTGGTGTTAGTGACTCAAAGTATTAAATCCAAAGTCAGCATTACAGCCACACAACAAGCATTTTCAGAATAAGATCAGCAATGGAAGTCCTTATGTTCTCTTTAGAAAAGATTTACTTTAAAACAACTCTGTCACTAAAATAAAACTGTAAGATAAAAGGCTGTCTGCAAAGTAGACAATAAATACTCAATTCTACTGGTGCCTACCCTGCCAATCTCTGCAAGAGTCCTACAGCCACACAACAAGCATTTTCAGAATAAGACCAGCAATGGTAGTCCCTATGTTCTCTTAAGAAAAGATTTACTGTAAAGCAACTCTGTCACTAAAATAAAACTGTAAGATAAAAGGCTGCCTGCAAGGTAGACAATTAAAAACTCAATTCTACTGGTGCCCACACTGCCAATCTCTGCAGCAGTGAAAAGAAACCACCAGCTGAAGATAGTATAGGATAGGGCACTTCCAGGTGTGTTGATTTTCTTCTCCCCTACATTGCAATCACTAGAACAAGACATGGTAGTGTAGGGGTAGTTGCTGGCAATGGATTCTGCAGGATCTTCAGCCAGCAGTTTCTCTTAACTACTTCACAGATTGAATGCATAGATAGCAGGGGAGGCGAGTATTCAATGTCATCTTTGCAGAGAGCCTTTTATTGTACAGTGTTAAATTAGCAACTGAGCCTTTTCTACAGTGGCATGCTTTTATCCAACAAACACAAGAGTCCTAAAGTCCTAAGTTGTCTAATGTAGAAGTATTTTTCATAACTAGTCAACAACAGAGATAAAATTAGGGCTGGCACTGAGAAGCATGCAAGATCGCAGACTTACATTTCTTTTGATCCCTCTCGAGCAGGGATATGCTGTTGCAGAACTACAAATCCCATCATGCCTCTGGGTGTCATGCTTGTGGCTGTCAGAGTCTTGCTATGCCTCATGGGACTTGTAGTTCTGCAACATCAGGAGGTCCGCTAATTGCATATCCCTGCTCTAGAGGTTCTCCCAGAAAAAAATAAACTCTACTTACACAGTGGATCTGCTATGAAAGCTGAGGGCTGTATAACGTCTAAGCTCTTATCTGAAATAATTTGTGATTGGTAGAGTTGGCACTACCATACAGGTCTATCTCTTCAGATCCAAATGCATTTATCACAGCATATATCCTTAAAATCAAATCATCTAAGCAAGGCTTGGTACCAAATCAGGACATTAGTTTGCTCCTGTTATGTTATACTTACCTGCTCTGTGCAGTTGTTTTGCACAGAGCAACCTAGATCCTCCTCTTTATGGGTCCCTCTTTGGTGATCCTGGCCCCTCCCTCCTGTTGAGTGCCCCCATAGCAAGCAACTTGCTATGGAGGCACCTGGGCTGAGCCACAGCTCCCTGTGTCCATTCAGACATGGAGCCGTGACCCGGCCCCACCCCCTTTCTCTCCTCATTAGCTGACTGACTTGGTGCCGTTCTGCAGTTTCATCCAATGAGGAGGGGAGTCCCAGGTAGCTGAAACACTCCTGCAACAGCGCTGGACCTAGATGGGCTCAGGTAAGTATTAGAGGGGCTGCTGCACACAGAAAGTTTTTCATCTTAATATATAGAATGCATTAAGATAAAAAAAAAATTTCACCAACATTTCTGTCTTCCAAAAAAAAATAGAATTACGTAAGATATATAATTCTACTT